>JBAIAA010000208.1:0-411012 GCA_037893245.1 Crossaster papposus
CAATACAGATTTCTTCGTGGGTGAACTTGATTTAAAGTTCCATAATTCTTGCTCCATGCCGGGTAGCAGAGGGGACGAACTCGATTACAACAGGAAACGGATCCTACAAATCGTAATTACTTGCGCTATATTAAAAATAAATAAAAATCTGTTGAGGATTTCTTCAATCAAATTCTGAAATGTAACGTCAGATTTTTTCATCACTCTTTTCAATATCTTAAGGGTTTCTAAAGTCAGATTTGATTGATTTGGACTTTTGACAACGAGGACATTCATGCATTTGTTTAAAGCGATCGTACACGTTTGGTAATTGGAACCCACTGTTTGTTTCAATCCTATATAGTTATAGATATATACCATAAAACTAACCTGTAAAATTTCATTTCAAAAGGTGGTAGTGATTTTGAGATATTGCCGAAATTCTGGAGCGGTTTTTGTCCACGCAGGAAGATAGAGATTAAATCTGCATTGGAATACACACTCTGAGAAACGTCACTGCAGTAACGCTTCTCAGATTCAAATTTCTGGGGATAAAAAGTGATATCTTTTTCAATAACCGCAGTACTTCGAAGTGAACAGTTTCTAAAAATGCAATATACTATCCAAAGCTGCTCTACTTCTTACCAAGTAAGTTTTTATGGCCATTAATTTTTGGAGTAATTACCAAACGTATACGATCCCTTTAAGCATTTTATGCACATGGGTCATACATTTTATTTCTTATTCTGAGGTTTGTTAACATTCTTTCCTAACACAATATATATTTTAGGGCTATTTGAAAAGTAATTTCAAAAAATAATTTAAAACATTTCTTGTTCATTTCTTATTCTCAGATTCCGTGCAATCCTACTCCAATCTGGTCAGCAATGTAACTGTTGAATCTGCCACGTCGTCATCCTCGTCCAGAAGCTATCTCATGTCCGGCCACATCTACAAGTTTAACTAATCCAGTCATGTATGTATTTTCAGTACTTGATTTTATACCTCACCATTGAATGTTTCCCCCAACGTTTTCAGGGTTTACTTTTTCGGAACGGTTTTATGAGATTGAGTGAGCTTATGTAGAAATGTAACATTAAATGTCTGAAACGTAATTGATGTGTACCATAACATTTTACAAGAAACTTTAGAATAACAAAAAGAGCTTCGTGCTTTTCAAAGTACATGTAGATATACGTATTAGTGTATTCAATGTTATTTACCATTTTCAGATATTGGACCATTATCCAATGAAGCTGTCATTTCCAAGGCAAACTTTGTGGAAAAGAACACCTCCCTGCCACGCTGTACAGAAATCAAGAAAGGCCTAGTCCTTGAACTACACGGGTATCTGGTGAAGAATCGGTCATTTCAATTTCTTCTGGAAGCAATACATCTCGCTGCCTTTGAGGTAGCCAAAGCCATGCTCAGCAACAAGCTAGAATATGCTCTTGGGAACTTCATTCATAGTGATGGCACTACTAAACCTCACAAACAATATCAGAACTTTCAGGTAACCCTGTAGTAACAACTACCACAATCGAATGAAGGAAATTAGAGCCAAACGATGGGGGACTTTACAAGCCAAGCAGAAAAAGAAGCTCTGTAGAGCAGAGTGAAGATGACAGAAGAAATGACTCCACAGATTGTTGAAGAGAAAGTGAAGGCTATGTATGAACAATATGTCTCTGCCTCCCAATGTAAAGCAACCTGTTAAGTCGAGACTGATCAGGTGTTGGTTGCATTTCATTGACGAAATGATTTTATTAAGATCACCCTTCACTAAAGTACATGTTAAGGCTCATAACGTACCCCAATATTTTCCATGTAACCCAGGGCGAAGGCTAAATCGCTGACCGAAGACGCCGAAATAACCCGAATAGTTTCAACGCGTGTCAGTTGCGCTGTGCGGTTGTAGGACCTGAAGGTATGTGAGACTGCGGGAATCATTATTGTTATGCACATCGATATCTGATGGGATATGCGCGTCGCTGGTAAGACACTGTAGGGCCATTCTTGCATGGCTTTCCAATAAGCAGTTCCGACTAATCGTTTGTATAACATTTGATTGGTACATGGACGTAGCTCGATCCTTTCCTAAGTTACGGTCGAGAAAGTTGACGATGTCCGTCATGCAATTCTCACTGTCGCCACAACATATACGTAAATGGAAATTGTTTGAAACAACTACATAAATAATTGTTTAGCACAATTTAATCCAAATGCTCTGAAATTCGCCATCTCTAAACTTTGCAAGTATTTCACTGCACAGTTTTCCTGCTTAGTCTTGTACATGAATTGTATGTTATTGTGAGATTTGTGATTGGATCGTCAGAAGAGATCTTGCATATCGTATAAAGTATGTTTTATTTTTCGATTTCTTTGGCAAGACGCTTCTGCATGGAAGCATTGGATCTGGTTGTATCCAAGGTAAATACGGTAAAAACTGGGTTCTATTTTCACCCAAACTGACTACAGACAAAACATAAGTAAAAATGGCTGAACTGATTTATGGGACAGGAGTGCATCAAAACTAACTAAACTGTTGAGAGCGCTCTTTACTTCTGTCCAGTAACTTTGGTTCACCAGAACATCCTCCGCCCCGATGAGTGCCTAGTCCTCATCTTCATATCCTTCTGCTGGATAGATGACGGCTATCTTGGTGATGGGTCTGGCATACTCTCAAGTACATGTGTAGATGTCCGCACCTTGACGTTGCGAACTCTCCCATCTGGTCCAGGGTAGACGTCCAGAACTCTACCGATGTGCCACTTGCCGCGGATGGCGTTCGGGTCTGCTGATACTAACATCGTATATCTTTGTTCGCAATTCTTCTTCTTCTCCCCCAACCTTAGTGATGGTGGTTACAACATCTTTTCCCTTCAGCCTCAGATTTTTCCGCAAGTGACATCCGAATTAAACTTATCTATATAGTAGGTTGCCTAGCTGATGGTTGTCATGGTTACCGATATCAACCAAAACAACGGGTAGCATTGCTTCTTTGCAGCTTACTGATGCAATGCCAACAAGACTAGTGTTACTGGGAGAAGTGGGGTGTAACAGTGGGTGATGAAAGAGCTTACATTGGGTGCCATCCATCATTGCTGGGCATTGACGTCTTCTGGAACAGGTCGTAGAATTATGGTTTCTGCCGGCCTTCTTCAAGCTCATGAACTTTATTTTGGGGCATTGATTCAACCAATGCTCGGACGTTTCACACAGCCAACACTTCAAACTGGGGGAAAACTTTTGGTCAGCGGCCTTCTTGACGCAATTCACCGCTACAGTGTGACGTACAGCAGTCTGGTTTCTCACTGGGGCTATACAGTAGCTCTCGTACGTGTCTTCATTTCTGATGTCATCCACTCAATCAAGTTTGCTAGGGTTGCCTCTTTCTTTTCCCCTTCAAGGACTCGAAACCACACCCTTCGGTCATCTGTGGCCAGTTTCCTCTCTATCAGTGCAAGCATGCAGTTGTTATCCGTATCGTAGGGTCGGCCAACTTCTTTCAAAACATTGGGACTTCTCTTGACTAGGTGTACTAATTCACAAAATCTATTGTCTTCTTCATCCCGGAGGGCTTTGAATTTCGAGATGTCCTGAGTGATGATGTCGGCCACGAATCTGGGGTCCCCATAGATGGAATTTAGATATTCCCATGCTGCATCGTAATCTGAACCCAATCCCTGTACGAAGTCAAGGGGTTTGCCATGCAGACACGTGCGTAGGATAGCTATCGCATCTCTCTTACTATATCTTTGATCTATCATATGGCAGAAATCGGACCTAAAGGTTAAGTACTCGCGTACATCTCCGGAAAACTTCGGCATTTTCGGCTTTTCCAATCTGAGTGCGGATGAAGAAAGACTGGTCGGGGCATGTTTCGACTCGGTTAGCAGAGGGGTGTCGGGTTCTTACGACATCACAGCGATTGCTGTATCCAGAACAGATTGAGAAGAATTTGCAGATTGGACGGCATTTGCAGATTGAACGGGATTTGCAGATTGGACAGGATCTGCAGATTGGACAGAATTTTCAGCGCTCTGTTGAGCGTTTTTAGGATGCCACCTAGGTGCATCTGGTCATTATCAACGCCAGGCAACAACTGCACGTAAACTGTCTTCAAAATACTTCTGGTCTTGTTAGTTGTTACCAACATCTTGGTAGCTAGGAGCCACCAACCTTGATTATTGGTCTGGTCTCTGACTAAGCTGAGGTATCGATGCAGAAATACCTTTTTAGGCCAAAACAAGAAAGACATTTTGCTTCAATAATTGTTTCTGAAACGGGTCTAGAAGAAATTAATATGTAAAACAAAATATGACTTTGGGATTGCTGGTGCGATTATAAGGCGCTGCACAAACTAAGTTTGGTAAATATTAAATAAATGTTTTGGCATCTCTAGCGCTGTTTGACGCAAACTTGCCAAATGTTTTCAAACCAACAATAATTGCAAAGTGAAAAACGAGAAATTCAGCTGATCGAGGACAACTTGCCTGCCTGATATCCATTGGCTTACAGCTTTACCAATATATTTTAGGACTCTTTAGTTCGGAAACTGATAAGTTTGTGTGTTCATGTTTATGCGGTTTACCACACACTGCCCTGAAAATTTAAGCTACTTTCATTTTGACAAACAAGGTTATATTTACCTAGTCCCTTAATGATCGGGTAGTTGTAATTTGTAGTGATATTGCTTGAGCCAACAATGGTAGGGTTCATGCTACCACTGACTGTGTCAATGTTTCCGATGGTTCCAGTTTGTTGTTGAGAATCTAAAATGGGTGGCACGGGTGGCTTGTTCGTAAAGCGCTCGCCTCTCACCAATGTGGCCCGGGTTCGATTCCCGGCCCGGACCATAATGAGTAGAGTTGTGCGTTGGTTCTCTCCTGTGTCACGAGGGTTTTTCTCCGGGTCCTCTGGTTTTTCTCCCTCTGGAAAAATCAAACTAATCTTATGATTGTTAGTACTGTCTGGAAAGTATCCATCTTAAAATGACAATATTCATCAAACTCGTTTAACTGTTTTAGATTTAAGATCATTCTAAAAAAAGATCCGTCTTTCTTTGGACGGACAAATAGTGTAGAAATTAATTCATCACTGGAATGTTTTTTGTTCCACAATCACTTGATTATTCAAGAGTTTTGAGATTTCCAGATCAATGACCTTTTCTTCAGGCTCATTGAACTGTTTTGGTCTTTTGTTTTGGAGCTTTTGCTAGCTCAATTTTATAGCTTTTGACTATACAATGTATTAAGAACCCATCTGTCAGATGTAATATTTTTCCATTCAGGTACAAACTCTTTCTATCTACCTGCTTTAAATAAGTCGGGTGGTATAAGGTTTGGCTTTCTTAACAATTCCTGTGAAGATGTTATTCTGTCTTGTTCTATTGTTGGAATGACATCTGGTAGCTTCCTTTGTAGATGTCCCTGGAGCGCTGGTTGCGACACCACTTTTTTTTGCCCGGGACCCATATCCTGTGGGCAATCTCGAATAGTATCCACTACACCCGGCGCATGTCCTGGTTGTCGCTGTAGTGTGGGGGGCTGGATTTGCAATATCTATCTGGACCCAGTTTGTGTCCCGATCTTTTGGTTGCATTTATGTCACTGATTTGCTTTGGGAGATCGTCTCCAAAAAGGAGTTTTGAGACCGGAGTGTTCTCCGAGCATATTGGCCGGTACCGAACATTGAGATCCGGTTTGATGAAATCTTGTCTCTTTAATTGCGTCACTTCACAGTAAGTGTGAGCCATCAATGCAATTGCGTCAATGCATTTGCGTATCAGTGTGGTAGGGTCCCATTTCCCTCTGTCGACTTTTCCTGTTTTTAGATCGACCAATGTGTCGACAACCTAGATCAAGGCCTTGAGGGGTTGTTTATATGTTTGTATAGGTTTTTAATTCATATTTTGTTTCTCTTTTACTGTCATAATTCAAATATTTTAAATTATAAGCAGGTATAGCACACCCCAAAAAGGCACAGACCTTTTTATATTTGCATATGAAAGATCTTTATAAAAGGGTCGAAATCAGTCAAAGCATTGCGATTATTTAAAGATGTCCGAAAAACGTCGTAAAACCTGCGACAAATGGCAAAAATAGCAAATTTCAGTATTTTGACAGCTTTATTGAGCAATTTTGTGCACCAGATACTGAGTATTTACCCATTTTGCACCAGTTTAAAAAAAAACATATATAAAAATCGACCATCACATTAACGTAACAAACACGCAAAATTATTGTTTCCTTTTTTGTCAACCTGCAGATTTTACTAAGTCCAGCTAATATGCGCATAGGGCCTTATGTAATAAATACAAAACCATACATGGTATGGGAGTGGAATTTGGTATACATATTAGGTGTGCAAAGTTCTTTCATTTGGTAAGAACAAATTACACAAAACTAATTAATTATGCAAATTAGCTAATGAAAATAAATCAATTATTCAAAATGTCATTATGCAAATTCGGTGTGAAAAAAAAAATTGTTCGGTTTCATGAATTTTAATTTCACATACCGCGATAAGCTTTCAAACGACTCTTCTCTCCTATTTGTTCCAGATGATCGTTGAACTCTTTAGGCGATCCTGCTTGGGGGCTTGCGTCAGGGCCATATGCCTCACAAACTGTTATTATAGCAAGGAAGGTGGCCGACTCCTTACGACTCCATGGCAAATGCTTTTCACAACCAAGTTTGCCAGTTTTAGACTCGACCTGTTCCCATTCTTTTAGGGCAGCCCCAGCATAGTCTTGCATATTTAACACTAAATGCTTACCACAATAAAAGTCATTTATTGTAGTCATGTTCGCCTTTGTATCAACGCTCAGACTTTCCCAGTTTGCAGTTACTTTTGGCAATGTCTGTTCTCGCCATTCTTGCATCAGCTGTACACATTTCTTATTGACAATACATCTGTCCGTCATTGTGTTTTTCACTTTCAACATTAGTTCATTGAATTTGTTTTCATTTTTGTCAATGTCGATACATGTCATTTCTTGGATAGCGCTAATTGTCTCATCTAAGAGAGATGCTGCCGTTTCAGTTTGTATTTCAGATAGACCAATACCATATGTTCCTGTATCAGTTGACACGAGACTTGTCAAATGTGGCGTGTGTTTTTTGGTTGTCCCATCCACATGTAGTGTTAGTGGCCAAGAGCTGTTTTTCATAGCAACCTTTGCAGATTCTTTAGCAATTAGTGCTTGTTCAAATGCCATCATCCTAATTAATGTTGGCTTTGGCAGTCTTCCACAGTTCAACCCGCCTACACGATTCAAAATCAGTTTTATGATGTCAGACACATGCCTTGATCCTACGCCTCTAGAAATCAGCTCATAGCACACAACACGAATATCTGCTTTATACACTCCACGTTCAAATGTTGTGATTTCTTTATCACTCATGATCTCATCAAGATCAGATTTCAGTTTGTCATTTTCTTTCTCGAATTCCTTCAGCTGAGTACGTTGTGATTGGTTTGCTTCTTGTGTTACAGTAGACTCCTCACAGCGTTTCAGCCTCTGATATCGTAACTTTCACGCTTCTTCTCCAATAAGCCTTTGTTTAACTTGACCATTTCTTCTTTCAATGCTTCCACCTCTGTTTTAAGCTGTGCAGTTTTGCTCTTTTCTTTCTCCAGCTGCGCAGTTTTGGTCTGAAGTCTGCGAGCAACATTACTCCCTGTCAAGGAGCTTACCCGTTTTCTAGTTTGGCTGATTATGTCCGTTACCTTTTGCAATTCACGCTTGTATTTAGAGCGTTCTTTTTTTAAGTCTTCAGCAAGAAGATATTTTTCATGTGTGTACGTTTGGGTAGCTTGCTGTGCAGCCTTGGTCGCCTGCTCAGCAGAAAATCGAACTTCTCGTTCACTTTCAACTTGCGAGACCAAGCTGCGATTTTCTTGTTTCTCTGCCTCCAGAAGCTCGTGCAAAATGGAAATACTATCACCATGACTACGAAGCATGTATCCGATGGTTGTGTCTGAATCACTGGTGGGGTATCCGCTGTCTTCATTTTCGGAAAACTGCTCTTCATGGTCATCCAATTCATAATCATTGTAATCGTTTACTTCTGTTGGTGCGCGTGGTTGTGGAAGCTCATAGTTTGCAATTAAGAAGCTTTCTCTTTCATCTTTGTCCAAGTCGCGTGATACTCTCTTTTTTTTAGCAGCCAAGCTTTCCCAATTTGTTTGTATTGTGCCTCTGGGTGGAGTCACAGTGTTGGGAAACAGTTTTGTCCACCACGTATCATGTACATTTTTCCAGGTAATGTCATTTCTAGCACGGAACTGCTGAAGTTCAATCAGCACATGGTTGGTCAAAGTTCTGGAACAAGTGTCGGCATTTCCCAACCACTCTGGTGTTATTCCATGTGCTGCACATGCTGGACCAATAGCTTTGATGTGGGTTGTAGACAGCTCTGGTATTTCTTGACATAGCGGAAGATAGTCTCCAGTCTTGTCAGCTTTAGCAACATACCGTTTTACCTTCGCAAGTACCCCTGTCAGGATTGATGGTTACTTCAGACCAAGACAGTCAAAGATCGGGGGGAATCCTTGTCTAGAGGTGGTGTTCGACGACTCGATAGCATCACGTATCACCTCAACCAAGGCAAAGGTAGCGTAGAGTTGCTGTGCCAATGACCTAAAAGAGAGAAAATAAATAAGATAATGAATAATTTATTATTATTTTGGAATGGGCATCAGCTAGAAGAAAAAAAATGCAGGATGTACGATGAAATGATGGATGTTCAAAATATTGGAATTAATCAGAAAACAGCTTTTGAATCAAATTAAAAACCTGACAGAAAAAATCACCTATTCCTATGTTAAATAGAAATAGAACTATCAAAGAGATTTCCTATTGTATCACAAACACTGTATTTTCCTTTTGTCTGAAGTACCTTTCCATTAACATTGATTAAATGCAGGGGTCATTTTTCTTAATACAAATGTATTTCAAGAAATCTACCACAATGTTCGTGTGTGTAGTGTACGGCAAGATATTATAGCAGTGGCTGTGACCTCCCTATTATAAGCATGTTCGACAAGGCAAATTACCATTTTCGAATACAATTTGAATGAATGAATGAATCTGAACTGCTTGTAATTTTTGAAACTTCAGATCTTCTTGTTTAGTTAGGGTACGAAGCTTGCCCCAAATCTCGGGGTTCACCCGGATTCCAACCATTGTTTCACAGTTCTCTGGATAGCCTATGGATGCTGATTTAGTTTTTCAATCAGTTTCGTGTCTAGCATTTTCGTTTTGAACTGTTACCATTTTGGCCAGTTCTGGTTTCACCTTAGGCCCTTATTTTTCTCCGGCATTGAAATATTTGGCAATGTCTTCTAGAAACCCGGCACCTTCAGTGTCTACTTTGGGGGTTTCCTCACCAGTGTTGTCGTTGTCACGGCCTGTAGCCATAAGCTCTCTTTCAGATAACTAATGGTAACGGGTGTGGCAGCTGTGGCTGATACTGTGGCTAGTTTCATAGCTGAAGCGTTGCTTAATGACTCATAATCATATAGTTGTTGAAAGGCGTCCTGCATATACCTACCTTTGCATAGAATTTGCATGGATCTTTCTTGCATGGCTTGGAGTTGTTCGGCCATTGTGCTAAACATAATCATTTCCCGCGGTTCGTAGTATAGCGGGAAATCATTGTCTTGGGAATTTGAAGAACGAGTAGTCCAAGGCATGTGCGTTACGTAAGGGGGCTTATAGAGAGCGGTTTAAATAGGACAGTATGTGCATTGTGTAGTCAGTTCTAGCGAGCACACATACGTGTACATGCACGTTTGTTTATGGTGTAAATCGAGGAGTTTCCTTTGTTCCTCTCGAAAATTTCCTTTGTTTGTATACTCTAACTTTTTCCGACGGCTCTCATTGGTTTTGTACACAAATCTCAATCGAGGTCGTCCTCGATTCTAACCCTAACCCCAATTCACCTTCTTGTCGCCAGGTATGTGTCCTCCATTTACACCATAAACAAACGCACACATACACAAATATTGTAAAAGTTTATAAATGTATAAAGATGTTTATTGTGCAATCTTATACAAAATGGTTGACTTCAACACTTCCCATGCCACAGAAAACGAGGCGTTTGATACGTTCCCCGGTTCTTGTCCGTAATCTGAATATTTTGTCATACTCTTGTTGAGTTTACAGTTTCTTCTGTCTGGCCAGTGACTACTGCTAACCCTTCCTGTGTTTGTAACTGTACTTTGGTGTATATGCCACCTAGATGCATCTGGTCATTATCAACGCCAGGCAACAACTGCACGTAACTGCCTGTTGTTTTATAAACTGTCTTCAAAATACTTCTGGTCTTGTTAGTTGTTACCAACATCTCGAAGCTAGGAGCCCCAACCTTGGTTCTTGGTCTGATCTCTGACTAAGCTGAGGTATCGATGCAGAAATACCTTTTTAGGCCAAAACAAGAAAGACATTTTGCTTCAATAATTGTTTCTGAAATGGGTCTAGAAGAAATGAATATGTAAAAAAAATATGACTTTGGGATTGCTGGTGCGATTATAAGGCACTGCACAAACTAAGTTTGGTAAATATTAAATAAATGTTTTGGCATCTCTAGCGCTGTTTGACGCAAACTTGCCAAGTGTTTTCAAACCAACAATTGTAAAGTGAAAAACGAGGAATTCAGCTGATCGAGAACAACTTGCCTGCCTGATATCCATTGGCTTACAGCTCTACCAATTTATTTTAGGACTCTTTAATTCGGAAACTGATAAGTTTGTGTGTTCATGTTTATGCGGTTTACCACACACTGCCCTGAAAATTTAAGCTACTTTCATTTTGACAAACAAGATTATATCTACCTAGTCCCTTTATGATCGGGTAGTTGTAATTTGTAGTGATATTGCTTGAGCCAACAATGGTAGGGTTCATGCTACCACTGACTGTGTCAATGTTTCCGATGGTTCCGGTTTGTTGTTGGGAATCTAAAATCAGATGGAAGAATTAAAATATCCTTAAATAAAGTAGCTGACAAAATGATACGTGCACTCGATTTAATATCGAATTATCGTTAATGAAACGGTCGTGGTCTTTTAATTTAACACGAATCCTAAAAAAACCACAAAATCCTGTGAGGGTTTAAGTGCCGATTTGTCGGATGAACTGTAAACCCAAGTTTTGTGAATAGTGCTACGGTATCGTGCACATTCCTATGACACTCTTGAAGCATATACAATGTATTGCTTTGGAGGTATAAATCATCAATATATCCAACAGAGATATGACCCTTTTGCCCGAGTGTTGCATATACTGGCTTGAGTAATTTAGTGAACACTCTTGGTGCATATGCTAATCCATTTGGCAAGCAGGTATTATTGGAAGAGTTTGTTTTCCATATAAATCTGAATAAATGTTGTGACTCTTTTGCAACAGGCACATTATAGTAAGCATAGCGTAGACATACCAATGCCATAAAACAGTTAGGTCTTGTGATTGTTAGTACTGTCTGGAAAGTATCCATCTTAAAATGACGATATTCAACAAACTCTAACTGTTTTAGATTTAAGATCATTCTAAAAAAGATCCGTCTTTCTTTGGACGGACAAATAGTGTGGACATGAATTCATCACTGGAATGTTTTTTGTTGCACAATCACTTAGTTATTCAAGCGTTTTGAGATTTCCAGATCAATGACCTTTTCTTCATGCTCGTTGAACTAAATTTTTCGGGGTTTGGTCATTTGTTTTGGAGCTTTTGCTAGCTTAATTGTATAGCCTTTGACTATGAATCCATCTATCAGATGTAATGTTTTGCCATTCAGGTACAAACTCTTTCAATCTACATGTACCTGCTTATGATATAAGATTTGGCTTTCTTACCAATTCTTGTGAATATGTTATTCTTTTTTGTTCCATTGTTGGATTGACCTCTGGTAGTTTTCTCTGTAGCTGCCCCTGAAGAGCTGGTTGCGATTCCACTTATTTGCCCTCGACCCATATCTTGTGGCCGAATACACCCCGGTGCATGTCCCGGTTGTCGCTGTAGTGTAGGGAGCTGGATTTGCGATAGCTATCTGGACCCAGTTCGAGTCCCATACTTTTGGTTGTATTTATGTCACTGATTTGCTTTGGGAGATCATCTCCAAAAAAAGAGTTTTGTGGTCGGAGTGTTCTCCGAGCTTATTGGCCGGTAATGAACATTAAGATCAGTGTTTAGTTTAAAGGGGAATTTTAATAGGATTTCATGCAAGGCGAGCTTGTAATGAAATACATAATAATGAAACACATCAAAAGATAAGACCCACACAATATCTATTGTTTGTCATTTTATTCTTGTCAGCACTAGTACATAAACTTCAGTACTTCAGTTGTTATGGAACATCACATTGCAAAATTGTGATTAAAGTCAATGTTGTAATAACATTTGAAATTACAGAAATGGTGAATTGTATGCACCATTTGCAAATAATAATTACATTTAAATTTGTGTAAATGCCTATTTGAGTACCATCTTTTCTCAGTAAGAGGGATATTCATACTCCATAATGGATGTTTCACTAATAAGTTTCAACTAGGTTACACTTTTCAATTAGAAAGAGCCTTGAAAATAGTTGTCCTCATTGGAACAGGGATAGTGGAAGTTAACTGCGTGAAAAGAATGAAAAGTGTCAGAAAAATGCTTCTGACTTGTCTTAATTATGTAGTCATTTAGTAAACAAAAACCAGTTCAGCATAATTCTCTCAGCTTTTCCCTCTAAAATTAAGAATTATAACAATCACAAAATCACTGAAGTGAGCACATTAATGTTGCAATATTCACAACCCATGCGATTTTTGGCAGATAATGCACATAGCCGGTAGGACATGCTTCTAACGTTGGGGCTTAGATGGTAGGCTGGCATTGGATCTGAGTAAACACAAGTCTTCTTTAGAGGTCTGTCATCATCACTGCTCGTCTCCTGATTAGCAACTGCATATAAGGTTAAGTCTAGAGATAAAACAGAAGGGGAAAATACAATCAATGATGGAATTTGTAAATGACTTGTTACAAGAAAAGAAATTTAGTTTGTCACTTGTCCCTATTTTTCTTTCTTTTTAAAATGTTCTACGCAAAAATATGGAAACAAAGTTGCACACGCTTCACACCTAATGTTTTCTTAAACACCCCCCCCCCCCCCTCCTTGATAAAAAAGGGGATAAAAGATAGGTGTATACATGTACTTAGCCAGAGCTGGCTAAATTTAAGTACACGTAATTTGACATAAACAAGATTTGACGAGCTACGTCAATGTATGTGTAGCTAAGTTGTCGTGAATCCAACAATTTCATTTATTAAATTAGCGCGCGGAGTTGCTGTAGGCTGTGTCCGGATTACTTGGCTGCGGCTTGAAATTAGTGCACGAATCTATGGTAGCAACTACAACCACATCTGATAGACTCGTGCATAATGTCAAACTTCAGCCAGAAGGCAAAATAGCGGCCAACGTTCATGCTGGATATAGAAAAAAATTCGCGTGAAAAAAGATATCCATTTAAAAAATGAATTGCAACCTCGAGTTGAATGACAATCTTTTGACTTTTTGTATTGTATTATTATAGTTCTCTTCCTCTTTGGTCACTATCAAATGTTTTTGATGTGTTGTCGGTGCTGTGCGTGTTGTCGGTTATTAGTATGACCCCCGACAACATGCACAGCACCGACAACACATTCATTCCATAACATATTCTACATTGACAAATGACAAAAGAAAGAGGTACAATGTACAGAACTATAATAACATAAAGCGTGTTCGAATGTGTGGCCCCGTATATAAGGTCAATATCATAGTTAAGAGAATATGGCCTGTTATCGTAAATGTCATTTAAGAGCATCAAAATCTTTTTCGGAACCACAAACAAACACTGAGGTAAATTCATTCGACAACAGACAACAAATATCATGGGCTAGGCCTGAACGTTACTGCAACACCTACCGGTTCCAAAGATTTCCCTTTGTCGTTTCTCTTGGACAGCATGACTTGCTCTATCTTATTGGTGTCCGTAAACCGGGCGTAGCAAGGTTTCGGTGGTCCGCCTGCCGATGCTAACCCATCCGCTCTCTGCAACGCGGAGTCATGTCAAGTTGGCCAGAAATTATCTCGCTATATCTGACTGTTTTCCCTTCAAACTTTTCCATTTGTCAGCAAACTCGAGGAAGCGAGACCAGCTTTGAATAGAAAAAGGTGAAACCCTGCCTTTGGCTCTAGATCACGGTGCAAAATGCACGTAAATAAAGGCTCGGGGTCGTCTTTAGAAGCCGCCATGTTGGATTGCTGTACACCGGGTCAGAAACTGTGCGTAACGATAGCGCTGATTGGATGCCGACGGAGACTCATAACACAGTATTTCCGATTGGTCACAATTTAGGTTTAGTCACGCGAGTGCCGTTTTGTTAAATGAAACTGTATTTCAGTTTTGGCTTCAGTTATGCAGTTTGGCAATTACGCTGGAGCCAATTACGGGCCGAAGCCTAGGTTCAAGTAACGGCAAGTTTTGTAAAAAAAATAAAAATCGGTCCATATTTTCGCCAAAAATACACCAAAAGTGCCACTTTTGCAAAAATGAACAGTCATTTTTGTATTTAGCAACAACAACTTGAATGAACTTCGATGTTTTCATTTTGTACCAAAATGGGGATCACGAACGAACACAATAATCGCACTCGTCCCATGGTCTATTACTCTTCGTAACTCGAGTTGCGACGCGTCGCAACGTTTAGTGAAATAGGGGGCTGGTAGTTTTAGCCTTTGCGTGTTCAACGCTATAGCAGTGGTGACGGCCCATCAGGTACCTTTGTAGATTTGTGCATGTTGCGTGTTCAACGCTACAACGCTACAATCAGCAATTCAACTGCTAGCTGCAGTCTTGGGCCAGCTGGCCAGCCAATTCAAGCAGAATTCGTTCATTTTCGTCTACTTTATTCATGTTGAATAATCTATCCACCTATTGAAGGTTATTTTCGAATACTCAATATTTACCATATTATATTCGATTATTCAAATTACCAATATTCAGGTGGTCAGAAATGATACACCCCTTGTACTAAAACAGTCTCCATCCTTGACGACCTTCAAACTAAACCTAAAATAACACCATATTTTAACTTAACATGATTATATTTGCATTTGTCATGATTTTTATTATTACATGCTTGGGCCTTGGAGGTTGTTGTGTTTTTTATTTTGAGGGTTAATGCTGCACTTCCCGAGTTTGAATTACATAAGTGTGTGGCTATCTGCTACATGATAGCATGATCAGACCCAAGCGTGTATCTGTACATTGTACATCATATCTATTGTTTAAAAGTGCAATAATTCTTCAAAAATGCTTCTACCGGTTTAAACTCATTGTACATGTTTGTATCCATTATATGTGTTTCATAACCCATCAATTTGTAAATAGGCCATAGTATTTCAGATTCTTTAAAATAAATTATTTATGAAATGGTATAGTGATCAGTAGTTCTTATAATTAGAGGGTTCCTTTGGAAAGTAGTTTGTTAACTGAAAAGGACTACCCTCTTTAAAGATTACATTAAACAAATTATTACAAAAATAAAGGCTACTCACTAAAGATTATCAGTTAACTGTAAAAGTTGTAATCTGGTTTGGGTTCATATGCACTGGCAGTGGCGTACCTGGCATACCTCGTCAGGGGGGGCAAGCGATTTGGACAAGCAAGGGGGGGGGGGGGGGGGTGGCTGTAGAAAACTGGAAATGGGTGAAGGGGTAATAGGGGGTGTCCCAATAACACAGTAGGGATTTTGTTGATATTAATATTTGCGATAGGGTGATTGTATATCTTTGGTCTATTTTGATTTAAAAGAAGGAATTACCATTTTAAAAAAATGTTAAATGTATTGAATTTTGACAAAATCAGTGGTTAACTTATCACTGGTAATGACAATGTTTCTATTAACCTACTTCTATTATTCCTTTTTGAAGAAGCTTTTGACATATTATGTTCCCAATTCTGCATATTTGGAGATGTAAAAAAGTGTATTTGACAATGAATTGAATTGCATTGATTTGCATTTGTTTCATTTTCACATGCACAATTAAAAATTTTCACTCATTGAAAATAAATGTAGTAATAAAAAGTAAGAAAAAAATGAAACAGTAAAATGATATATCACTAGATGTAAGAGAAATCACTCACTGGGAGGAATGTCAGAAGGTTGAGGGGTGGGGTCCGGGGCCTGCTTAAGGGCCCGGGAAAAATTTTGATTCTATATGCTTTGCGGTGCAATCTGAGGCGATTGCTGGCCACTTTCATGCAATTTTTTTTGCAAAATTGTAAAATAAAGATATGGAGATAAAATGGAGAATTATGGAGATTATAATAGAGAATGTATATATATATATAAATATATACATGTATTACATATACGTTTTGTGAGGAATGTGGGGCACACCCAAAATTTGCAAATGTGAGCGCGGGGTGCGAAGCCTTTTCGGCGTGGGGTCCGGGGCCCGCTTAAGGGCCCCGGGAAATTTTGGATTCTATTATGCTTTGTGGTGCAATCTGAGGCGATTCCTGGCCTCTTTCCTCGGATTGTTTCAGCAAAAGTTTTCAAGATTATATGGAGATAAAATGAAGATTATAAATATATTATAAATATATAAATGTGGGCCACACCCAAAACTAGAACATGCGAGAAAATAAATATATTTAGCAAAACTGTCGCCAAAAAGATGAGCTTTCGGACAATGTCCTAGCTTGGGTTAGACAAACCATAGCTCCATGGACAAACCAACCAACTAACATTCTTACACAAGGTCATTAACAACATAAACATTCATCCAGATATACTGCAATAAAAGGGTAATTGGCAATTAGGGGACATTACTGCCAATTCAATGACCACATGTCCACCAGGCGCGGGGTTATTTATCGAACCTCGATGCCAGGTAGTCCGAGTATTACGTTGATTAACGGAGCCACCTCTGATACCAACGAGCGACTAGATGCGCGCCAGGCCTTCAGTTTGTCTTCTGCGGATAACACCAATGTCCAGCCTCCTCGACCTCTGCGAGTAGAGACCCTGAGAGGGCTTCATGATATGTGCATGGAGTATTGAACGGGTGCGGGTCGCAAACTGGGGTTCCATGGATTGATAACCCTTTTTTGTCAGTATTATTTTATGCCAAAAATTAGACACAGCAGATCATCCGATCCATTCCTCCTTCTTTCCTTTTCCCTCACCTCCCCCTCTTTACCCCCACCCCCGTTTTTTTATTACTCATTTTACCCGGGGGCACGTGCCCCCGCCCCCCCCCCCCCCCCCCCTCCCCTCAATGGAGGCCCTAAGTTCTTTGCTTTTCTTTGCTTTTTTCCCCGGATTTTCAATAGCACTTATTATAGGTCCCGTTATACCCAAAATCAAAGAACTGCTATTAACTAATATACACTGTAAAGAACTGGTACGGTTTGTTTCCTAGTTCCTTGACCTGGTTTTGAAAATGGCACATGCGCACAACCTTATGTCGCTTTACACAATGGCCGAAACAGCGGTGAAATCGCGCGCCACTAGACAGTTCGCATGCCGATTTTCATCATTTTTGTAGCGCTGAAAGTCAAAATTGTGTGTGAAATTACAGTGAATGCCCGTTCTGAAAATAAATGGATATGGCCTACCTATTCCAAACGCCGTTAACAGTGAACTGTCGATTGGTTATTGGTAGAAAGTAGGGGGGAAAAATAGATACCTTTTCAAAAGTGGGGGGCAACGGCCCCCCCGGCCCCCCTCGTTCCGCCGCCCTTGGATGGTGCTCATTTTTCATTGACTATTTTTGGATTGTAAGTTTATTGTGGGACGAGTTTAATTTGAGGGGAAGCAAGGTTCTAAGAACCTAAGTATCTTCCATTCAGTGGGGTCTAGACATGCCCAGTTATGATAATTGGCCTTTACCATGCTGGGAAAAAAAATCACGCCGGCCGGCTGGCCGGCCTACGAATCCTAGCGCGGGGCGGCGCAGCCTAGCCTAGGCCCCGTACTCATAACATTGTAGGCGTCTGTATGCAGGTCGTTGTAACTAGCAATCGACGATCTCGTGCTGGCGTACTACGTATGAAGCTTGAAGTACATAGTTCATGCAAAATGATGCAACCCCCTTCCCCTCCGTCAGTTTGGTGTTTGCTTGTGATAGTGATTACCTTTTTTTAAATTTGTATTTCATTTTTTTGCTTGTCAATCAGACGTTGAGACATTGGTCTACCTTTCAGCCATGGCGATAATGAGTTGATGACCCCTTTTGTATTGAAATTGCTCTTACGAGGATTTTTTTTTGCTTGCTTGCTTGCTTGCTTGTCACTCGTCAGGGGGGGCAGACTGCCCCCCCTGCCCCCCCCCCCCCCCCCCCCCCCCCCGTAGGTACGCTACTGTGCACTGGTGCCTAGCACAAAATGCACCCTCATCCGAGTCGGATGATGCACTGAAGGTGCCGTCAGTGCAATCTCATCACGTGGTCACGGAGTGGTCACGGAGTGGTCACGGAGTGGTCACGGAGTGGTCACGGAGTGGTCACGGAGTGGTCACGGAGTGGTCACGGAGTGGTCACGGAGTGGTCACGGAGTGGTCACGGAGTGGTCACGGAGTGGTCACGGAGTGGTCACGGAGTGGTCACGGAGTGGTCACGGAGTGGTCACGGAGTGACGTAATACTAGGTGAGGTAGAATTAAAGTTCCTAATAATTTGTTCTAATTGGACAGGCAACGTCGTGGTTCAACTTTCAAAACGTCGTACTTTAATTCTTTCAAAACTATGATGGGCCAAAGGTCACCACACATCGCAGATTTCTGCGATGTCGCACATTTTATCGCACGTTTCTGAACAGATTTCTTATACAAACCTGATCAATAAAAACCTGCTTCTATAGGGATATAGAATAATAATAAACATCGATTTCAAAGAATATATCTCAGTCACCAGGTTCTGTACGTTTCACTAGGCACAATCTTAACTAAGCTTCTTGTTAGACTATTAATTGTTAGACTATGTACTCGACGTACATGTACATCATTGTGCTATACATTACAATGGAGACATTTTAGACGCTAAAGTGGCAGCAAACACACCGGCCCTTTTCTATTCGTGTCATTTTGAGCATGCGCGCATAACCAGTTTAAAAGGACTGTGCTGCCACCAAGCGCCTTCAAAAGTCTCCTGTATACAATGCGCTGTTGATATGTAAAATAAGAATGTTTGGACGTGATTTAATTAGCAAATGTGTATTTTTTCGTTTTATTTCATTTCATGCGCTGAACAAGTGGGTAGCCGTATTGTGACGCCTTTCAACATGTACGTGTGTTATTATGCTTACGACAGTACTTGTGAGATTTGTGTCCAAACATTTTTACTTTATATATACGACTTAATGTTTACTTTCTACGTTGAAACCAAACAAGAAGAAGCAAAGCAGCGAAACCAATGAGGTTGACGCCTCCCAACATCATGAATGTCCAGGTATAGCTCTTTGTTAGGTCGTAGATTAAACCTGGACCATGGACAAAAAAAACATGGAAACCATTCAATTAAGTCTCCCGTCAAGTGGTTTATCCGGGGGGTTGGTGGAAGGGGGGTTGGTTGCAAGTAGAAGGGGGACAATTGCACCAACTTTTCTTTTTCTCAATAATTATCCGAATATATTATAAGAGTCCGGGTCAGATTTAAAGGGACACTATGTCCTGGAATCGCCCAATTAGGCTACATGTACAAAGCGCGTTTTGAACTAAATTATGTTCATTGGAATGATAATTTTAAAGGATAGCAATGTTCACACAACCAACCATTAAATGCTAGTGTTTTGTGTTATTCTTGTGTAGAACTAGTTTCTGGGGTCAGAAAAGTGACCCCCAAAACTCGATCTGTTTGGGTGCAGTCTAATTCCAGCCGGAAAGTGTTCGCCTTTTGTGGACATGAAACCACATTTGTGCATTGGTGCCGTGTGCAATAATGTATTGGAAGCACAACGTGTATCGTGCATTGAATGAAAACGACGGAAAAAACGTATAGGCCTATACGTACACGTCGTCTCCGATGTAAACAACCGGGTTTTGTTTGTCTTTTTTCGGGAACGGTAAAACATTCGGTTGGATTCCTTACAACCATAATGTTTGAAATAAGAAAACATGACATTTGGGGGATTTCAGAACATAGTGCCCCTTTAAATGCGACTCATTAAATGTGACCTTTTCCTTTTTTGTACCTTATACTTTGAGGGTGACCAAACACATCTCAATGGATCATATTCCTGGTAATTTTCCATAAACCTCGGTAAAATGTCGTTTTTATGTCAAAAGTGTTATTTTTGCCCTGAAAAATTGAACTGGGCCCGGGTATGTCCGTATTTATTTGTGTTTTGGTATTTTATCAAATTGTATCTAAACCATATTGTTACGAAAAAAAAAATCAAAACCCACTTACCTGGCAGATAGAGAAGCGAGATTCGCAATATACCAGACATCATCGAGATCCAACCAATGGCGCTACCCAACCGATATGCACCGACGGCTTCACACAACAACACGTCTACCAGAAGCCACGCCAAACAAGTAGCAATACCAAACACGCCTTGATTGACAGCTGTGGACCAGAAGGACGTTAACCACGGGTCGATGAGGTAACACACAGACAGCAATATCAATGCGATTCCCAAGAAGCCTTGATTGCTAATGAACTTGATCTTATTCAACATAAGCCCGAGACTGAGACCTGTGAGTAGCCTCGAGAGCCCGGATATGGCGGTAAAGATGACGGCATCACTTAGCGCAAATCCCTTGGCCTGAGTGTAAGGAATATAATATACCAACCAGGATGTATAAACAAACTGAATGAAGATGTAGATGATCGCCAAGAGCCAATATGACACATCGTAAAAGAGCTCGAAGTGCAAAGTTTGCCGGAAAGATTGCAACGCTGATGTCTCAGTTTGATTTTCCTTGTCACTGCTTTGTCTAGACATGTTTGGGTCCACACTGCATTGAGTTCCTTCCTCTGTAGGATCACACAATATAGTCTGTACCCTCCTTGGCGACTGTCGCACCATTATCAGACGGGAAACGCAATAGGGCACCGTACACTGTCAGGAAAAGGAAAATGGCTCCCAGCAGCAGCAATTTGCCTCTGTAGCCGTAGGTATCTAGGAATAATTGTGATAGCCAAGGCATTACCATATAGGCAACAGGGGGCCGGTTTTGGCGATTGAGAAAGCTGTAGAGAGATCCCCTGATTGAAAACAACGGCCAACTTGCCCTCTTGATAAAACCTGTGAGAGTCCGATTCCTGGTCCTAAAATAAACCAAAAGATAGTGATGAACTATTAAAAGACTATTAAAAGACTCAAATTTAGACTCTCATAGGCCTATGTGTATAAACGTAAGGTATTAAAAACATGCAACAAATCATTCCAGCACACATTTCGACCAAGAACAATTCCACCAAGCTTCAAGGCTGAACGTTTTTTTACGTTGTTTACTTAAAAGCCGAATCTCCATATTTTTTTTTCACGAATCCTCCCGACGACGGGTAGAGCATATGATCTACTGTCCGAAACGTTGTGTACCCTCCGGTTCTTTTCAAAACCACACATCTTACTAAAGAGAATTACCGTGGTGTTTCCGCAAACTACTTTTCTTATTTCCTTTTCACCATGCAAACCTTCAAACTTCATTTCACGAAGTGAAAAAAACACACTTCGTGAACAGTGCAAAGTGATAATGCATTACTAAACACCTAAGGATGCATGCGTGCGAACGATGTTGAAAACAAAATGCGCGCGCACTCCAATGCCACTGTAGTCTTGCCAAAGACCCTTGTGTCTTAATTTGGTATCTTTTATTATTTTAACGTCCCCGAACCGAGGCGCGGGATTATTTTTAACTAAACTGAATGCAATGCGGGTTCAGGCCGATAGTACCGGGAAGCACACCCACGCATTTCCAGCCTTGCTCGCTGCTGACAGACATTTCCGGCTTGGTTCGTTGCGTGTTTATGCGTCATCCGTTTTGAATCTAGGAAAAAACTTTGCGTTTATATACGTCCTCTGGCGCGAACTGGTTTTAAGGCGAAGTAAAAAAAAAAAAAACATGTTTAGCGTCCCTGCTTGCTTCTTCTTTGGAGGCCGTCTGATTTATATTTTTTTCTTATTTTTTAAGGAAAATTAGGTAAAACAAAGAAATATCAACCGATTTATGATAACTAATGTCGGGAACTTCTAATATTCTTCTTTCTCGGTCATCACTATTTATTTGGAAGGAATTATATTTTACAGTCGCGATATATCTATTTTAACGTCGCCTCCTGTTGTCATTATAGGTGTATGGTCCGGGAGGATGTTTGGTTATCGGATGTTGTAGGTGATAACCTCAATTTTCTTGGCATTTGGTCCGACTTTAAAGTTGGCCTTATTTTATGCTTTGCTTTTCCCCCTCAATGTTATACTTTGTTTTTCAGCACCCAAGACCCTAATCTGCGTCTAGAGCTAAGAAACTTACCTGCTATAACCGCCAAAACAACTGCCATAACCAGAAGTGAAGACAACGAGGCAACGATGTAAGACATACCGATCATTACTCCACTGACCATGAAGCATACCCGGATACCAAAGCGCTTTTCCAGAGGAGATGCTAGTGCCCTAAATTGCAACATTAAATAAATCGTTATTGATGGTACGTATATATATAATGGAACTGATTCAATTTATACGATTCAAGATCACATTGTATACGGGTGTTGGTTCTTTTCAGAAAACTGCTTAAAAGTGTTATGGACTACATGCCCAGCTAACATATAACGTTCCTGGAATTTAATCATTTGGCCACGTTAAAGTCATGTTAGATTGTGGTATTTAGAAGAAAAAAAAACATATAGTTGAAAATTCGCATAACGTTATACATTGTATTCAAATACATTTATTGACATTATTCATGAAAACTAGCTGCGAGTTCGTTGTAAACAGAAAGGCTCATTATAAAACTAACTCACGGCAATGGCCAGTTTGTAGTGTTCAGTAGGTATTATATTATTGAATAGTTTTGTTTGGTACTCTATTCCCACTACCCCCATGTTAATGTGTAATTAGTTAATTCCTTTGTATTGTTTCATTAATTGTCCACGCAGTGACCATGTACAAAATTAGAATAAAACAGTAGATTTTTGTATCTTGCCAACGTCCTTAGAAGGTTGTATACGAATGTTATTTTGTAACGTTCAAAAGACAACAAAAAACTCCGAACATTTACGTCCCCACAACCTTCCAAAAGCATTTCCGTAAAATTGTAAGAACGTTCATGCAACGATGTTTTGGGTTAGCTGAGTAATATCAGATGTGGTGCTCTAAATTATTGTACATACTGCTAACAAGTCTCTCTTGGCTTAGCCTTTTTTCAAGGCGTTCGTCCTTATCCTGTAGTTAGTAGTGCAAAAATAACGCGAACAGCGACCTCACGCGGCCACTATGCAAATCAACTGACGACTACCGAACGCCTTTTTGCAACCATCGATAGACTCTTATGTTTTTCTTTATTTTGCGCTAGATTTCTAGAGAACGCCTTCGTACGCGAATCTAGATACATTGTAATTATAGGCGGGGCTAAGATATGGAGTGTCCAATCAAACCTTGGTTAATCCCAACGTCATCCAATTATTCAGTGTCGTCTGAAGTGGGAATTACTGGTCCCGAGGTGTAGGTCAGCTCTACTGGTACTGCTCCCGAGGTGGACATGTAGGTCAGCTCGACTACTCCCGACGCGAAGCGGAGGGATGTAGTCGAGCTGAATTACGCCTCGGGACCAGTAATTCCCACTATTTCCTAGAAATAAACCATGCTGTATTTGTTTTACTACACCTCATAAACATAGCGGCTTTCGTTGATTTTGCATCTTTATTCAGCACAAGATATTCAAGTTCTTCGTCCAGGCAAAATATTTAATTTTGTTTTGTTGACCTTGCACAAATTGCAACAACAAACATTTCACCACAGTGCACTTGGTCTCTGGAATGAAATACTAAAAGTCTCTAAAAATCCAAGTGGTGGAAATAATAATTTGCATAGATCGTTAATCCCTGCCGTGTAATATGTTTATTCACATATTTGGCTATATATTTTATTTTTAATTTTTTTAAAGTTTATTTTGGTGATTCTACTTACACATCCTTACTTCAATAACATTTTCTAAAGCATGTAAGTGACTGAATATTTATGAAAATATAGTAATGGCCAAAAATGACTACATGTACAATTATACCCTATAATTTGCACGCATTTACCTTGTCTCTAGATATTGTACAACCAACCACGGTCAACTCTAGACATATTAATGAGCCAAGCTCAAGATGACGATAATGACGTGAATTTCGATGAAAATTAATTCTTTGTGAAATCAACAAACAAGAAAAAAAACCTACAAAGCCAAAGCGACAACTCCAGCGACTCTGATAACTGCACCTACGGTCAAACGCCAAAAAAGAAGAAACCTAAATACCTACTTCTTGAAAATCCCACCATAGTAACTAAAAACTCTCCCGATGTCAAACGTGCTTAAATAAATAGGGGAAATAAAAGATGTGTCTAAAACTAATCAAGGTGGCATTAGTGTCAAATTCTACACCCTAGGATAAGCCAACAATTAAAAAAAAAAAAAAAATTAAAAAAAATTACCAATCTTTGACATTGGTCAGTCGCCACCGACTTCGAAAAATCAGAAATTTCAAGTAAAGGCCTTATATTCGGCTTTCCTCTAGAACTCACGGATTAAGATATAAATAAAGACTGCAGACAATCTGGCGTAAAGATGTACGCAGACTCGCATTCCAAAGAATTACCAAACAGGGAAAAGCCTTTCTATCTGCCTCACACTTGACACATCATGCAGCGCATTTCACTCCGCTATCATTAATTCGACATCAAACAATACATCCCACCAAATCTTTGATGACATTTTTTTGTATAAACTACTTTCTAAAAACTGTTTCTATAGTTTGATTGAATTCAAATCGTCCACAGAATATGTATACTAGCGGCATCCGGTGTTTTCATGTTTCAAAAAGTTGTGCAAAAATCGGAAAGGTTTCAAGTGAAAGCAACTTGCTCAAATACAAACTTGCTATTTTCTTTAAATAGATTATGGGCCTCCGGGAGGCGATTTGTTTTTCTCCAAACGTGATTGCCAAATTTCATGAATTATTCAGTAGTTGCGTTGATCGCTGTACAACACTTAGGTTCTTGGTCTCCTTTTCCCCTTAAATTAAAAATACTCTAAAGATATCAATTTGACTAGAAAAAACGAGGTGACCTACAACAGCAGGATTCGAACCAGGGATCTTTGATCCATAGCCCATCCCACTATCCACTACACTACGTATAGCAGCTCGACAACAGCTGTTCTTTAAACTGATTTATTGTAACTAGTTAACTAATAACAACAATGCTGTGACGTCATGTTTTATTCCGATGAATAAACATAACTTCTCATCCAAACTACTGAATAATTCATGAAATTTGGCAATCACGTTTGGGGAAATGCCATTTCTTTTCGGTATCGAACGACAGGTGGGCTCAATAGAGCCGTTACATAACGTTTTCGTTACGCCCCAACGCTCTTAGCTTATAAAAGCGGGCATTGCATTCAATGCCTTTCTTCTCGGTCTATAAGCATTCGAACCTCGCTCGCCATAGGATTCGTACGTCTTGCCGATACATGTACAAATGTACTTTCTATTTACTGTACCTTTGCGATAACACTTTATGGGCCTACTTCTATTAAGTCCATGATGTTCGACGACCAACAGACCAGCAATAGCAATATATTGTCGGCAATCAATTATCTCAAGAAGAAAATAGCTCCAACCAATAAGAAACAGAAACCGTCGGAGAATTCGACGCTTCTCAAGAGCGACGGCAACCGCGAACAATTTGAGCACTATTATGAGAAGTTAAAGACTTCACCGAATCTGGTCTACGGAGGACGACGACGACCCTTCTGCCAAGGGCAGCCTTAGACCCAATAATTAGGGCGTTTTCACTCCTTTTTCGAATTTTGGATTTTGTCTGTCGTTCTACGCCCCAACCGTTGTAAAGCATGGTGCGAATTAGAAAACAAGTTGTGACCACAAAAGTTGCTAAAAACATGCCAAATACTTGACAATGTATATTGGAAAGCGCACACTGGCTTCTATACATGTTAAAGAAGAACTGTTATGGCTTTATTGGTACTCACGGTTATTTGGGGTTGCAAATCCGAGCAATTTTGACCAGCTTTTAAAAACGATGCCTAAAGTACGTCGCGGTCTATATGAACTACATAGACGTCCCGACAGCACCCGACTCACGTAAAGAGCACACTATGCGAAGACGGGGGACACGACAATGGCTTTTCGAGCGACCACCAACGACTGTTTTATGGTGCAAGAGCGCAAGCTTGCGCATCGCTGCACTGTATAGCGCGCATGCGTGTGCGCGCGTAGCGGTAATTGTACAAAATAATGCAAATTCTCGTATTGAACCGGGCTGATGGCTGGCACACGATCAGGGGCCAATTTCACGGAGCTGCTAAGCACAAAAATGTGCTTAGCATGAAAATGTGTCCTTGGTCAAAACAAGGTTACAGACCAAATTTTCACGTGATCTTTATTGTTTTTGATTGATAATCGGCTGGTTTTTTGCTTAGCATAAAAAACACGTAGAATTTTGGCTGATAAATTGTTTTTAATGAGCAAGATGTTTTTGTGCTAAGCAAAATTTTGTGCTTAGCAGCTCCGTGAAATTGGCCCCAGTTCGTTGCTGATGAGTGCCCCCTCCCCAATTTCCTTCTTAAATTAAATCCCCCTCCGCCCTCTAAAAACATTCTGGCATACCCATGGCATTCACGTTCACTCTGATTGGACCTTAGCTGGATGTCGCAAAGATCATGAACGCTAACTTAAAAATTGAACATGACCTTCCACATAAGAAATTGCTTAATAATTACTGATATGAATTCAGAGTCCGAAATTATGCGTGTGCATAAAGTTACACATGTAGGCCTATAAACATCTAAATTAACACTCGGCATAAATAGAGGATATCATATTGAGTCAAGAGCAAGTTTATTCTGGTGTGTTACATTTGAGATAGATAGAACATTTGTTTGTTGTTTCTTAAGACAAGACGTGGCATTGTACATTTGTTTGAAAGATACAATATGCAAAAAGTGCAGATAGGCTTATCCCCTCCCATATGTCCCTGGTCCTTTTTAGCATTTGGAAGAGGCCGCCGGCGCCGCTGATTTCTAAACTACTACCTTACGTTGTATGGGGTTGATATATCACACATACGTATAAATTGTTTAGTATCGATCTCATTTCCAAGTTACTCTGGTACGGTAGCGTAGTGCAACATGGCATTCACTCACGAAAATTATGTAGAGTTGCGAATGAGTTTTCCCGCATTGCCCCAAAAACTGAAAGATGAACAACTTGAAGTAGTCAACCATGTTTGTTCTGGGCGAAACGTCCTAGCTGTTTTGCCAACCGGATTTGGCAAAAGTTTAAGCTACACTATTCCACCATTGTTGCATGCTGACAGCTTGGCCATAGTAATAAGCCCACTGAAGGCCTTAATGGCCGATCAAGTTGCCAGTATGCAGAGACGAGGAGTATCTGCGGTCGCACTGACCGCAGATATGACATCGGAGGACCGCGACCGTGAGTTCATTGTTATTTAATTAGTGTAATGTTTCCTAAAAATTTTCTTAAAGGAATGGTATTTCTCAAATAACTGACGATAAATCTCTTGTTTTGTGTGCATAATGCGAGTGGGAAAAGGTCAGTAAAGGCAGTCTTCTCTTTACACAGTTCCAACAATATTAAATCTTCACCGTTTAAATAAACCGGTTACATTCCTCTTATCGTCCTTCGTTGTTTTTCAGTGGAATATTTATTACTATTCTTTCAACAATGTAGATCTTCCTCCTAAGGCTAACCCATTCTTTATAGACCAAAACTTTAAATCTTGATGCGTTTTGAGAACAGACCGATTTCATAATCCAGTTGTCCCCTGAAAGTGCAGTGTCGAAATCGACGATATCTGAAATATATTACTTTCATTGCAGATGTCAAAAATGGGGATGTGAAAATTATCCTGACTTCCCCAGAGGCGTTGGAAGGTTGGTTGAGAGATATCGATACCGCCCTGTACCAACGCAAAACTTGCCTCGTAGCTGTAGATGAGGTACACACTTTAGCAGATTGGTAAGTATTTCAATGGCCCATGATGAAATAACATTCCGGTTATTTACCTATACAGAAATCAGAACAGCTACATAAATACAAATCAGTTGCTCAATGCTCACTGGTTCAATGCTCATTTATGTTTAACAGGGTTCCATATAGCCAACCTAGTACAGTGGCGGATGGATCTAGGAAGGTTCCAACCCCCCCCCCCCCCCCCCCCCCCCCCCCCCCCCCCCCCCCCCCCCCCCCCCAACCCCCCTTATTGAGTGGCAGACTTATGTATGGTACTGTTAAGAGTATATCTTATTGTACCACCTCTTCAGTTGATTATCTTATGAGTGGATTTCATTTAAAGGAAAATCAACTCAGGAGGGAGTACAATAAGATTACAAAGATTGGGGGCCCAAAAAAATGACAGCTGGATCCGGCCGTACAATAAAGACAATTACGTAACCAACAGCTTTTACAGCATTATTAATAATGAAGTAACAAATAAATAAGTAGAAATTTAACAAATAACAGCACCCACAGTGGTACAGATGCTTACTCCGTGCTGTTAAAAGGAACATTTTGTTCCCACCATATAACAATTTGTAGAATTGTATGTCTTGTACAAGTAAACTAGAGGGAGAGATGCCTGATTTCGATTTTAGGGGACCATGCATTCCTCCATGATGCAACCATTTCTAGCAGAAAATTACATAAAATTAATAAGAAATAAGAAAACGTCAGTAATTTCTTTCGATGATTGATGTAAAAATAACACGGTTTAAAAATTGAACCTTTTAAATCTATATGTCAAGGTGAAAATAGCACAGGGAATCCAATTTCGTCACAATTTCTTTTACAACAGCTGGCATGAATATTTTACATTTAATTTACGCCAACCGAACCACACACGCTTTACTGTTATACAGGGGTGACACATTCAGGCCTTCCTTCAAGGCACTCGGCCTGCTGCGGAGCACATTTGAAACAGTGCCAGTCCTGCTCTTGACAGCAACTTTAACAACAGCGCATCGGGACAGGGTGCTGGAAATCCTTCATATCGAAACAAGTGATATCATAGAAGTTTGCGGAAACCCAGACAGGTGAGCTGTCCCCAACAATAACATAGGACAAAGGACTGTTATGTTAGATCCCTGTTCTTTTCAACGTAGGACCCTTGAAAAAAGTCCAAGTTGAAGGATGAGGAACCACTGAAGAGTACCTCAAATCTTTCAATTGTTTTAATGACAGTCTTTTTGTATTGCTTTCATAGACCGAACATCTATCTCTCAGTAAAGAGACCAGGCCCCTCTCTCGTTAAAGAGATAGATTGGTACTTGGGCTTACTGCGACAAGATAAACTATGTACGCCCAAGTGCGTTATCTATGTTAATGGGTAAGTAGGCCTATGCATTCTTGTATTGAGCAGTGATACATGCACCTCAGTATGCTTAGCTAGTTCTTCGATGAGCATGATGATTTCTCATACTCTACTTCTGTGCATTAACATAATGTGGTCTAACAACAAGGGCGGATTGTTTTTAAAATTTGTTTTGGGTGGGGGGGGGGGGGGCGACCCTCCCCCCAAACCTCCCCCCTCCCCAACCCCCAAAAAAGCCCCAAAACTTTGCTTTAAAGAATGAAGGCTAATAAGAGAAAAGCGATCTTTTGGACTATTTAATTTCCCTTCCTTCAAGAAGCGTGTAAAAATCCCTAAAATGTAGCATCACCCTCAGATACTGTATGCCATAAAGGGTTACATTGAAAACATTCCCCCCCCCCAAAAAAAAAAAAAGAGAGAAAAAGAAAAGGAAGTTCCTATCCCATCCGAAATGTGGTTGTTTGTCGGCAAGGGATAAGTTGAGGAAAAAGGAGTTAATGATGTTTCTTGTGCTGAAATACTATAGGCCTATACGTTTAATGCAATAAAGTGATGCATGACTTCAACCGAAATCAAACCTGTTTAAAATTATATGCCTGTATCTTATTTCAATCCTTTTTATTGACATCATTATTGAACAGGTCTCTAGCAGTACTGACAGGTGCGTACGGTCACATCCGCCAAAAGTTGGGAGTGGCGGCTTTCAGTGGAGGTGTTCGCGACAGAGCACAACTTATGGTGGAAATGTACCACGGAAGTCTGGTCAACGCTGACCGACGACGGGTCCTTGATGTTTTCAGCACCAAGGAGTCCGTCATTCGCTGCATCCTTTGCACATCTGCATTTGGCATGGGAGTGGATGTGTCTGACATCAAGTATGTTGTGGTTTGGGGGGCTCCATCCTACATATCAGAGCTCTGGCAACAGATCGGCAGAGCGGGGAGGGATGGAGCTTCTTCCGAAGCTAAACTTCTGCTCACGCCAAGCAGCTGTCGGCGGACAGAGCCAGCCGTCAAGCAACTTCTAGATGCTTCGAAAGTGCCTTGTGTTCGGAAGTTTATCCTCACAAAGGTTGTGTTCAAAGAATTTGACCCACAAGTGCCCTCGTCTGGGAAATGCTGCTGCTACTGTGACCAAGGTGAGAGGCATGTGCAACTGCATGATTTATAGTACAGTAATGGTGTCAATAATGTTGTCTTGAATTCTTACTTGGGGATAAACGATTATACAGGTTGTAATGTCCAACACTCTGTTACTTAAAATGTCTTTCGGGGTAAAGACAATTTTCTTAGCAAAGAAATGAAATGACCTCTGTTTCATTCAAATTGAACGTCTAGAAGCAGAGATACGACCATTCTTCTGAACTGGTAAGTAAACAACATTGTCACCTACCAATACCCAAAATGAAAGAATGGAATCGAACCATAACTAGTGAACCGCTTTTAACAATGGGTAGATGAAGACAATGGTGATATGAATAATAGCAATAAATGATACCTTTAGTCAAACTCTAAATTACTAACACGTAAGTAATACACATACCAGAATAGAAGTATACAAACAACTTCAACTAATTGCTTCTTTTAACTTGCTGCATGACGACCAAGTTACAACGCCAAAAGCTGCGTTTGTGTGAAGATTATGAAATCGCCCCCCCCCCTTTTTGTTAACCATCATTCAATAGGGGATAACTTTTGAACCTTACTATCAAATGATACCTTCTAACAAGCTGAAGACAGTCTATAAAATTGTCATTTCCATCAAGAAAATGTTGTTATTGTACTATTTCTACTTTTCCATAACGTTGAGAACACAAATGTATTTTGTTTGTTCTGTTACAACCTGTATAGAAGTATGTTATTTTAATCCAAATAATAACCGTTGTACTTCAGTTTGATTAAAGCATGAAAACCAAGTTAGGCAATTAGTTCCCTTTCAAGGTCTAGATTACGACTACATTGGATGAGCTTTTTCCTTAGTTTGGTTGGCGTCTTTACTTGCACTCGGTTGTAGAAGTCCTTGAAGGACCTATACGACCTACCCGGTGTGATCTCAAAGACCCGGTCGTCTTGTAACAGGTCTACACATTTTTCGATGTCACGGAGATTGGATGTTCTGGTTTTGTTTGACTTGGCAAAGTAACGGTCTATAAGTTGCTCCGTAAACATCTTCCGCAGAGATGTACCCAGGCTGCCGGTTACCCTGCTCACTCGCTGAATGTGCGCGGCTGTGTAGTTGCCTCTTGCACGCCTCAGTGTATCTACGATTAGATGTTATAAACCAATCCCAGTGTTGTTATGTAAAATTTAGAAATGGAATAAAACGAACAAATGGACAAAAGGGGAAAACACATCCATACACATCAATCCTCACACAAACACAAGAGAACAAAAGGTCATGACAAAGCGGTATTGAACTATTTCTTTATAATATTGTGAAAGTTCTTACTCTTGAATTCCTTGTTCTCAAATTCATTCAAGAGATCCAGAGCAATGTTCTTGCCAGGTCGGCCAGTTATATTGGCTGTCCTGTTCCACGTCACGTCGTGCGCAAGGCGCTCAGGTAGCCATCCATTCACGCCTATACAATGCGAAATAAAGAAAAGAGGAGCGGAATGGAAAGGGGGGGGGGGGGGTGTGCGCGAGGAGCCGAGACGATATGGAAGTATTGAGATGGGGATTGACGTCCAATTTTCCCCAAAACACGTATAAGAGTCATCGGTGGTAACATGCACGGTAAATACCGATGTTGATGTGTCTTCACCGTGTTCCCTTTTATGATTATATCTAACGTTTGTAAGTTTGCCTATGCCGCAAACCAAAAAACAATAGAAATACATCGGTCTATCCTAGATGGAAATTATGTTTCTAACGAACCTGCTAACAGTCGGTGAGCCAGGGCCAAGTACTTGTGGTGTTTTCTGTCAAACAACTGTGGGAGGTACAGTTTCCAGAGCCGTAACAACTGCGGACCGTCGTTCTCTCTCTCAGCATCCACGGTGCACAAGTATAAGAGGCCGTTGAACAACATTGCTCGTGTATATTGCACAACATTGTCACTTGTCTCCTTACGTGGCCGTGCTTCAAAGCATCCCGTGGAGCAAAACCAGTCATCATCTTCGGGAAACAACAACAATACCGTTAATAAACATGAGTTATCATGGTTTGAACAGATTTGAACAGATTCCGCAGGGGATGTGGCAAACCAAACATTAATACTTTGCATTTGTTCAAATAAAATGACAGTGAATCCTTCGAATGGATGTGGTTCTCTTTTTAAATTGAAATGCTACCGTATTCTCAACAAATACTTCAAGTGTGATTCCTACGTACCCCCTTGCATTCAAGTACAAACCTGGTGCAACATTAGAAACTCCAACACATTCGTGGTGGTACCACTGGGAATCCGTGCACTCTTCTCCTCTTGAGCACTCAATATATGTCGCCCCATCAACAATGCGTTTGCAGATGCAGAAAATACTGTGGGAATTGCATTCGTCGCCACACCACCAGTCGTCCTTAAGATCAGCTTCATCCTCTACAACGCCCACGCACACCATGTGGTACCACCTGTTTCCTGCGCATTTGTCTCTGGCACTACATTCTATCCATGTACCACCTACATAGAGATTAAAAAATGCATTTGTGCACATTATGATTAGCTTAAGTTGCGTTAGTAGTTATTGATATGGGATGCTAAGTACTGGAAAGTCAACTTTTGATATACACTGTACACCGTAAAGTGAACTTTTACTTCACTTCAGCTCTTGCTTGTGAAGCAGTGATTTGAATTTTTTTCTGTGAGAAAAGATGAACGTTATCATCATATTATTGCTTAGCGCTGACCTTCATCTGCACCACAAGTGCAAAAGCTCACATCGGTCGACTTATCCCCCTGGTCATTGTCGCCACAGGCAGCAAGTTGGGTCTGGTCGATATCCGGCCATACCTCATCTACAATTGCATGGGATATCTTTTGGATGAAGGTTGCACGGTCCTCTTCAGAGGCTTGGGCCGAGGGGCATTCCTCTGGGTAACTCTCTCGGTGTTGCAAATGCAGCACTTCCATGGCAGCAAGTACCACCAGACTCTCGGTTGTCATCTTTAGCAGGTCGGTGGCATGATTGAAGCATTTGGACACGTCGCTTTTGACATTTTTATGTTTGAATTTGTCTCGAATGTTGTACAACGTGCCCCGCTCGGCAGCACTGGCCGGAGAGTAGAATTTGTCCATGTAGTCCTTATTCAATGAAGAAAAAACACAATTTAACAGCATATTATAAACAATTGTTATTTTGTGATATTTCACAAGGGTGTATTTCGAGCATAACTCGAGGCGTATTTTAACATCCTGAAATCAATTAGAGTCCGTTCTCCATACATTTTTTCCAACGAAACTGTTTGCACGTAGTTTGTGTATAAATGAAGGTGTAGTCGTAGAGAGTGTAAAAAACTGTTAACGGTCAGTGGTCGGTCTTCTTTTCCTAAATTTTTATTTATTTTTGCAATCGTTGCTCCAAACAATTCAGCATCCTCAATTATAATATTTTTACAAAATAAGATAAAACTGGAGAATTATCTGGTTCAACCTTGCACATGATTTGAAGGTCGCCTATAAATACCTGCATGAGCAGCATGCGGAGGTGGAACTGTTGAGCGGTGGGCTCAAGACCTGCCATTCGATTGATGGGCTCCTTTGAAGTGGACATGCCAATCCTGGCGCTCACCATCCTCTCCACCGATAGCTGGTCGCCATTGCAGCATATTGGTAGCACTTCGCTGCCGCTTGTCGGGACGTACTTGTTCAGCGTTTTCATGATCTCGATTACTCCTTTTACCGATGAAGGATCTGAATCCATGACGCCCAAGTTGATCTGTCCGCAAACAAAGTACATGTACATACAAATGTTGTCATTGCTGTTTGGGGAATGTATACGAAGGATGTGAACGGAAATGATTACCAAAGGGCACATGGAATCAATAATTTGTTTGCGGAACATATTTTGTGCAACTTTGTACTCCTGTGATATGTAGTAATGGGAACTATTTGACATACTTTTGCGTTAATTTATTTTACAAATTCTCAAACACTCCATGCTTATTCTAATGAGGTTACATGCCTTGAGAAAGGTATATTATCTGGGACTGCATCCAACAATTATATCCCTTATATCCCTTTTGATATAACAACAAACATTGAAACTTACGATGTTACTCTTCTCAGACGACTCTTTGGTGTACTTGTGGGGGATGTGCCACTGCACTGCGTTGTCTTTGATGAGACTGAGGGCAGGCAAACCTCCCCCGACGAGCATCCGTGACACCAGAATAGACATGTGTTCCCGGAGAGCAGCCCAGTCGCTGACCTGAGGCAAAAAAGTCGAAATTGGGAGTTCCGATGCTTGAAGTGCTGCTTGTTCATGTACCTCGATGCTGGGGAACTCGACTCTGTTGATTGCCGCAAATGACAACGCCCACATTAGCATCTTATTTTTCTCTTCGGAACCCTGGTGGCGGCACTCTGACAATAGTTGTACATTATCCCATGTGACGGAATAACCTTTAGGTGGGCCGTCATCTGAAATATAATGGTTACAATCATGGAGAAACAAATATGTTCATTAAACAGGGTTTTGAACTTCACTCTTTAAAAAAAGTGCACCGTCTTAAAAAACGACTTTAAGTAACGTCATTGTGTATTATGGTTAGTGTCTTTTCATTCAGAAATATGAACTCCTGATATAATTTTATTTTACAGCCAAACATACTTGTGGGAAGAACTTTGCCCCGATTGTTCTGTAAAAGGGAAAGCACTGTTCTGGGATTTCATGACAGATGGGCCTATTATCGATTAACTTGATGTTTGATTTGATTTTACCTTCAGGTGACGAATCCTCAGTGTCGGCGTCATCATCGGGTAGCGTCGCATGAACCACTGAGTTGTCAAGGGTGTCCTCTGCTGGAAGCATCACCATTCTCTCTGCATCTTGTTGAATGTGGGCCTGTATCGGTGAACGATACTATAGTACAACTGAAGGTCGTAAACTATAATTAATTACTAACGGTATTTGTACTATGTGCATGTACAACCATTGCTAAAGCAATAGCATAGGCCTATATGTATAGCAGTTACAGTCAATCGGAACAACGCATCTTTTTTGGAGAGAGGGGGGGCTGATAAAGTTGATCTGTGTGTTGGCAGTAATTGCAGATTCTTACCTCCAGGGCAGACTTTGCAGATAAGATGTCTTCATCATACCTCTCTCCGTACCTGTCAATGATGCTCCGAACTGCTTCCGCCTTGTGACAAAGCCCAGTTTTGTGGAATGCATCCATAAGCTACATTTAGTGGGGAAAAATTAAGATGTCATAACATAAGTCATGTCAACTAACAATACTTTGTTAACTCTGTTATATTATGTTATTACTCCAAGGCAGTAATTTTTCATGGGATGACCATTTGATAACAAAAATGATTTTAATGTACCGGATCATTTATAGTATCATTTTAAAAATGCATAAACCGTTTCTATATTACAAACCGTTTGCTTATCTTATTGTTGGCAAATGCATTCTTACCAGTGAACTGCAGCCATTCTTATACATGGACATCCCGACCAAAGATGGAATAAGCCGGAATCGCAGCGACCTCATTTTTGCCACCATCGCCAATACCAGTCCAAGTCCAGGAATGAGGAACCCAATATTTTTCTGATCTTGTCTGCGAAAAAAATGGAAAACAACAGTATACAGAAACACAAATTGTACATGCATCGTGTGAAATGAAGTGTTAAATAAAGTGTTATTGTTAACTGAAGTGTTATTGTTACAAAAAGTGTTATTGTTACAAAAAAGTGTTATTGTTACAAAAAGTGTTATTGTAACAAAAAAGTGTTATTGTTACAAAAAAGTGTTATTGTTACAAAGTGTTATTGTTAAATAAAGTGTTATTGTTGTTATTACTTCTGTTAAAACTTGTCTTCAATGAGTAAGTGTTTCGTCATAGTGAGTACATTAAATCGAAATCGACTGGATATAGTTCAGCGACAAATGACGTATACAAGACAAAACTGTGTACAACATTAGGCTGCATACAATATTTTTTCTATCATACTCACATTTGCACTTTCTTGATTTGTTTTGTGTTGGTCAAACTGGAAGACACAACCAAATGCAGAATTGGAAGATGTGTCTCAAATTCTTGCATTGCCTCCTTCCAGTTGAAGCTCTCGGTAGTTACCCGATTGACTTTTGCAGTAACAACAGTTGTCTTTCGCTGCTTTGTGAAGTGGAGCATTTGTCTCCTCGCCAAACGCCCGATGAGATGCATTATCTGTGTCTTGGCAGCACGACTCTTGTTCATGAGGATTTCTACTGCATGAGTGTACTTGTTTCTCGACAGGCAGGAGATGACATCCTTCTTGAATCCCTAAATATATCAAACGAAAAAAGGTAAGAGAGGAAAAACGGATTTTGGATTGATTTCGAAAAATAATTTGTCTAAAGCACATGTGTGTCAACAAAAACATGCAATCCAGGGTTGGAAGTATTTTTACCTTATGATGTGTGCGACGAGTTCGAATGTAGTGGGTCGGCGTGGCAGATGATGCACTTACGTCAGATACCGACAGGCTTTCAGAAGAAACGTGTTCTGCTCTTGGCCCTGGCAGACTCGTTTCTTCCATTTGCTCCAACATTGGAAGTGGATGAGGCCTAGCTGGTGTGGCAGCACTCGCAGGGGACATGGACGGACTTTCAATGTGCTCTTGCACATGTTTGGGTGTACTCGTCACATATTGCCGCTTCCGAATCTGAAGTGGTGTTGCAGGAGGAGACAGCTCCCGTTTACTTCGGCCGGTTGCAAACATCAACTGTCCAATGTAACCTATTTCACGAGTAAAAAGATATGCAGTGTTAAGCAGGAATATGAAAATGTAATTGAGAATAGAAAGGCTACAGAGTGTTCGTGAATTTCTTTATAACTCTTTAACGAATTACCCCGTCCTAGCGGGAGGTTTCTGTTTGCCTCCTTTTATCCCCAACGCACCAACCAAATATTTTTTTCTGGAGGAGGCAAAACACACCAAAAGCAAAGGAAGAATAGAGGGAAATCATCTGCAACCATGCCGATGTCCATTGTGGAAAAAATATACAGCATTTTAGCAATTACTTGTATGGGATTCGCTCTTCGTTTGCCCCTTCATTTGTCATTTGTGTGTGTGCGTTTGTTTTTGATTGAAATAGGGGACGTATGACAAAGGGAACAATGGGGTCCCCTATTCCGCAAAGGTCCCCGATTCAGACTCGTGTGCAAATCCTATGGCGATCATCCGAAAACGTTAGAGTACAAACAAAAGAGGGAAGACGGTCGGACAATGCGCCGTCCCCTATTGACGGCATTTACCCACTTGTATGTGGGGGGGGGGGGGGGGGGGTTTCCGGGGAAGTGTCCCCCCCCCCCCCCAGTTTGCAGAGGCGGATCTGGTGGGGCGGGGGTGTCCAAGGGGTCCGGACCGCGATTTGTTTCCCGTACCACTAACGCGTCAATTTGCTCGTTTCATTCGAATTGGGCGACTTGAATGGAGACCAAAGCGCGCGCTTCAATTCGAATCGATTTTGATACACGTGGAACGTATGAAGACCAACGACGTTGACAGCCATAATTCACCAAAATAAATGGATACAGTCCCTAGTTAATTGTATACAGTCCCTAGTTTTTCGTGTACACGACTTTTATACCTTTTTCTATTAACCCAAATTATTGGTTAATAATCTCATCTAGATAGGGTCTTATAGAGAAAGTTATAAAAGTCTCTATTCAAGTCGCCCTATTCCAATGAAACGGGCAAATTGACGCGTTAGTGGTACGGAAATAAAAATCGCGTCCGGAACCCCCCCCCCCCCCCTTTTATAGCGGTAGCCATTGTCAAATTACATAACAAAAATTGTTTGGTAAAGGAGGAAGTACCACTGATCCCCCTTTTTAAAAATCATGAGCCCGCCCCTGATTGGTATTCTGTCCCAACCCCCCAATAAATATATTAATAATAATAATACTAATAAATACAATTGCAGTGCTTATTATAGCGCTTGACATCTTATCAACAATCTCAAATGTTGACATTTAGGGGCTTACGTACTTGTATTGCTCAGTCGGTTACGAAGCTCCAATTCTTCTTCACGTAACTGACTCCGCAAGCGGTGAATCTTCCTAATGCCTGTGTGGCAAGGATAGCATAGATATTTGGAGACGTCTGGCTCAATCCAACACTCCAAAAAATCACCTAATACCACACCAATAGAAGATTTGTCATCCAGGGTGGTATACAGGGAAACCCGCCGTTCTTGAGTGGTCCTACTGTATGGGCACGGGGCCTCGCAAAGTGAACAAAATGGCACAGTGGCTGACATGTTGAACATCACCACAACCTGTGACAGTGACTGCATGGACAAGTGTGCCTTTTAATTATTTCAATTTCAGTGCAGGGGTGGATACTGGATTTTTGTAGGGGGGGGGGTCAAGGGTACTACCCCCTCTCCTAGCCACTTTGTTAGGCATCTTTCTGAAAAGAAATATAAATAGAAATTCCAAGGGGGGGGGGGGGCGGTCATTTCAGGGCTTGCAGGATTTTATGTCCTTTGTTAAAGGTTTCTCGGGGAGCATGCCCCCAGAACCCCTAGTCTGGGTATCTCAAGCCATATGAGCCCCCTTTCTGATAATCCTGGGTATGCTCCTGTAAGGGAAGTTTCATGCTAGTTCGCTGCGCTCACACGCATAAAAACCGTTTATTACTAATGCATAAAAATCACAGCATGACAGGAAATTAAAAACTTATCCTTTGAATCTCACATGTTTTATTTCAAAAAAGCATGCGAAAAGGGCTCGTCACATTGCGGCTGAGTGCTTTACTCCAATCTGTTAACATTATGCGTAAGACACATAAAATGATATTTAATTTTTATATAACGTTAACAATTATATATTGTGTTAAACAGGTTACATGAATTGGTATTCTGCGTAAAGGAATAAACCCCTCTCTCCTATTTCAATGAAAGATTAACGATGATTGGCTTTAAATACCGGTACTGTTATATGAAATAGAACAATGTTTTTTGCCTTAAAAGTCTCGGCTCTTCTGGTAATTTACCGGAATTCTATCAATGCTGTATATAAATATACATTCAGTTAAAAACAAACAAAATTCCCAACCCATTCGCCCTCTCGGCCCCTCGGGTATCCCCCCTCCGGAATTCTCTCTGTGTTACATTATTATAAATACAAACAAATTCCAATCACATTGGCCATTCGGGTATCTCCCCGGAATTCTCTCGGTGTTAAATTATTATAAATAAAAACAATTCCCATCACATTGGCCCTTTCGGCCCTTCGGGTATCTCCCCGGACTTCTCTTTGTTACACTATTATAATTTCAGTTAAATACAAACAAAATCACATCTCATTGGCCCTCCGGGTATTGAAAAGAGATCACCATGGGATCTAATCATTCAACCGAAACAAACTAAATTTGTCCTGCTGCCAATTCAAAAATGATTGAACACTTAGCATACAGTTCGGTCCTGTTCAATATTTGTTTATTGGTCACGAAAATCCCCCATTAAAAAGGTGACATTACAAAAGAATCAAAATTTAGACCCCAAAAAACAAACAAACAAACAAAAAAAGGGAAAAAAGGAATTAGTGGGTTGTTGATCCGCCCTTGCATCCAGCCCGGTTCAAGTTGTTGTTGTTGTTGTTGTTGTAGGTTAGGTTGGCACTTCCAGCATACTACTGTCTTTTGCTTTGTGCCATCAACAAAGAAATACAAACAGAGCCTGATAGAGAACGAACAGAAATTTAAAAATTATTTCAACGGATGCAATGTATACAAGCTGAGAGGAGGCCTGTAATTCACCAAGCAAAATGCAACTTTTGAAGAGTACCGTGAACGAACTGGGGCCAATTTCACGGAGCTGCTAAGCACAAAATTTTGCTTAACACAAAAACATCTTGCTCATTAAAAACAATTTATCAGCCGAAATTCTACGTGTTTTTTATGCTAAGCAAAAAACCAGCCGATTATCAATCAAAAACAATAAGGATCACGTGAAAATTTGGTCTGTAACCTTGTTTTGACCAAGGACACATTTTCATGCTAAGCACATTTTTGTGCTTAGCAGCTCCGTGAAATTGGCCCCTGATCGTGTGCCAGCCATCAGCCCGGTTCAATACGAGAATTTGCATTATTTTGTACAATTACCGCTACGCGCGCACACGCATGCGCGCTATACAGTGCAGCGATGCAAGCCTGCGCTCTTGCACCATAAAACAGTCGTTGGTGGTCGCTCGAAAAGCCATTGTCGTGTCCCCCGTCTTCGCATAGTGTGCTATTTACGTGAGTCGGGTGCTGTCGGGACGTCTATGTAGTTTATATAGTTTATATAGACCGAGACGTTATAGGCATCATTGTTGAAAAGCTGGTCAAAATTGCTCGGATTTGCAACCCCAAATAACCGTGAGTACCAATAAAGCCATAACAGTTCTTCTTTAACATGTATAGAAGCCAGTGTGCGCTTTCCAATATACATTGTCAAGTATTTGGCATGTTTTTAGCAACTTTTGTGGTCACAACTTGTTTTCTAATTCGCACCATGCTTTACAACGGTTGGGGCGTAGAACGACAGACAAAATCCAAAATTCGAAAAAGGAGTGAAAACGCCCTAATTATTGGGTCTAGGGCAGCCTTACTTAAGCTTTGGATCTGGTAAAGAAACAACGAAAGCTCATCAAGTTGCCCGACAGATCCCCTCGCGGCTGTTGTACCTTCAAGGAATATGTCGCCGACAATCTGACCATAGAGCAAGGATCTGATCTGACTGAAGACTCTGAATTAGACGAGAAACATCTTCGCAAAGCCGAAAAGTCAACCGCCGCCAAGACAGAACAGTTTTGTTATTGTGCAATTCGTAAGTCAATAGGCTAATTTATCACCAGATGAATCACACCCAACACGGCAATTTGACCCCCAGATTTGGTTGTATTATCACACCCCGTAAATTTAAACGGAATTCTTAACCTATGATCTCGATTATTGCAAATTGAGTATCACTTGATTAGTGCATGCAAATACTGAACTTGGCCCCAAAGAGAAAACTTTGTTTTCCGTCGAGACGCAATTTGTAAGACGGTCAGGCTGATTTGTAGCTTTGCATTATCGGTCGATTGAGTACCGAATGACATTGAATTGTGTTCCAAAATTATTTGGCAATCAAACAAGTCTGTTTAGTCATGGAGCAACTGCTCCATGGTTTAGTCGAGTATCACTTGATTATTGCATGCAAATACTGAACTTGGCCCCAAGAGGGAACATTGTTTTCCGTTGAGACGCAATTTGTAAGACGTCAAGCTGATTTGTAGCTTTGCATTATCGGTCGATTGAGTACCGAATGACATCCTGAATTGTGTTCCAAAAGTATTTGACAATCAAACAAGTCTGTTTAGTCGAGTATCACTTTATTAGTGCATGCAAATACTGAATTTGGCCCCAAGAGGAAACATTGTTTTCTGTTAACGCAATTTATAAGACGTCAAGCTGATTTTTAGCTTTGCATTATCAGTCGATTGAGTACCGAATGAAATACTGAATTGTGTTCCAAAATTATTTGGCAATCGAACAAGACTGTTTAGTCAAAAACAAAACAAAATACAAACACCCAATTTGACAGACAATCTAAGTTCCCTTTCTTTGGCGTTTCTCATGAGCGAGTTCCAGTGCACCCTCGATCGGTGTCCTAGGATGCAACCACGTTTCCTCTTAAAAATAAGAGGTTTTTCGTTGCCTCCGAGTGCCTGCAGAAATGCAGGACCGTGGCACCGATCGCCCTGTCTTATTCACTTTCTATATCGAGACAATTTCCTGTTTTTTGGCGTTGTATTGTGCATAGATTTTTGACCATCATTCCTTCCATTTCGGGCGATTCACAATGCAGTGCGCCACCAAGCGTTTGACTCAAAAGTGCCACTTTTAAACTTTACGGTCGACTTCTTCCGTATATCATACTGTAGTGAAATTTCTATTCTTCATTGTTCACGCGAGGTTTAACCCAAACAAACATGTATCCGGCAGCGTCGTTAATTAAAACATTGTTATTTGCAGACAAAAAATAAAACTTTAATCGTGCGTGTCCAAAAAGACGTAAAAACTGATGAGTTCATGCAAAATGAATACTGTTTTTAAAACCGATGCCGACTTTTTCCCATGATGCACTGCGGGGATAGCAGGATTTGCGCCTCCAACGGCAGCTTCTAGGTATTGTGAATCGCTCGAATTAGGACCTGTGTGTCCAACTGATATAAATATATCCATATATTATAAGAGATTGTAACTCTGGTAACACACGCAGTTGTGTTCAAAATGTTCCCATATTCCAGGGTTTGTCTATACAATGTATACAAATAAAATGAGCGAGTTCCAGTGCTCTACCATCCCAATAGTTCACCAAATCATTGTCTTTTTCCTTTTCTTTCGGTTTATGAACTCTATTAATAGTATTACATGAGGAAGATATAGAAAAGAAATTAATTTTCTGACGTAGGAACGTAGGAAGAAAAAAAAATTCGCCTCCGGGAGGCGATAATTTTTTTCTGCAGGTAGGTTGGTACATTAGTCAGAACACAGATGGTGTTGACGTCATCGATGATGTTAGAGTTGTCTGGGACAACCCTATAACCTATATCCCTAACCCTGACCCTAGTCAGATCCCAGACAACTCTAACATCATCGATGACGTCGGCACCATGTGTTCCGATTGGCTAATAAATGTACACTATGTACCAACCTACCTGCAGAAAAAATTATCGCCTCCGGGAGAGCTTTTTTATTTATAAGGCCGTCTCATTTTAACCATTACATATTTCATACACATACATGTACACGCATACATGTAGACACTACCACACTGAGGGCATACTTGTCATTCTATCCAATGGAGGACACTTGAGTGTGTGTGAATTACACCTATCAAAGTGAGGACACGACACTAAAATGCTGGTTGTTTATTGGTTTCATATTGATGTGCATTCGAAAGTCATCATTGCGATTGCAAATTGTAAATAGTCAAGTACTCTGACGCATCCGTACATGTATGTGAACTGACAAAACACCCTGCTTAGCTTTGATGAAGCTTCATTTTGTTCCGACAAAAGTCTTTGATGTTCCTCCAGCTTCGTGTCTGCAGTGCCACAGGACAGGATGTTTCGATGTCTCGTTTGCCAGGAAGCTTCTTCAGCAGAAAGAATTTCTGCAAACCCTTCGTAACGTCTCCCTTCTCCTCGGCAGTCCAGGGACGACGTTTCACTCGTCTCGAGTTGTTCAGAGATACCAGACTTCCAGATGGAACCCTGTCGAGTACCTAATGTCAAATAGGAAACAAGTCGATATAAAACACAGATATTTAGGCACTTTTAATTCAGACAGCCCGATAGCCAGATAAACAAACAAATGGACAGACAGACAATTTTTTTTTAAAGACAGCCCGACTTAAAATACAGACACATAAAAGCCTAAACTTACTGTTTTCACTGGGCACATCACAGGAATTGTCACTGCTATCATCGCTGTCCTCGTCACTAGTGAAGCCTTCTGCAAGTCACAAAGAGCAGTTTTTGTTAGATTAATGCACACATACCTGACAGTTGGTCAATCTCTGCTGGAGCTGATGTAATGCAGGAGCAATAGCAAAAGAAATGCACAAAAACACGTATACCATTTGTTATCATATATTGTGAACTGGTAACAAAATGTTATTTCTTGCATTTCTTTCGCTGTTGAAGATGTATTAGTGAATAGTAATTACTGATCAAGTATTTTTCAACAAAAGCAATCATTAATGTCTTTCTTTTGCTGTTGAGTAAATAATTTAAAACGACTGTGTCCTTACCACCAGTGACATGCAGTTCATCCAGGGATTTGCCCTGCTGGGAAGGCAAGTTTCCCCTCTCCAAGCTGAGAAAAAGTCGAGAAAGTTTGGTGACCCTCTGCACAGTATCTGGCAACTGGTAGTATTCACGATGGACACGCAAATCATGACCCATGAAGTTTGCAAGTGTTTCAAGTTGATGTTCCTTCAAGGCAAGAATTTGCGAAGCGGTTGCCACGTGCTTACGAAGTTTTGTAGACCGGATGCTGGCAGCATTGTCAAGGCCCGCCATGTCTGCGTACACTCTTATACAGTCACATCCTCTTATATGACCTGTACCTCCATAAGAACATCGTGCAAACAAGTAGGTGTTGTCGTGGGCGACTCCAGCTTCATTTCTATTTGCAATCAGAGCACTCAACCACGCCACAACCTCATTGCTGAGAAGCACAGGAACAGTTCGACCCCTCTTGCCAACTATTTCGACAACTCTGAACATCTTGCACAGATGCCGTTCAAGATCAGTCAGCAGGCATTCCCCGTTGACACTAGCTGTTGTGTGCTTCTGAAAGTCTTCTAGTTTCATCTTTGATACCCCCCCTTGCCTTCTGCGGTTGAACATAATAAGGTGGCACAGTGCGACTTCATTCAATCTCTTCCAAGCTGGTCCAATTTGTTCGCCCCGAGCATCCTGGACAAGTTCCACTTCCCTGTTGCCAGCTTCATGGAGGAACGCCGACATTTTCACAACATCAGCATTTGTCGGCAGAGTTTTAGGTTTGTTGCGCTTTTCTTGGTACAGTGTTCTGTGTGCATGGGTGGATACACGGTCTCGCCAGGTCAGTTCGCACAACTGCAGAAATTCTTCAGCGTGTTGCGCTTTTTGCTTTTGGCCAGACTCTAGAGCATTTCCTTTAAGTATGAGTGCACACTTCTTGATGGAATGTCCAATCTTTAAAGCTAGAGACGGAACATCATACAACTGCTTGTCTTCATTAAAGCCAGCAATACCGTGAACAGCCTTGATGATATCATTCACGTAGTGGGGGTGGACAAATAATTCAAGTGATGCATTTGGCTGGTGTGTATTCTTGCGGAGTTGTATGACAAGACGACCCAATTCCCGTATCTTGTTTCGGATGTAGCCATGTTGATCTACATCGTGCCCGAGTTTCGCGTATTCCCGCTTGGCTACTTCCACAATCAAAGTGTCATTCTTGGCCATCAGAGTCACCTCATCTCTCTTCATCGGAATAAGAACCTGGTTCAACTGGAAAGACACACCGACAGGTGGAGGCTTTAACAAATCACTCTTGTGAGCAACACGTCTACGCAGAGGAGTTGTGGTAGTGCTACCATGCGAGTGTGCAGGGAGTGCAGGTTTCAGTGGGCACTGGTGACGCCAGAGATCACTTCGCACATAATAGCCATAACAATATATGCACGGTCCGTATGCATGTGGAGCTACCTTATGATTAGGCCTATATCCTACAATAAGTGCACCCCGGCCTTTCCGAAGGACTTGGCAATTGTGCCTATGATTACCAACATTGCGGATTTTCCACAGAAGTATCTTACGGGCACTTGGGTTGGTCTCAGACGCAATCTCTACAACTTCGCTCTCTTCTTTGTGACATGACTGGAGATGACGGGGCAACTTATAGATTGAGGTACTTCACAGTAAAAGCAAAAGTGTTTCTTGTCCCATTTCCTGTGCCCACTTTCATTGCTGGTCTCCATGACTGTTATGTGACCGGTCTCAGTAGCCTCGGTTGATGATCTCTGTGACTCGGCACTTGAGGCTTCATATGGAGGAGGACAAACGGCAGGTCCTGTACCAGAATCAGCCTGTGGGCCATCATCCCAACTGGAACTGCTTTGTAGACTGTCTGAACCATTTAAGTGCGGACTAGAGAAAATCGGATGGGCCACCTGGCATAGAAATCAAATCAAAATCACATTTAATTTTAAACAAATAACAATTTCTTTGGGTTATCTCTAAAATATACTAGCCATTTTAACACCATCACAAGCAACCACATTCGCCCTTGATGTGCAACTTAACTGACGACATACCGGTAGTTATCCTCTTCATAAAAAGATATGTAATTCAAATGAGAATTTGTGTCATGTGCATTCATTATAAGACTTCTAAGACTGAGCAGTTCACTAATTAAATACTTGTAGTCAGCGTACAATACAGACGTTGTTCATATTAATAATAATAATAATGGTAATGGGGACGGGGGAAGGGGGAAGGGGGGAAGGGGGGAGGGGGGAGGAGGGAGGGGGGAGGGAGGGGGAGGGGGGAGGGGGGGAGGGGGGATGGTGCTTGCAAAAAACACTTTATTTACAAATTTGTTTCTGGCTTCTGGGCACCCAGAGTGAATATTTGATAGGGTTCAGAAAACAAGTTCACTAATGAATCAAAATCTTACTACTTTCTATGTTGCCGGATGCAGAAAACGTTTATGATTTAGAACGAGTGAAAAAACACCAAACACCACTGTTATTTTCTTTAGGGGTAGACGCATATGCCTAATTGCCTCGGACTAGTTGCCCCTCTGAAGGAGAGGGCGAGGGGAGGGGTGGGTGTGTGGGGAGGGGGGGGGGGGGGGGGGGGGTGGGCGGGGGGTGAAGGGGGGGGGTGCTTGCAAAAAACACTTGATTTATAAATTTGTTTCTGGCTTCTGGGCACCCAGAGTGAATAATTTGATAGGGTTCTGAAAACAAGTTGAGTGTGTGTGAATTACCTCATATGGAGGAGGACAAACGGCAGGTCCTGTACCAGAATCAGCCTGTGGGCCATCATCCCAACTGGAACTGCTTTGTAGACTGTCTGAACCATTTGAGTGCGGACTAGAGAAAATCGGATGGGCCACCTGGCACAGAAATCAAATCAAAATCACATTTAATTTTAAACAAATAACAATTTATTTGGGTTATCTCTAAAATATACTATCCATTTTAACACCATCACAAGCAACAACATTCGCCCTTGATGTGCAACTTAAATGACGACATACCGGTATTTATCCTCTTCATAAAAAGATATGTAATTCAAATGAGAATTTGTGTCATGTGCATTCATTATATGACTTCTAAGACTGAGCAGTTCACTAATTAAATACTTGTAGTCAGCGTACAATACAGGCGTTGTTCATATTAATAATAATAATAATGGTAATTATTATTATTATTAATATTCTTCCTAACCTGTCTGTTGTTAATTAATGCATTCTATGGTAATTTTCTCACCTGGTGCTCAAATAGGCAGCGTGTCACACCATCAGTGTACCGGACGCAGTACTTTCCTGATAAGAAAGCCACAAATTCAACTAATTAAACTTTAAAGGGATTACATGCAATTGGGAGTGGAATGTTGAAAAGTATTTGTTGTTTACAGATCATATATATTTTTGGTTCTGAAGGGGGGGGGGGGGGAGGAATCAAGTTTAGGAAAAATGGCATTGTTTATTTACATGTGGTACATGTCATGGGGGGATGTACATGTAAGAGGGTATACAGCTGTCTTAATTTATGTGTGCAAATGGGATTCTACATTATGGATTACATTTCTTACCTACGGAACCCCTAATGGGACATATGACGAATAGTAATCACCGTGACAAAATAAATTTAGTTTTGTATTTCTTGCCCACGAAATCATTTCGTGCCCATGAAATCATTTTGTGCCCACGAAATCATTTCCCGTGCGCTCGAAAAAAATAATTTCATGAGCTCGAAATAATTTGTGTGCTCGAAATAATTTATTTTTTGTGCGCTTGAAATAATTTCCTGCGCTCGAAATCATTTTGTGCAATTGTTAGAAATCGGTTAAGTAAATATGTTTTACAGCACGGTCTTGACGCAAGGTTAACGTGAACCCACAAATTACGAGGGCATTCCATTTGTTTTCGTCATATGTGCTTTTAGAGGCTCCGCATTTACCTTTGGTGAAGGAGATTATTACGGCAGGATACCATGATGAATCTGGAGGCCACAGTGCGATTACGTTCTCCCCTTCATGATGCTGGTGATTTGTCAAGGTTCCATCAAGACGACTACTTCGTTTCATGTTTGTTATGGTAGTTCTGACAGCCACACCTAGACTAGCTAGCTAGCTGTAACAAGACAACAATACAACAACAATATACCATTAAACTGATAATACAAGTAAATATTAATAATTGTGGCTACTTATTTGTTTTATTATTTATACAATAACTACAATTAACTATTTCTTGTTCGCACGGTGCTCAACAACTCATGCTTGCGTTGGCAAAATAAAGCAGTTACATTTGGTTATAACTTCTATATTATTCTGAAATTAGGCATATTCACTTCCCACATCATCCTATAGACTAGAGTGAGAGATCGAGGCCATGACTACAAATTACCTTACAACGTAAATTAGCATGTCATATATGTCATAGAGTGAGCTATGCAAGCTTCCAAATACAATTGCTCTACTTACCATTTATTCCAGCTCCATGGTACACCTAGCTAGCTTTAAATGACCACGTCTTCGCATAAACTACAATATGCACTTAGGCCAAAACAACGTTATAATAGTTAAGACATGTCTGGACTAGTTTAATTAGAGACATGTAATGTACATGTAATGTACATGTAATGTACATGTAATGTACATGTAATGTACATGTAATGTACATGTAATGTACATGTAATGTACATGTAATGTACATGTACATGTAATGTACATGTAATGTACATGTAATGTACATGTAATGTACATGTAATGTACATGTAATGTACATGTAATGTACATGTAATGTACATGTAATGTACATGTAATGTACATGTAATGTACATGTAATGTACATGTAATGTACATGTAATGTACATGTAATGTACATGTAATGTACATGTAATGTACATGTAATGTACATGTAATGTACATGTAATGTACATGTAATGTACATGTAATGTACATGTAATGTACATGTAATGTACATGTAATGTACATGTAATGTACATGTAATGTACATGTAATGTACATGTAATGTACATGTAATGTACATGTAATGTACATGTAATGTACATGTACGTACAATGTACGTACAATGTACTGCATGTACTACGTACAATGTACTGCATGGTACAATATGTACTGCATGTACATACATCTTTAGGCAAGACGTTGCTTAATTCGCAGCCACGATAGGGCGCTATCGCGACAAACCATCATCACTCACCATCCTGTCCGTAACAACGTCTTTGGAATTTCGGTGTTGTTTTCTTCCGAAAACGGTAAAAAAAACTAGTGCGCATGCGCTATTTATGTATTTTAATGAAGAAAATGTTTTCTTCACGCACGCGCACATACGACACATATGTAGAATATAGGTCAGGTAGCAAGTGCCGAAAGTGTTTGAGAGAACTCACGCGCGGAGTACGAGTACGACTAGTACATGGGGCCGGGGGACGACTACGACGAGTCAGCAAGTCGCCGGCACGGTTTTCTCGGTGTGCACTTTCTAGCATACCCACTAGTTAACGTACAATTACAGATCTATCTCTGCAGACCAGTCACAAATACAATCCATATAATACTTGTCAGCAGAACCTTTTCCGCGTCTCAAAAAAATAACGAAAAACACGGAGGGGTTCTTTTGAAACTTGTACAAGAAACAAACTGCCCCCCCCCCCCCCCCCCCCCCCCCCCCCCATTCCTACAGACTGCAATCTCGCGGGAAAAAATGTGGCCTGAACTGACCTCCCCTGAAGCGTATATCACGCTCTGGGCGGGATAGTTACGCAACCACACTGCTGGCATACCAGCACATCATAAATTATACAGATTTATCTCTGCAGACCAGCCACACACATATACAATCCAATGATACTTCACGCAGCAGAACTGCTTCAGCATCTCCAAAAAAATAACGAAAACGATCAGAAAAAGTTGTGACAACTCCCATAAACACCCTCCCCTTCCCACATAGAATGAGTTCTGCATAAACCGGTTTCTCTGTGCTATACCTTCTTGCAAAAGCACTCTATTAGAATTAAAAAACCTAATAGTCTCACAGAAACGAAAAAGAAATCCACAAAATCCAGTATTATACACGTCCTTCACGTTAATGTCCTTCCCGGGTGACCGAGAATCGTTCTAAAAATAAAATAAAACGTAAGTAACATGTATGATTACGCTGCTTCCCAATAAATACTTTCCAGAAAAGTGGTATTTTAATGTCAATTGCACGTACCAAACAATGCTTGATGGCTGACCAGCATTAGACAAAAATGACTTCTTTTAAATACTACCCCCCAATTTACCATATTTAGTTAGTCTGCATTTTTTAGCAATTGATATGAATGGGTCAATTTAAGTCAGCTTGACTTGTTTCCTTAGTGTATGATTTCCCGATGTTTATAAAATGCTCCATTTCATCAGGGTCTTGTAACCAGACTACATGATTGTTTTTCTTGGTTTTTACAGCATCTACATGTACATCACAAACCTTCGAACAGGTCAGTGTAACAATATTTACTATACAATATATACTAACCTTCCCAAAACCATCCATTTATGAAAATTACAGCAAAAGCAAATGTTATATATTATTGCCTTTACTGTTTTGTTCAAAGTAGGATGCACAATGTACACGGACAAGAGAGCTATTGAAGGAAAATTAATTCATCTTTTAATTCATCATTAACTGGATCTTTTATAAAATATGTTTCAGCCAAGAAAGAATGTTATTAAAACAATAGCTTGTTTTTATAACCTCTTTTAATTTATGGACATCATGTTTATTTCTAGTGATTTGGATAAATTTAACCTTTATTATAAGTGCATTGAGGTAGGAATACATTCCTAATCTTACATGTACCTCAATTGCAAATTTTGAAAATGATTCACATGTATTTTGAATTTCATTGAGGCCAAAAATAATTAACAAACAGCACTCTAAAAGTCGTTGTTTGCTGCTTTGTAACAAATAACTTAAACTCAATTAGAATGACTAAATTGGCAACAGTGTAAAGATAAAATGATTATAGTTTTCCCCTCTGAAAAAAAGGACATGTCCGAATTCCTTGGCTGTAGCTTAAATTGCATAAAAGTCTGGGAATATTTTAGTAAGAATTATGGTTGACCGGGTGTTCAGCAGCAACAAACCCCTGATTTCGACAAAGCCCTATACTATAGCGCGTAGTTGGCCGGGTGTTTATTGAGCTCAATGAACCGTGACAGCGTATCCGCCTGAAATAATGATGACTACCTTTTATCCGGTTCTTAACCAACGATAAATAAGTAAAATTGTCTGATCGAAGCGTGATTTTATTTCTGGGACTAAATGGATTGTATTTCAATTTCGTTCCAAAAAATGGGTGGTGGTCACACAAGCGTGGTGGCTTTAGCTCTTGTTTAGAACTGGCAACAAAGGGCGGCACTTTAAGGGGCGGATGGCTTTATTGGGGCATGCATAGAACTAAGGAACAGGTGTTCCTTTCTTCTGTGGTACATGTAATTCAAAAGGCCGACTCTATGTTGGTGGGAAAGCAGGGCGTCAGTTTTATTACTAAAATATGCTTTCGAGTGTCAAAGGCGGCAGACTTTATTTCCTTTCTAAATACATCCTCCGATTGCCACGGAAGCAGACGAAATTGTGAACACAGGAGTGTATTAGTTTAACCAAAAGAAAATCCGCAAACTACTGAAACCGGATATTACATGGGTACTGCGCAGTAAAAGTTTGCCTGAAATAATATAATAACCCTGACTCTGCAAAGAGTACATGATTAAGATCGGAGTAAGATCGATGACGAGTAAGCAAGAATGAACGGTTTAGTACGCAAGCGAAATGTCGGTGTCCAGCATGGCTGTTGCGAGACCAAAAATCAAAGTAGCCAAGTCGCGCGTGAAGTCAGGCGCATCCTATCAACGGAAGCAATGCAATAGTCCCGCGTTCATGACCTATGACAGATTGTGCATCGAAGTTTTGTGGAGTTCTGATTCCATTATATCATGGTGCCAGTGTGGTGAAACAGTTTTGTAATTACATGTATTAATAATTGATTCATAAATTTGGTCAATAGATGGCGCTCGTCCGACCACCGTTATTGTCAGATTACTTGCCTACTTCTAATAATAGAACGTGTATCCATGCGACAGAGTGATCTGCATTCGGGTTTTGGAGTAAGGAAATATAGGGCGAGATTAGGTATTGTTTCATGCCTAGAAAGGGGGGTATTTCATGTATTTTATATACTTGTATATTATAACAGATTACTAAGTTCCTTTAGTGTAATGTATAAATGGTTATTGTAAGGGACCGATGGGAGAGGTAAGCTAGACAGCGGTGACCAGGTTTCGCGGGACCGGGATCCGGAACTAGTTCTAGGTCAGGAGAGAATTGGGAGAGAGTTGGATCTTCCCTCATGACTTGAGACTGCGTAAACTCTCGTAGCTGAATGAATGATTGTGAAGGATGTAAATCCCATTCAGCCTTGGTGCCGCGACTGGCTGCCTCATCCCTTTCAACTTCATGCTCTGAGTCTGGTCAACCATTCCTCCATGGGTCAACGATTGGGACCCAATTAATCAATAAAACGATGTTGATAGTGATCTCCGGGTGTATGTACTAGCAGGATGCCGCGCTTCGCGCGGCACCTGCTAGCTGGGTGAAATCGTAACTTATAGATACACCTTGATGACGTCTTTAAAACATAATGGATTGTATGACAAACAAATCGCGAAACTTAGCGAGTAGAGTACCAGCTAGAAAGTATTTCGAGCGCACGAACAATTTTTTTTGGAGCGCACGAAGTCATTTCGTGGCTACGAAAAGCTCTGAATAAAAACAATCTTTGTAAAAATACTTCCCGACTTCCGAATTAATAATACTCAATAGGCAGTCCAGCGGGGAGGGGAGCGGAAGGGGGCCCAAAAAGTGCGCCACCAACGTTGAAATGTGTCTCGTTCATTCTTCCACGCCCACGAGCCGCACATCTCACACAGTATACGTATAGATCGCTACCTCGAAGCGCAGCATTGAAACATGTACAAATTTGCACTCGATGAGCTCCGTGCATCGCTCCCCGAATTCAGTGATTTCCGCTACGTACAGGCATGGTGTAAACTTTCGCGTTTGAGAATTGGCAGAACTTGAACCATTACAAAAAAAACTTAAAAAAAACACGTCAAATATCTAGAGGATGTACCAAGGGATTTTTATTTAACTTTCAGGAATGAAAGATCTATTCCTAATTATTACGTTAGTGGAAAAAAATCAGAGGATGAACGATAATTTTTTTCACATTATGTCGATATTTGTAGCTATTTTAGGGGAGACGTTTTGTAACGAAATTCCCACCTGGACCCATTCATACACGTTAGCTGCTGCAATAAACCAACGGAAAAATGTCGGTAATATTTTTACGCATTTTATTTTAACTAAGCACCTCAACAATTGAAAATACTCTTTCAATATAAACTATTATGTTTTCAGTGCTGTTAAAGAGAGAATTTTAACAGTATACATGGATTTCTTATTTATGTTTAATGGTCATCAACTTTAAAATAGAGTGTACCCAAACTGCGATCGTAAATAATTGCGCAACACCCCTTCCGTCAACCAACCCCCCCCCCCCCCCCCCCCCCCCCCCCCCCGAGGCAGTCCATCTTCGCTTGCATGCTTCCTGCGTCTCGTGATTTTTAAACAGGAATCGTACAGGAAACAATACGAACCACTTCAGGATTTCTGATTTACATCATCGTGAAAATCATGATTAAAAAATCCAACAGGCCGGCCATCTGACAGTGCGCCCTCAACTGACGTAATGCAGTCACGTTTCTAAATTGCATATTCATATCCACCATCGGCATACAATTTCGCGACATTTTTGCACGATCAAAGTTGAAATTGAGGCAATAGCGATATGTTTCGGAGTGTTTTGAGACAGATAATGTTGTAATATTTAAGTATCGACAATGTGAAGCAAAGAAATTTGCCCAAAAGGCAACACGAAAGGAATAAATCATTTGTTAACGTTCCCAACCTGTGACTGAAACGTGGTCGACGCGCACGAATTCGAACCCGAAAACGAAGCTGGCGCTCAACTGGTACTATGTTTACTCCGCAATAACCAAGGAAGTATAAATCGGGGCACCAGCTCAAATCGCGAATAAAAAACTCGGCAATAACTCGGCCACCGAGCGAGCAAGGCAGATACAATTAATTTGCGAAGGCTTCGTGTAACGCAATAGCTGCCGCTTAATCGCGAACAGCCAACAATTCGGCAACCGAGTCACGGTATACGATTTCGGGAAGGCTTCGGCCCGAACTCCGGCAAGGACAATGCAAAAATAATGCAATAGTTTACGCAAAAAGGCCACAGACATCAACAGGCAATCGAAAAGCGATTACGCGTTTATCGGTAACGTCCGTTTCTTTTAAATCTCACTTCGGACGAATACGATTTTTTTTTAAATCTTATTCCCCGGGGGATTCCCCGTCGCGAACGATCCGGCACCCCGCCGCACCGACGCCGGCGGCACACACGCGCGGCGACGAGTCGCCCGACCAAAAGCCAACATGGCGCCAACCACGCGCCAAGATGGCGCGGCCCTGTGTTCCAAGATGTACTTCTGCTGCAAAGAGTGTTCGCGTAATCCTCGCCCCAACGAGACCCTAATTCACCTCGAGGCGCAACCCCGCGCATACTACAAATTGGTAACACGGATGGGGTGTCTGTAGTTGTTCTTCGGCAGGAGTATAAATGCTGGTGCTGCATCTCGCCATTGGACTGCTTCTTCAGGCCGTGTGTGGCGAGTGTTGACGCCTGGAATCCGATCAGAAGTTGAAAGTTGCAGCGTGAGTGTGAGACGGTCGAGTTGTCTCACCGTGCCGGTCGAGTTGTCCAAGCTCCGGGGGACGGTCGACAGAGCGGTGTGCAGTGCAGTCGGAGATCGAATGCGTGGTCCAGCGGCGGTGATGATCGACGGACGGGCCAGGTGTGGAGTTCATGCAGCAGCGGTTCTACCCCGAGATTGAGAAGTTCTGTTAAGGTGGAGCAGAGGACTGGAGGCTGTTCATGCAGCAGCGGTTCTACCCCGAGATTGAGAAGTTCTGTTAAGGTAGAGCAGAGGACGGAAGGCTGTTCATGCAGCAGCGGTTCTACCCCGAGATTGAGAAGTTCTATTCAGGTGGAGCAGAGGACTGGAGGCTGGAGTCGTCAATGAACAGTTAGGATTGTTTGTTTCACAGTTTATCTAGTATGGGTCTGTTTGTTTTCCACATTGATTTTCTATAAAGTGTACGTATAATTTGGCTTGTAATTATTGTATGACTACTTACCCGGTACATGTACATGTATTTAAACAAGGTTATGTGCGTGCATGCATTGTTCAGGCGCTAGTACTTGGGTAGTTTTGTATCTAGCGTGGTAGTCTGTGTGGGCGTGGTTGTGTCCCATATTGAGGAGGGGTCCTTCTTGTCCTTCGATATTCTTGTTTGGTGAGTTTGGGGCTTGCGCGTGTGTTGCTAGGATAATTTAAGTAATTATGGCAATGGAGGAGAGTTTACTGACTAAGTTAGTCTCGGAATTAGCTGACGCGTTGAAACAGAATGGTTCCACTAGAGAACGACCTATCAAGCTTGAGCGGTTTAAAGGAAGGCCTGTGAGGGCAGGGGACCCGACTCTGAAAAAGGGGTTAGAGGAGGTTGACATTTATTGCAGGCAGTGTAATATCCCGGGGACGGGGAAGGCCCGGGTTATAGTTGATCACTTGGCAGGTCCTGCACGTGTAGAAGTCAAAAGCAGGGAAGATGTTAAATCTGACTACTCACTTTTGGTAAAACTGTTACATAACCAGTTTGGGGGAGTAGAGACCCTGCAGTCTCTTCATAAGGCTTTCTTTGAAAGAGGCCAATTGGAAGATGAGTCCTTAATGGATTTTTCTCGTGCTTTGATTAGGTTGTATGAGAGAATTTTGTGTTTAGCTCCCCAAAGTGAGGAGGAGTCTTTGGAAAACCTGAAGGACAAAACTCTTATCAATCAATTTGTGGCGGGAGCACGGGGACAAAGTGCACGCTTTGAGTTGAAGAGACTGCAGTTGTCTGACCTTAGCCAAACCTTTAACAGTTTTCGAGATGCCGCTCTTGAGTTATTTAGAGATTTTGAGGTCACGTCCAAGGTCAAACACAGTCACGTGCGCAGTGTAGGGGCGGATGGTCCGGTCACGTATGATGAAGGGGTGGAGGTTATGGGTGTTAAGGTTGAAACAATGGCCGCTGGCGTAGACCTTAAATTACAGCAACAACAATCTGACATGATGAACTGTATGCAAGGAATGCAAGGCCAAATAAACAAGCAGCAGGAACAAATTACGTTTTTGATGCAGTGCTTGCTTCGCACGCAAAAGGGGGAACAAGCCAGTCCACAGGGGAACAGCCAGGTCCCCGGTCGGTCAGTGATTTGTTATAAGTGTAGAAAGCCGGGTCATTACCAGTCTCAGTGTCGTTCCCAGCAAAACTCTGGCCCAGTTGGAGTCCAACCAGCAAAATGGGAATCCAGTCAGGCGGGTGCCACAAAAGCACCGGACAGTCAATCTAAGCAGGGGTTAAACTAACAACCTCCACTTCTGTGGGCCGGGTGGTGGAGGAGAGTCACAAAGGGTCTTTGTCTCGTAATGCACCCACTGGGGAGGGGTAATGCCTGAGTTGTCTGCGGACGAGTTACTAACTAAGTTAGTTAAAGAAAGCCCTCGAGCTGAGGTTACACTGGCTGGAGTACCAGCCATGTGTATTCTTGATACAGGCGCAGAGACCTCCCTAATGAGTGCGACATTTTATCAAAAACACTTGGCAGACAAACTTACGGGTGTGAAACCACTGGGTACTTACCTTGAAGTGTTTGGTGTTGGTGGATTGGAGGTCCCAATCGCCGGATATGTAGAAGTACCGCTCACTGTTTTTAACAAAACAGTTGAGGCAAATTTTCTGGTTGTAAAGGATTCCTGTGACGGTGGATTGCTAAACCGCAAGAACAGTCCGTTGATTTTGGGATGCAATGTTCTGGAAATGTTAAAGGACCTGCTTGTAGAAAATGGGCACGGCGACACTGAGTCTTGGAATGTGACTCTTCAGTGGTATAGGCTTACCAAGGGGCAAATCAAACAGGCTGACAAGGGGGTTGTTAAGCCTGGTTGTGCAAATCAAGCTGCTGCGCGTACCGGTAGGCATGATATAACCATTCCACCTAGGCAGGTCATGACCGTTAGCTGTCCATTACTCGGACACTCTCGATAGAAGTGACATTTAATTGATTGTACACGAACCATCGGTACCGATGGTTTGTGTACAAACCAGAATGGGCCAATAACGACACAGCGCCCATAGTTTGTGCGCTGACAGATAGAGCCAATAAGAGAGCACACAATCACCCACGATCCCTGACCATTGCAGCGCTTAACCTCGAGAATTACGCAACTTTATCTAAACAGCAGATGGCGTATACGACTGCAGAGTTTGCGAGCGCTGTGAGCGCGCTGTTTAGTAATTCACCAACATGCACTGACCTTCTATCTAGCTTCTACATGTATTTAGGCTGTGGGTTGGCGTGCATGTCCTTGTAACTTGACTCTCTGAATACCAACAGCGTTAACTTGCACTGTAAAGCGCAGTATGGGTTATAGTTTATGTACAAAATATGAATTGAACGGCAAACTAAACAAATGATGTTCTAAACGTTATGCTGTTCTTTCCTTTCTGGCAAGAAAATGTCGGTGCTTACCACATCAATAATACAACTTTTATTATGAATTTATATATGAATATATGATGCCAGAGAGACATGAAGACGAAATGAGTGACGAAGATAATGAGGTTGACCATGACATATATACTAGGTCATAATGTGCAAAATGAAGACAATGATGAGGTATAAATAAACGAAGCTAAAGCTAGTCACTTTGAGCAAAATGGGCAAAATTACGCCGGGAGGCGTACGTCGTACTCTATCGTCCGGCGTGACATTAAGACTGAGAGCTAGAGAGCGATAATTAGCCAGCTCTCGAGAACATGGGCGGACAAAAGCTCATATTACTTTTAGAAAACGGGTCTAAAATCGCTAATATTGCAACAACAGTGCACAGCGGAGATAAAGGAAGATTTTTGTTTGGCTTTGGCAATGGGCATCACATAAAATACCCACGATGGAACGGCAAACTTTGCACTGATGATGTCCTAAATATTAAAAAACACATTTCAGTAAAATCGACTGGAAGTCAAATTAGCTTATACAAAGAACTGTTAAATGTTCACGTTTCTGTATGTCAGCTGAAAAAAATTCTGCAGATGACAGACACTGATGAAGTTTTCTCCGAGTGCCAAAAGTGAAGTCATAACATTCTGCAAATTTGCGCTCGCACCCCTCTTTTGCTTTATCGCACCCCTTTTTCTCCGAGTGCCAAGAGTGAAGTCAAAACATAATGCCAATGTGCGCCCACACCCCTCTTTTGCTTTCTCGCACCCCTTTTTCTCTGAGTGCCAACGGTGAAAACAAAACATACTGCACATTTGCGCCCGCACCCCTTTTTTGCTTTCTCGCACCCCTTTTTCTCCGAGTGCCAACCGTTAGGTCAAAACTGTTTGCGCCCGCACCCCTCTTTTGTTTTCTCGCACCCCTTTTTTCTCCGAGTGCCAACAGTGAAGTCAAAACTATTTGAGCCCGCACCCCCTTTTTATCCGAGTGCCAACAGTGAAGTCAAAACATACTGCACATTTGCGCTCGCACCCCTCTTTTGTTTTCTCGCACCCCTTTTTCTTCGAGTGCCAACATTGAAGTCATAACTATTGGCGCCCGCACCCCTCTTTTGCTTTCTCGCAACCATTGTTATCCGAGTGCCAAGAGTGAAGTCAAAACATACTGCACATTTGCGCTCGCACCCCTCTTTTGCTTTATCGCACCCCTTTTTCTCCGAGTGCCAAGAGTGAAGTCAAAACATAATGCAAATTTGCGCCCACACCCCTCTTTTGCTTTCTCGCACCCCTTTTTCTCTGAGTGCCAACGGTGAAAACAAAACATACTGCACATTTGCGCCCGCACCCCTTTTTTGCTTTCTCGCACCCCTTTTTCTCCGAGTGCCAACCGTTAGGTCAAAACTGTTTGCGCCCGCACCCCTCTTTTGTTTTCTCGCACCCCTTTTTTCTCCGAGTGCCAACAGTGAAGTCAAAACTATTTGAGCCCGCACCCCTCTTTTGCTTTCTCGCACCCCCTTTTTATCCGAGTGCCAACAGTGAAGTCAAAACATACTGCACATTTGCGCTCGCACCCCTCTTTTCTTTTCTCGCACCCCTTTTTCTCCGAGTGCCAACAGTGAAGTCAAAACATACAGCACGTTTGCGCTCGCACCCCTCTTTTGCTTTCTTGCACCCCCTTTAGCTCTTGCCAACAGTGAAGTCATAACTATTTGCGCCCGCACCCCTCTTTTGCTTTCTCGCACCCCCTTTTTATCCGAGTGCTTTCTCGCACCCCCTTTTGCTCTAAGAGGGGTGCGGGCGCAAATAGTTATGACTTCAATGTTGGCATGCACTCGAAGAAAAAGGGGTGCGAGAAAACAAAAGAGGGGTGCGAGCGCAAATGTGCAGTATGTTTTGACTTCACGGTTGGCACTCGGATAAAAAGGGGGTGCGAGAAAGCAAAAGAGGGGTGCGGGCGCAAATAGTTTTGACTTCACTGTTGGCACTCGGAGAAAAAAGGGGTGCGAGAAAACAAAAGAGGGGTGCGGGCGCAAATAGTTTTGACCTAACGGTTGGCACTCGGAGAAAAAGGGGTGCGAGAAAGCAAAAAAGGGGTGCGGGCGCAAATTGGCAGTATATTTTGACTTTACTGTTGGCACTCGGATAAAAAGGGGTGCGAGAAAGCAAAAGAGGGGTGCGAGCGCAAATGTGCAGTATGTTATGACTTCACTGTTGGCAAGAGCAAAAAGGGGTGCGAAAAAACAAAAGAGGGGTGCGGGCGCAAATGTGCAGTATGTTATGACTTCAATGTTGGCAAGAGCAAAAAGGGGTGCGAGAATGCAAAAGAGGGGTGCGGGCGCAAATGTGCAGTATGTTATGATGACTTCACTCTTGGCACTCGGAGAAAAAGGGGTGCGATAATAAAGCAAAAGAGGGGTGCGCATAATGAAAACTTACGGTCATCTGCTCAACCAAAACAATGCACGCACGCTTCAACACGGGAAATGACAAAAAAAATCAGCTTTTTTTTTACAAAACCGAACGTATCTTTAAAACTAAATGAGCTGTACATTTCTGGTGAACGGTTTCTAAAAATAGACACATTAAGCTTTTTTAAAATCTAACTCTCGATATCATGCTACCTTCAGGGGTCCCGCCAAATGTTAGGGAAGTGTGTGTTTCAAGCCACGTTTTCAATGGGACGCGATGACATTTCGCCCTTTTGGGTACACTTTTTTACGTTCAGCAGGTCGTATATCAATAACCGCTTATCGTACAGACTCCTGGTGAACGGATTTGTGTAGCCGATTTCAATAGCTTTCCAGTGATATAAGACATAAATTGATTGGTTGTTTAGTTCGGCCGCCCATTCATAATAAAAAATAGTGTCCAATCACGCATTTTCTACTTTGGTACCCGGCTGCTTGGTGACCTTTTGAATCACGCTAGGACTACTGCATTCTCCCCATAGGTTTATGAAAACATACACACGTACACGTGCACACGTGCTGTTGATTTTACGATCGTGTATGTCAATGTTCATTTCTATCGCTTGTTGTTTTACATTACAAATTAGCATGTATTTCTTTCTGTTTACTGCAGTGAATTAAACATGTTATAGCCTAATGCCTAACAAGAAGTCCAAGAGTAATTGTTCGACTCTGTACAATGTACATGATGTACTACTTGTCGTTTAAACTCCCCTATAAATCGTAATGGAATAACCCACGTGGGGAGATTTCCATGGTCTATGCGCGCTGCGGGTGTTATTATAATTAGGAAGGTCAACTCTCCCTGCTGCCGCACACACAGAAACCAGTTTGAGCTTTTGCTCGAAATCAGGTTAAAGTTTTCATTATGGGTGCAAATGTGCAGTTATATGACTTCACTGTTGGCAAGAGCAAAAATGGGTGCGAGAATGCAAAAGAGGGGTGCGAGCGCAAATGTGCAGTATGTTTTGTTTTCACCGTTAGTGCGGCAGATACGTGAAATAATTGTGCATTTTGTGGTAAAAGCACCAAATTTGGTACAGACATTGCTTAATATATAATTAACAAATTTAGATATTGTGCCAAGCTCAATTTTTTTCCTGGGGACCACAAATAGCAAATCCAAGATGGCCGCCATCCGATTCCGGAATATCTTCAAAATGCCCCAAAATCTTGGGGACAAAATATCTTGCAAACATGAATAAAGTGTCGTTTTCCATATTTCCATGTGTGCTGAATGCATTCCAACCAAAAACGAGTTGATAAAATGCACCAATTTGCGTAAATCCAAGATGGCCGCCGTGCAAAATCGGCCAAATGGGAAATCGGCAATAACTTTTGACAGAATCAAGATGGGGAGATGATTTTGGTGTCTACACATAGGTTTTCACATGCGAGGAACACAATGGAGGTATCCAAAATTATGTAGGATATTGCTAAAGCAACAGTAATCCAAGATGGCCAGTTGGCCACCAAAAAAATGTCATATCTTTGTGACAAAATGTCGTTGAAACATGAATAAAGTGTTGTTTTCTATGTTTTCATACGCGCTGAATCCAATTGAAATTATCAAATGCACCAAAACTAATGAAATGGTCAATTGTATGATTAAATCCAACATTACAAGTGTCCATAGTGGTTCCCATCCTCGGGATGGTTTTTTTTTCACCCCCAAGACTCTGGTGAGTGTATGGCAGAACCTCAACAGAAACCAGTGTTGACCTTGCAAGAAAACATATCTTTGCTGTCAAAGGCAGGTCCATCGATGCGATACCACCAACTCGTGCAGCCCTGCTGCAACATACAAATCGGCGCAGAAATGTGCGATAAAATGTGCGATATTGCAGAGTTCTGCGCAGAAATGTGCGATAAAATGTGCAATATTGCAGAAATCGGCGCAGAAATGTGCGATAAAATCTGCAATATCGCAGATTTCTGCGCAGAAATGTGCGATAAAATGTGCAATATCGCAGAAATCGGCGCCGAAATGTGCGATAAAATGTGCAATATTGCAGAAATCGGCGCAGAAATGTGCGATAAAATCTGCAATATCGCAGATTTTTGCGCAGAAATGTGTGATAAAATGTGCAATATTGCAGAAATCGGCGCAGAAATGTGCGATAAAATCTGCAATATCGCGGATTTCTGCGCAGAAATGTGCGATAAAATGTGCAATATCGCAGAAATCGGCGCCGAAATGTGCGATAAAATGTGCAATATCGAGGAAATCGGCGCAGAAATGTGCGTTAAAATGTGCAATATCGCAGATTTCTGCGCAGAAATGTACGATAAAATTTGCAATATCGCAGAAATCGGCGCAGAAATGTGCGATAAAATGTGCAAAATTGCAGAAATCGGCGCCGAAATGTGCGATAAAATCGGCGACATCGCAGAAATCTGCGCAGAAATGTGCGATGTGCGATGTCCCTTCAGAGCCACCATACAATTAGGACCCATTTTATAACCGTAATTTTGTCAAGTCTGCCCTCAGATTGAAGCTCAAAAACCAGGGAGTTGATCCCATGCTATATTTACACACTCCCACAATTTTTGTTTAGCAAACGGCCTCCTTTTTTAAAAGAAACTGGGTGGGGGTGGGGGGGGGGGGGGGGCATATTTCATGCTAATGAAACCGCGTAGAAATTCTCCCTTATTAGGGTAGTGCGGGCACCCTATTGTTTAAAAAATGGCAACCGCTTTGTTTACATTTGCGACATGAATGAAATGGGTATTGCCACTATTCTTCCAGGCATATAAGTAGAATAAGTCATAACGTTAGCCATGTTGGTCCACTGTTAACAACAGCAACACGTGTGTCGTCAATGTCAGAACTTAATGGCTTACGACGGAGCTCTAAAGGCTGTGGCTATTTCGTAAGAATATAGTAAGGCTGAATGTCATCCAAAACCGTAAAATTACGAAAGAGAAAGAAACAGCGACTGAAAACTAAAAAAAAAATGGTCAGTTGGTGAAAGTGTGCTGCGCTATACGTACGTGCGTAGCTATAGCTGTACTTCGACGTTTACATTGTTTATAAACAGTTAATGTTGTGGGCCGACTTTCCTCATGCAAGGCCAAACTTCTTTGTTGACAAACTGCAAATTCATTGTACCTTTACCATTTTAATGTTTTTAATGCTTGCTATTTACCCTCTGTTAACAATTTAGGTGTAAACAATTAGTCTGAAAAACCCCCAAAACGGTGGCGTCCAGAAATTTGGCACACAATCGACCGAGTGTTCCCTAAGTCGTGAATAATTCTTGGAGAATCCAAGTTTATATTTACGAACTTCTTTTAATAGTAAATGTCATTTATGACCCGTGTAAGGTTTCAGTCAATAAAAGGGTGAAAGATACTAGATTTCACAGGCGTCTACATTTAATGGGACAGTATTTAAAACTGGTTGGTTTTTAAATTAACATTGCAGGATCAGGAATGTTGAGGTTTAACGTCCATATAGTACATTACCAGCACGTTGTCGTGAAAGTTGGTACCTTAATATTTCTACACAAAACCCCCGACACCAGGGGTTTTGTGTACACACCTTATCAGCTTGATCAGACGGTTATTTACGACCCCCATGACAGCGGCCAAGCCGCAAGCCTGGGAGATGCCTTTTCCAGCTCCGACTGCATGACCACAGTCTTACAATTGCATATATACATGTACATGTACATGTACTTATAAGGTGTACAAATTCTATGTACTTGTACAATTTACATGTGGTTGTAGAAACTATGCACATATGCAAGATGTACTTTGTCAAGCTTCAAGCATTGAGACTTATCCCACCCGTGAAGTCAAATACATATTTGTTTATTGATTCTTAACAATTGTTCATTCCTTTTCATAACGTACTGTATAGCATAGAAGTCTAAATAATGAGTAGGTTCCAGAAAAAGGTCCCTAGAATGAAAACTACTTGTAAAAAATCCATTTATCTATTCTGAATTGTTCACCAAATAACTGTAGTGGCAATTGAACTGTTGCTGGCAGTACAAAGGAAACAAGTTGCACTTTTTTCTGGTTGTATTACGCACTTATCAAAAGAAATAATTCTGATAACAAAGTAACGTATAGCAAACCATGATCAAAGGCAGAAATCTGTAGGGAAATTACAGTTGTAAGTTTTAAGATGAATCACAGGTCCTTTGTGTTGTCAGGGACACACGCCTACGACATCTATTATAATCACAGTAGGTGAATTAAACTGCTTGAACTGAAAAGCAATGAACCTCGACCATGACGATGGCAGTTATTTATGCTTACGGGCGGGCGGTTGTAGTCGCTTTATTATTCGACTTTTTCAAAGAGGCGACTATTTATTACCTCTCGGCTCCGGTGATACCTTTGTATTTTACCAGCTATGTGAATAGTACTGCGTTCACACACTTCCCAAACGTAATATAAAGGTTTACGTCCTTTCATTTAAACTAGTCATGCTTTACACCAATTCCTGATGTTTTACTCTGCAAGATTGTTCCTTATAAAATCTAGACTGATAAAATATTATCGACGTGGCCCAAATTTCCCCTTTTTTTTAAGATTTAAAAAAAATATATATTTGCGGTTCCTCAGCGGGTTCCTCGTAAGAAACTAAACTCTGCGCTGTAAAAGATTATTGCTATGAAACATTTCTGCCACTCGAAGGCAATTACCCCTATCCCATTCATGTTTTTTTGATCTATTTGTTTTAGTCACTAATATCAATTTAAATTGAATTTATTTTCAAATCTGCTTTACTGCTTTACTGCATTACGACATTAAATTAAATAAGACCAAAGTTAATCTGCGGAGACTGAAGACGCCCCAAGATTTGTACTCATTACATGTGTATAATAAATGTATGTCCAACTACAAACTTTGCAGTTTGCATCAACTCCTTACAACTTCATATCCTTGAAGCCTTTGATGGGTTATCCAATATATGGTACGTGTGTGTTCACTGCATGTGGTGACTGGTAAATTAACATCAACAGTATTGGTAGATATAAACAAGCTGATTGTTGTATAAAGACAGCTGTGGTTGCTGTAGGCCAGGATGTGAAGTCACGGTGTAATCAGTCAGTACGCATGCAGCGCGCGTTCGTTTGGTTTGCAATGTATTGCAACGATAAAATGAATATTCTTGAGATTGGATACCACATTTAAAATTGTAAGGGTCTTTAAAACAGCAATTGTATTAACAAATGAAGTACGTGTAGCCTTATCGTTTACAAGAAATAAAAAAAGAACTATTTTGAGAGATATAAGGATCGCGAATGTATTCTTTAACACTAGTTATCCTACACAGTGTAGATACACGCTCGAGTACATGTACTCTGGTTTGTACACAAACCGTCAGTACATATGGTTCATGCCGGGGTGGGGGGGGGGGGGGGGGGGGGGGGGGGGGGGGGGGGGGGGTCGGAGGGGGCCCTTCGAGGCTGCGATTGCGAAACGCTGTGATAACGTCCATTTTCAAAATAGGGGGTAACAATTTTTTCATGCGAAAAATAAAGAGTTTTTGGCATCCAATCTTAACATCTTGTCTTTTGTAGTTGAAAAAAATTGTTATTTACCTTAATTGTTATCATCCAATGACAAAAATTGTATTGAAAATGAAAAAGCAGTCGAAAAAAAATGAACATTGACGTACCGTTGATGCACGTGTTGGGCCAATATTGTTTACAATAAATCTTTGGGCATGGGCCAGGCAGGCAGCGTTTTTTTTTTTCCGTACCGCTAACGCGTCAATTTGCCCGTTTCATTCGAATGGGGCGACTTGAATGGAGACCAAAGCGCGCGCTTCAATACGAATCGATTTGGATACGGGCGGAACGTATGAAGACCAACGACGTTGACAGCCATAATTCACCAAAATTAATGGATACAGTCCCTAGTTAATTGTATACAGTCCCTAGTTTTTCGTATACACGACTTTTATACCTTTTTCTATTAACCCAAATTATTGGTTAATAATCTCATCTAGATAGGGTCTTATAGTAAAAGTTATAAAAGTCTCCATTCAAGTCGCCCCATTCCAATGAAACGGGCAAATTGACGCGTTAGCGGTACGGAAAGAAAAAGCGCAGGCAGGCACATGTTAAAGTCGGGCGACTTTACTCCGCGTTTACCCTACGTATAAGCCTGGAGCAGGGGACCCGACATGCGAAAGCGCCCTTGAGTTTAGTATAACAATGCATGAATGGTCAACATTATTGGTCAACCAACCAGGTCGTTTGGGGATTTGACCAATGGGGACAGTGCAATCATGGCTTTTACGCGCTTTGATCTGAGCGGCAAGAAAACACTTTTGCGTGGGCTGTGATCTGACTAGACCGTGTGGCGCCACCCTTGACCGAAAAGCAATCAACCTCTGCTGTGACAATGATGGAAAGATGTTTACGCTTTCCAGAACTCGTGGGGCGAAACTTGTTATTCAATTTTTTTCAAAAAGGGCAATTGTTTGCATCTTTCGACGGAAGTTGGTTGTATTGCATTGTAAAGCTGCATTGACGTAAAGTCCTTTGTTATCCCGAGCATCACTGGATATGGGACCGGCTTTCGTGTAAACTCGGCTTTCGTGTTCGAGGTCACTGCATGAAGCTTTTGTACAAAAACAGATCGACTCGATGGCAGTGGGAAAAGCAACAGGCCTTGATGGCGTAAGTGTAAAGATCCTAAAGGTTGCTTGTCCATATGTAGTTAACTCGTTAACGTATATATTAAATTTCTCAATAAGAAGTGGTCAATACCCTAATGCTTGGAAACATGCTTCTGTAATTCCAATACATAAAGGTGGAGACAAAGGTTGTGTTAATAACTATCGGCCAATTTCCATTCTTCCGATTGTCTCAAAAATTATGGAGAGGGCCGTGCACAACGATCTGTATTCCTACCTTGATGGTACCGTTTGATCTCCCCTTGCCAATCAGGTTTCTACGAAGCTGTATTAGGGACATGGTGAAAATAATTATTTTCTCTCACTTCAGCTAACTCGTACGTACGACTTATATGTCGTACGTACGACTTATATGTCGTACGTACGACTTATGAAATGTAACTCGTACGTACGAGTTACATGTCGTACGTACGACTTAAATGTCAGACTTATGTCGTACGTACGACTTAAATGTAAGACTTATGTCGTACGTACGACTTAAATGTAAGACTTATGTCGTACGTACGACTTAAATGTCAGATTTATGTCGTACGTACGACATAAGTAGGCCTATGTATATGTCGTACGTACGACTTAAATGTCAGACCTATGTCGTACGTACGACTTAAATATCAGACTTATGTCGTACGTACGACTTAAATGTCAGATTTATGTCGTACGTACGACATAAGTAGGCCTATGTATATGTCGTACGTACGACTTAAATGTCAGACCTATGTCGTACGTACGACTTAATTATCAGACTTATGTCGTACGTACGACTTAAATGTCAGATTTATGTCGTACGTACGACTTAAATGTCAGATTTATGTCGTACGTACGACATAAGTAGGCCTATGTATATGTCGTACGTACGACTTAAATGTCAGACCTATGTCGTACGTACGACTTAAATATCAGACTTATGTCGTACGTACGACATAAGTAGGCCTCGGCCGCTCGCACCTCATTCGCGGTAGGGCGACCGTGGAGCTACTCCATTGCTAGAGTACATCATGGAGGAATAAGTACGAAGCTGTCTAAGGGACACGGTGAAAATAATTATTTTCTCTCACTTCAGCTAACTCGTACGTACGCCTTATATGTCGTACGTACGCCTTATATGTCGTACGTACGCCTTATATGTCGTACGTACGCCTTATATGTCGTACGTACGCCTTATATGTCGTACGTACGCCTTATATGTCGTACGTACGCCTTATATGTCGTACGTACGCCTTATATGTCGTACGTACGCCTTATATGTCGTACGTACGATTTATATGTCGTACGTACGCCTTATATGTCGTACGTACGCCTTATATGTCGTACGTACGCCTTATATGTCGTACGTACGACTTATGAAATGTAACTCGTACGTACGAGTTATATGTCGTACGTACGACTTAAATGTCAAACTTATGTCGTACGTACGACTTAAATATCAGCCTTAAACTTATGTCGTACGTACGACTTAAATATCAGCCTTATGTCGTACGTACGACTTAAATGTCAGACTTATGTCGTACGTACGACTTAAATGTAAGACTTATGTCGTACGTACGACATAAGTAGGCCTACTTATATGTCGTACGTACGAGTTAAATGTCAGACTTATGTCGTACGTACGACTTAAATGTCAGATTTATGTCGTACGTACGACATAAGTAGGCCTACGTATATGTCCTTTCTTACGACTTAAATGTCAGACCTATGTCGTACGTACGACTTAAATGTCAGACCTATGTCGTACGTACGACTTAAATGTCAGACTTATGTCGTACGTACGACATAAGTAGGCCTACGCCGCGCGCACCTAATTCGGTAGGGCGACCGTGGAGCTATACTCCAATGCTACTAGGTACTGGTATACCTAGTCTGACATTTAAGTCGTACGTACGACATAGGTCTGACATTTAACTCGTACGTACGACATAAGTAGGCCTACGTATGTCGTACGTACGACATACGTCTGACATTTAAGTCGTACGTACGACATAAGTCTGACATTTAAGTCGTACGTACGACATATACATAGGCCTACTTATGTCGTACGTACGACATAAATCTGACATTTAAGTCGTACGTACGACATAAGTCTTACATTTAAGTCGTACGTACGACATAAGTCTGACATTTAAGTCGTACGTACGACATAAGTCTGACATTTAAGTCGTACGTACGACATAAGTCTGACATTTAAGTCGTACGTACGACATAGGTCTGACATTTAACTCGTACGTACGACATAAGTAGGCCTACGTATGTCGTACGTACGACATAGGTCTGACATTTAAGTCGTACGTACGACATATACGTAGGCCTACTTATGTCGTACGTACGACATAAGTCTTACATTTAAGTCGTACGTACGACATAAGTCTGACATTTAAGTCGTACGTACGACATATACGTAGGCCTACTTATGTCGTACGTACGACATAAGTCTTACATTTAAGTCGTACGTACGACATAAGTCTGATATTTAAGTCGTACGTACGACATAGGTCTGACATTTAAGTCGTACGTACGACATAGGTCTGACATTTAAGTCGTACGTACGACATATACGTAGGCCTACTTATGTCGTACGTACGACATAAGTCTTACATTTAAGTCGTACGTACGACATAAGTCTGACATTTAAGTCGTACGTACGACATATAAGGCGTACGTACGACATATAAGGCGTACGTACGACATATAAGGCGTACGTACGACATATAAGGCGTACGTACGACATATAAGGCGTACGTACGACATATAAGGCGTACGTACGACATATAAGGCGTACGTACGACATATAAGGCGTACGTACGACATATAAGGCGTACGTACGACATATAAGGCGTACGTACGAGTTAGCTGAAGTGAGAGGAAATAATTATTTTCACCGTGTCCCTTAGACAGCTTCGTAGGTTTCAGCCTGCATTCAACAGAAACCATTCTGCATGGATTAATTGATAATTGTCTCCGTGCAGTAGAGCACGGGAAAATCACTGGCACTGTTTTTATTGATCTGAGCAAGGCTTTTGATTCAGTAGATCATAATATTTTATTGGAGAAGCTACAATTGATGAATTTGTCTGCGTCGGTTATGACTTGGTTTAAGTCATATTTAACCGATTGCAAACAATCAGTTTGCATTAAAAAACGCTACTCTGGGGATCTACCTCTCAGAACTGGCGTTCCATAAGGATCAATTTTGGGACCTTTGTTGTTCATAATTTACACAAATGATATCTCACGATGCATTCCCGAAAACTGCCAAATGCACATGTACGCAGACGACTCCACAATAACATGTAGCTCCTCCAGCCGAGATGAAATAGAACGTAGCCTTAACACAGCAATGGCAAATATTAATGATTGGGTTGCCCAAAATAGGTTAACAATATAACACTACCAAAACTAAGTCTATGGTCATCGGTTCTAAACACAAGGTAGCTTCAACCCACCTTAACATTGTTATTAATAACGATCAGGTCGAACAGGTTACGTCATTCAAGTGTTTGGGTGTTATCATTGACGATTCACTAACATGGTCTCCTCATATTGATTATATAAAAAACAAAGTTTCTTCTAAACTAGGCATGTTAAGTAGAATCCGCCACATCATCCCGAAAAGCAGTCTGCATACTTTGGTTAAAAGTTTTGTAATACATGTACCGAGTTTGGACAATTGCTGTACGGTTTGGGGAGGCAGATACAATGCACATAATAACTTGCTCAACCGACTGTTAAAAAGAGCCGCCAGATTAATCCTTGGTTGTCCATATCTAACTGCTTCGAGTATGTTTAATGAACTGAATTGGTTACCTTTTGCCGAGAGAATCTGTTTGAAAAAAGGTATCCTAGTGTACAAATGCATACATGAGTTATGCCCAGAGTACATGGGTCATTACACGTCATTCCACACACTTTTTTGCTCGACCCCCTCCGATTTCGATGAAATTTGGTGTGTGGCTAGGTACTCATGAGAAACTCTGATACGCAAAATGTTAGCGAAATTCGGTCATTTTTTGTAGGAGCTGGAGCAGTTTGAAGTTGTAGGGTGTTTTGCCGCAAGAACCCATCAATCTACCTAAAAATGGCCAAATACCCCTACAGAATGGTTTGATCTCAGCAAGTGAGGTATCGTTGGAAAAAGCACAAAATTCTCTATCCACCTTTTTTATTCGTGAGATAGTTAACCATACATGGCGCACACGACTTCAGGAGAAAAATGACTTTAACGACCAACAAATCGTCACCGACACCACGAAGTAGCACTCGACCATACTTCCAATATATTAGTAAGACAAAAACTATTATATTTTAAATTCTACAATTTAAAAAGTTAATTATTATGGTAAATAGGTTAATGAGTGTAAGTAAAATAACGCGGTTTTGTGGATTGTTTGTTTTCACGAAGAGTGTTACTTCGTGAAAACGATTCTGAGCACTTTGCATGTCTGTGTAGTTCCACGAAGTGACTCTTTACTCTCGTCCCCAGGGGTACACGCACATGTACCACCACACGGACATTGTACATGAATTGTACGCGCGCTCAATCAGTGCATTACGACGCTCTACGGTCATTATTGAAAACGACGTTGCATTCAAAGATTTCGTTTTCACGAAGTAGCACAAGCACTTGTGTGCGCGCACTGTACGTATTTCCTGCAGATTTCGTTTCCACGAAGTAGCACTGAGTTGTATGTGCGCGCACTGTACGGTTTTCCTGCAGTTTTCGTTTTCACGAAGTAGCACTCTTCTTAAATCTTTAATTAATTCGTAATTAATTAACCCATGGAAACATAAGTAACACATTCACGACGTTTTAATGTAGTACTTTATATAAATCCCAAACAGGTTTTCAATTCACATTTTATTTGCGGGATAATAACTTGCAAACATTCAAACGCGTTTATCTTCAAATCAAAACTATTCGCTGTGTGTACATGAGTGCTACTTCGTGGTGTCGGTGACGAAATGTGTAACATCACTCCTATGAATGCGGATACAGTCACAATTATCAACTATTATGCATGTACATGTATCTCGATCTCGGTAAACCGAGGCGGGCATTGAAAATACCGAGATCGAATTCAAAAATACATGCATAATAGTTGATAATTGATACTGTATCCGCATTCATAGGAGTGATATTACACATTTGTTGGTACATGTAGTTAAAGTCATTTTTCTCCTGGAGTTGGTAATTGCCCAAGCTGATTTGTCGTGTGCGCTATGTACAGTTAACTATCTCACGACTACATCAAAACCGGAGCATATACTTTTGAGATAATTGAGGTCAAATGGCAAGGTCACCTTAAATGACCCAGATTTGGGTCAACACATGAAAGCATGTCAAGTGACATATTGGTGGATAGAGAATTTTGTGCTTTTTCCAACGATACCTCACTTGCTGAGATCGAACCATTCTGTAGGGGTATTTGGCCATTTTTAGGTAGATTGGTGGCCGGGGTTCTGGCCGCATAACCCCCTAAAACTTCAAACTGCTCCAGCTCCTACAAAAATGACCGAATTTCGCTAATATTTTGCGTATCAGAGTTTCTCATGAGTACCTAGCCACACTATAGCTTCTAAACTTACAGACTGATAGCAAGAAAAGTGTTTACTCGCTAAAACAGTTAATTGTTAATAGTGTATCAATTCTAACAAGGATTTTAAAAGCAAAATGTGTTTCTTGAACATTTGTTTGTTACGTTTGCACGAATCATCATTTATCGATGGATGATTAAAAGTGTATACACAAACAATGCATTATGATTGTATGAACAATATACTTCACGGGTGGGAAGTCTCAATGCCTTAAAGGGATCGTATACGTTTGGTAATTACTCCAAAAATTAATGGCAATAAAAACTTACTTGGTAAGAAGTACAGCAGCTTTGGATAGTATAATGCATTTTTAGAAACTTTTCACTTCGAAGTACTGCGGTTATGGAAAAAGATATCACTTTTTATCCCCAAAAATTTGAATCTGAGAAGCGTTACTGCAGTGACGTTTCTCAGAGCGTGTATTCCAAAGGAGATTATTCTTTCCGCGTGGACATAACCGCTCCAGATTTTCGGCAATATCTCAAAATCGGTACCACCTTTTGAAATGAATTTTTTACAGGTTAGTTTTATGGTATATATCTATAACTATATAGGATTAAAACAAACAATGGGTTCCAATTACCAAACGTGTACGATCCCTTTAAGCTTGACAAAGTAAAATCTTGCATGTGTGCATAGTTTCTACAGCCGCATGTAAATTGTACAGTGTAGATATACATGTACATAGAAATTGTACACCATAAGTATATGCAATATTATAAGACTGCGGTCAGCAGTCCCAGCCCGAAAAGGTCATCTCCCAGGCTTGCGGCTTGGCCGCTGTCATGGGGGTCGTAAATAACCGTCTGCTCAAGCTGGTAAGGTTTGTACACAAAACCCCCGGTGTCGGGGGTTTTGTGTAGAAATATTAAGGTACCAACTTTCACGACAACGTGCTGGTAATGTAATTATGTAAACAAAGTGCTTGCGTGTAGGCCTAAAGCCCCAAATTTATATTTGATGTCCAAAAAAATATTAAAAATGCAAAAAGAATATTGCTTGTATGAATTGGCCCCGGAATTTGTTTACCGTTGGCATTCAAATATATGGCATTCAAATAAAGCTTCAGTTCAGTGCCACTGAAAAAAAAAATGTTAAAATGTGGGGCCTAACTGGTTTTCTAAGAAGCCTAAATACACGGCGGGTCTTTTCAAGTGCAGGAAAGCAAATCTAGTTTTATGATTGGCCATTTTTTATTAAGTATTTCCCCGCAATTCACTAACTATCTGTTGTCTTTCCTCCATGGTATAGCTAATTACGTTAGTCTTACGCGAGAGCTCGGAAGCCATATTGACAAATTTCCGCAAAACTTCGGTTGATTTTCGTCATTTCATGACAGAGGCTATGCCGTGTCCGAAACGGGTGTCTAGAGCTACAGCTACGGCCAGGGGGGGGCGGAGGGGGGGCCCAACAAAGTGCGCCACCAACGTTGAAATGTATCTCATTCATTCTTCCACGCTCATGAGCCACACATCTCACACAGTAAATACATACAGATCGCTACCGCGAAGCGCACCGTTGAAACACGTACAGATTTGCTCCGTGCTCGCTACTCGAATTCAGTGATTCATATAACGTCCGCAAAGCCAGGTACACAGGCACGATCTACACGAATTTGTTTTGGGGCGATGTCATTTTCGGCCAGTTTCGTTCGAAAACAACACGATAAAACGCAAGGGGGTCACAGGCAGATTTGTTTAAAAATTCAGTATATCACTGCTACATCTTTTTTTAACGTATCCATGGAAAAAAATGAGTGGGGTCAAAGCACGATTTTTCACAATTTATCGATTATTATTGCCCTTTTTAGGGGAGGTATTTGTTAACGTCGTTTGAGTATTTGTGCATAATCTCCACGCGCATCAACGGTACGTCAACGCTTAATTTTTTCGACTGCTTTTTTCATTTTCAATACAATTGTTGTCATTGGATGATAAACATTAAGGTAAATAACAACCTTGTACAACTACAAAAGACAAAATGTTAAGATTGGATGCCAAAAACTCTTTATTTTTCGAGTGAGAAAATTGTTTCCCCCTATTTTGAGAATGGACGGTACCACAGCGTTTCGCAATCACAGCCTCGAAGGGCCCCCCCCTCCGCCCCCCCCCTGAGCGCCTACGTAGACGTAGCTGTAGCTGTAGACGTAGACCGTAGCTCTAGACACTCGTTTCGGACACGGGCCTAGTGCAAGAACGATGATGATGCGAGAAACCATCGAGTCTACGAAGAAATGATCCCGCAAGAGGGCGCACTTGCATTTTTTAAACTAAACTGATGTGATGACCTTTCTTCGTACGTAGGTTTATTTTCGCCCAATTTTAACTTGCACTCGATGAGATTGTGCTGTTAAAATGGCACCAATGCCACCAACTATACAGAGCGGAGAGAAGAGAAGTGATCGAGATAGGAAGTAAGTGGCATAATCGTCATCCCATGTCTTCCCACTGCACTGCAGACTGCTGGGCGAAGGCCCCTCTCTCATCCGGCCAAACCATGCAAACTGTACCCACTACAGTACATTAACCATTCATTTACCACATGGCTTGTTTTGCGTCCGAGCATAAATAAAAACAGTAAACAAAAAAATGTTTTTATTTTTCATTATTTATTTGTCATAAAATCTTTCAAACAGAAAAATATTACACAGGAGACAACTAGACGATCGGCCAGTCAGATTGTTGGATACGTATAATTTGGTCGGGTCAATCATTTTCTCGACAATCCGTTGATTGCATGCAAGCTTGTTTGTATGACATTCGGGCTGGGCTAGCGCTGCGCGTTGGGTTGGCCCGCCTGCGGCCCGCACGGCTGGCTAGCTATGCATGAAGTGTGCGTAGGAGAATTTATCGTCACAAGGACTGGGGGGGGGGGGGGGGGGGGGGGACCCATTTAATTGGCATGTTTATGTTTTTTTAGGCAATGTTTTCGGGGAAGAAAATGACATCTGTGAACTCTAAAAGTCCGTATTTTAACGTAGAAGTGCTTAATCTTTTAAAACTTTGTGATTCCGTAGCTTCATACATTGTATGTCTATCTATCCTGTAATTAAAAAAAAAATTCCCACACGAAATGCATGAAATTAAGCCACTGGCAACCATCTTATTCTTAGCTTAGTATGACGCCACCAACGGTGCAATGGCCGGTCCTGCGTATATATCGAGCCTGCGTCAATTTTTTTGGGCTGCTTGCATTGGCGGCTGTTTTATGTCTATGGTCAAATATGTACAGTACATGTACATTGACTTTCCCAATTCGTTTGCAACATTGTTATGCAGGTCTAATTTTATAAAATGATCACAATATCCTGTACACTTTTACACAATCACCAATGTTGTACATAATCACTCAATGTAGATTGTGCATGTGCAATGTACACGCTGTTTGCACTTTGTATGTTGCAATTAATACAGTCGGTGATATTTTTTAATTTAATCCCTGAAATACTATACCATGATTATTTCAAGTGTCTTAAATGTGTTTTTTATATTTATTTTTTCAGATCAAGAGGAACAGTACCAGGAAAGTAAGTTTTTATTCAACATGTTCTGGGTAGACAAAAATTACTTTAACCCTAACTCCCTACACAACAAAGGAAGTTGGAGGATTTTGGAGGAATTGTATTGTTCAATAACAATGGTGAGGGAGTTACATGTAGGGTTAAAACCCAAGAACAATCCCCATCCAGTCAAACTCCAACACTAGGTTTGATCATAGAGCTGTTCCTTGCTCTATGGTTTGATTGGAATCTGTTATGCTGCTCTCACACTGTGGCGAATATGCTAGCGAATGTGCTTACGAATGGAAATATTTGACAATCGCTCAAACTTCGCAACATTCGCCGTGTCTTCGTAAGCGTTTGTAACAAATTCGGAACGTTCACAAGTCATTCTCCACCTCCTTACGAAGATCGGTCAATTTTGGAAGCGCTTCCTAAATTTCAGCGAATGTTGTGTAGATGGTCATTCGCCGTCGATTTTCGTAAGCATTGGTAAGCCATTGGTAACGTTGGTAAAGTGTGCGTAAGCGTTGGCAACGTTCGTTATAGCTATTCGTAAGGCATTGGCAAGCATTGGCAAGCGTTGGTAAGCATTCGTAACATATTCGTAAGATATTTAAGGAGTGGTCGAGGGATGACCGAGGACGACCGACGGGTGATCGAGATGAAAATATTCACTATCCAATCGCAATTTTTGGGCGAATTCACCACGAAATTCAAATATTCATATTCGCAAGAATATTCGCCACAGTGTGAGAGCAGCATACATGTAAGGATGGGTACTTTACCCCTAACCTAAAGTGTCTTTTACACTAGGTTAGGCATACCTGATCAGAATCAGAGTCCAACAGTTTGTGTGTACAGTTTGCCATATGGTGTTGGAATTTGCAAGGATGGATATGGTTCCTAGTAAATTACACTAGAGTTAGTGTTAAATTGTGTACCGGTACGTACAATGTAGGTATGAAGCAGAGTAATGGGTTATTTTTGCTATAAGCCCTGCCAGATGCAGCAACATGCACCATTTATCAAAGTGACAACCCTGCCCAGTGCAGCAAGATCCATCAGCTCAGAGATCTCAAGGTCTAACTGCCTCAGAGTCTATGGTCACCCAACACAGCAGAATCCATCTCTGGCACTGGTGTTGAGAGCTAAATGCATCAAAATACACCAAACTATTGTGCCTGATGCACTGTGCTGCATCTGGCAGGGTTAGGGATAAATTGCAATGGACATGGTCATCTAGTGAAAATAACTGCATGTACTTGAGTCCAGAGTTAATGCTTTATATCACCTATAATTAGGTAAGCCAGAGTACATCTGTCAAATATAAACAAAATCGTTTGAAGTCAAATGTTTTAAAGGTAAATGTAGGATACACTGAATTATTAAGATACATGTATATCTTACTTATTTAAAAGTATGAATAAGATTAATACTGCTGCAAACTATTTAAAAGTAAATAATGGTTGTAGGCATCCAGCAAAATGATTGCGCTAAATATCCTACAATTGTTCCGAAAAATTGACTTTTGTAAACAAAAATTCACGATTGTCGGATGGCGATCGCAAAAAAAACAAGAACAACGTAAGAACCACTGCCTCACGCCGGTTGAAAATGAACGTCGTTTTTCTTGCTTTCCTCGTCATCCATGATTGTAAAACATTGAACAGGTCAGTTAAACGATATTTACTATAAAATACAACCCCCAAATCCACCCATTCCTAATAATTCAAGCAATTACCAACGGTGTATCCTACCTTTAAATGTAGTATATGGGTCTGTCCACAGTAAACGTTACAACTGTGTGACATTTAGAAGAAAATTGTAACTGTAAAATGTTTCCATTTTTTTTGGCTTGCACATATCTTACCCCTATATCCTTGTTAGTTTAGAAAGGTAAAGATAACTTTAGCAATATTTAAGAAGTTATTGATGGTTAATCTTTAAGATGTAACGTTTGTCACTTGGACAGACACTTTTCTTTTCCTAACCATAACTCAAAGCAAGATGAACAAATTTTGTAATTTGTTGTTTTAGTATGATAAGTGAACTCAGTGTTATTATTTAGAACATTTTTTAAGAAACTTTATTCTTTCTTAAGAAATTATGGGAAGAAGTATGCCATGAAAATAACGTACGTCACTGGGACAGACAAGACGGTATCAAATTATAATTATTTGGATTGATAAAAGAACTTTTTAACAACTGAGAATAGTAATTGCCCTGAAAACCCCCCAAACAAATTCTTTAGACTGTTCAACCATATACATAACTGGAAATGAAGGAATACTGACATCTTATCTGAAATAACGTTTGTTACATGGACAGACATCAATAATCACGTTTGTCACGAGGACAGACATTTTTTTTCTTAAATTAACAAATAAAAGTAAAAACCATGATTGATAACTAGCCTAACTTATTAAATATTCTTTCAAAGTTAACTTGTTATTTTTACTTGCAGAAAGAAGTTTTAATTTAGATTTTAAACTTGTAATTTTATTTCAATGAATAATGTTTGTCACTGGACAGACATCACGTTTGTCACAGGACAGACACGTGCATTGTACAATGTAAGATCACGTATGTCACTTTCCATGAGTTGGGGACAGACATACTCTTCATTCTTCGTTCAGCAAAATGCACAAACCTTTCTAAGAAAATAATGGCAGTTGCATTACACATATCTTTGTTATAAATGTATGTGCAATTATAATAATAATCCTTAAGGATTTTTACAGTTGGCAAGAGATTAACTGATGTGACATACGTTACAAAAAAATGGACAGAAATTTGCATTTCCTTCAAATGGATCTGTGTTTTGTTACCCAACGAATCCAAATGCACAAAAATGGTATTCAGAATAAAAGCCAGATGATTTCTCAGCAAGATAAATATATTTTTGTTGAAATTTATTGTTGATAAAATGTCAGTACCAGCCAGTATCACGTTTGTCACCAAATGGACAGAACCGTGACGTACGTGATGGCTGAATTAGCTGTTCCTAAATTCTCGATTATTAACACCTTCAATAAAGAAAGGGCTTGAAAAATGATCAGATTTCTCATATTTGATATCTTTGCCAACCATAATTTAACATGTGAATTGTTTTTCTGTGTAATAACACCTCTTATATAACCTGGAGAAAAACATGAGTTGCCATGGTTTATGCATGTCCCACCAGGACCCCCAAAACTTTGCTGGACATTTTTATAAAATTTCTCATTTTTGTATTAACCAACAACCAAATCCTTTATAATTGTGTACACTATCTCTCAACAATTGTACAACTACTATTACCATCATTAAAGTTTATTTTCTGAGTTTCAACACACTTTAAATGAGAGCTAATTGGGATGTTGTGCAGTTGTAACATTTAGTGTGGACAGACCCATATACCATTTGCTTTTTCTGTAATTTTTAAAAATGGATGGGTTAGGGGGTTCATATTTATAGTAAATATTGTGACGGTGACCAAAAACATTCATGCTGTTATTGTAGTCTGGTTTCTTGACTTCCTTTAACCCTAATCCCCTAGGCCTTACTTTGGCCTAAAGAACTGCGTACTACAGAATACTACTTAGTATTTTGTAGCACTGGGTCTCTCTGTGACTGATGATTGGGTGTGTACTGACAGAGTACAGATACTGCCAACTACAAAATACTAATAGTGGCAATACAGGTCAGTAATACTTACCTGACAATTTTTTTTAGTAGTCTAGCCTTGACCCATTGCTGTGTCCCAAGTGACAATTTTTGCTGTAGACTTTAGAACACTCTACAGAGCATACATGGGCCATGCACACTCAGCAAGCAGAGGGACCCAATGCTAAAAAGTACTACGAGTGCAATTAGGGGTGAAGTACCAAATACTAAAAATTACTACAGGCATTGCACACAAGTCAGTGAGAGTCTGCATACTACTTTTTACTACTAGTAGTAAAAAGTAGCATTAGGTAGGGTTAGGGTTAAACGAAATAGAGCAATTGATAGACGCCAGGAATTATCCGGTGATTAAACCAGACTAATTGGCTGCACCCACTTACGGTTGTGTAAATCTAAATTTAATAAATTTGTGGCAGTGTTTGAAAATAGTCGGGTAATTCCAACAATTGTGGTGCGTTTTGAAAAAAACAGCACACCGGGTGTCGTGATTTCACAGGATGCTCGAGACTGTTATTCACTTACAGTCAAGTAAGGTATTTTGTAATTATTCTGTATAAAAATTGTATTATTATATTCATGTATTTTGTTAGCAAATGGTGTTATACTATTGTTAACTCTAACCACCCTGAAATCCATCAAAATTCATTTTCTGTTTTGGAGGAGTTTGGCAGATCCAGGATACATGTAGCACCATATTGAATACTGGTGGAATCTAATAGATTGAGGATTTCAAGCCTAGCAGTACTGCAGGATGTTGATGGATTTAGGATACTTTCATATTGAGCAGTCATCAACACCAACTTATTTGTGCATAAACATATTGGTGGACTTTGGCGGATTCAGGATACTTTCTAGTAAAAGCACACAAGGGGTTAGAGTTAATGTAGCCCAGTTACATGTAGCTCCAACAGGTCCAGCTAGTAACAGGGACACTTGAACCCTTACATTTACGGAATGACCCCCCCAACAACCACCTCATGATTTAATCCACAGGTCAGAATTGGTTTGTCGGGTCAAGTTCAGCAACAACCTGCCAGACATCCCCTTTGACCCCAAGTTCATCACCTACCCCTTTGAGGCTAACCGGTTTGTGAAGTACAATGCCACGTCACTGGAGCGTAACTACAAACATGAACTGTTGGCTGAACATGACCTAGGGGTCACCATTGATCTTATCAACCCAGACACATACAGAATAGATGGCAATGGTAGGTCTGGGTTCCTAAAACATTAAGTTATACCATTTGTCAGTTGTGTATTTTTATCGTTCGAAACAGCAAAAGTTCTCAAAATTCAAAGAAATAACGTGTACTTAACAACTAACCAAGTTTTAGCAATGTGAATGCTGTATATTCCAAGAAAATAATATTCTAAGATTTAGATTTTTAACTAACTACATGTAGTATGATAGACATTTCCAACAATGTGCCACTGAGACGCATCTTTGGAAATAAATGATTTCATTATTTTCTTTAACCAGTTCGCGCCGGGATTATTTTAACATCACCGAGCCGACGCGCGGGATTATTTTTAACGAAACTCGATCAGGTTCAGGCCGCCAGTACCGGGAAGCACACCCATGCATTTCTAGCTTTGCTCGCTGCTGACAGACATTTTCAGCCTTGCTCGTGGCGTGTTTATGCGTCATCTGTTTTGAATCTGGGGAAAACTTTGCGTTTATATTCTTCATCCGGCGCAAACTGGTTAAAATGACTGCATACAAGAAGGAATAATTTAACAGAGTTTAGAGTCCTTAATATCTTTACATCAAGTAATATCTTGAACACAAAATTGTTTGGTTAATTTTCAGATTGTTGCAAAGGGTACATGTATACTGTTCTTTTTTTAAAAGGGACATTAAACTCCTTTTGCAACTATCCAAAAAGAAACCAACCAAATTATTCAAAAGCCTACTTGATGCTGTGCAGATATCATTTAAACTCTCTGTAAAATTAGTCCTTCTGGCATGCTGTCATTTTGAAGAAAATAATGAAAGAATTTGTTTCCAAAGATGCCTCTCATCAGTGACACATTGTTGGAAATGTCCATTATAGTAGTTGGTTCAAAATATAAATCTTATAATATTATTTTATTGGAATATACAACATTCACATTATTTTTGGAAATCAAAATCTTCAAATTGAATTTCTCTGAATTGAATTTCTCTGAATACACAGCATTCACAGAGGTAAAACTTTGTCAGGTTAGTGATCAAGCAACATTCTTTAGAGTTTAAGATCTGTTAACCCCAGCCTTCTTCACTGCGTTCCTTCACTAACCCCTGGCCGTGAGGAAATGCGTAAACTACACTGGCTGGCTATTTGGTGCGAACTGCGTGCATGTTTCGTAAACTGCACGCCCTGAATGTAATGCACGCGCGTGTTCCTGAACGCACGTCACGTATGATTTTTTTTCAAGTCTGCGCCTTACCTGTACAATATGGATTTTGGAAGCCTCTTTTGTGGACGACACACCTACGTAAATTTAATATAAATCCTTGCTAAATACGCGACGCCAAAATATCATGTTTGAAAGGATTGATTCTGCTAAATAACAATTACTAAAAGTTAAAGCATTGCGTCGCGCGTTAAACGCATCGACCGCATCCCTAATTTAAATGTGCCAATACATGTACATGTATATGGCACATTTAAATTAGACAATTCCAGGGGTTAAGATTGCTCAAGGCATGATGGGATAAAATGGCGCAGCAAGATCGTAGCCCTGGTAACGAGGTGGTGTTAACCCTAACTCCCTACATGTACCGGTAGAGTGTGTCCAAAATCATATTGATTTTGGAGGATGGAGGATTGCATAACTGACAACTGGAACTTAGGTTTTCAAGTATTCCTACTTGTCCCTACTTTTTTCAAGTTATTTTTTTACTTTGCTCCTACTATTTCCTACTTTTTGGTTCCACAGATTTGAAAAATTTAATCTCATTGAATATTTGCTATAAGAGTGTTACACTCGGTTCAGACAGGCGTTCCACAGACGCGCCGAACCAAATAGAAATTAAGTCGCTCCCGAGTCGCTCTAACAACTCCAGCAGTCGATCGTTCGCCGTCTGGCGTGCCTTGTCGCCCTTATTCGTTTTAGCTACGGACTCAATTCACTCATTCGGTTCGGTGCGACTGTGGAACGCCTGTCTGAACCGAGCGTTACACTGTTTATGTAAATCACACAATGAGGGTCTTTGGGCGCAGGAGTACTGCAACTGTACTTCCAAGAGCTTTATAGTTAAGGATTGAGCACAAGTGCTGTGAGTACAAAACATGCAAAATGAGGCTTAAGACGCTGTGGACATGGGCGAATATCCACAAAAACCACTCCTGAAAGCCTGCGAGGTCCTACTTTTGTACAATTTTTGTTTTCCAAAAATCCTACTTTTGTCTATTTAAAAACTTTTTATTCATGCTATTTAACTTGTTCACATTGTTCAACTTGTTTACACTGATAGTTTATCTAGACCCAGCTGACGAGAAATTACTTGAAGAGGAGATTTCCACACCAGGAGATTCCAAAAGGTAATGTCTAGAAGCTCAGGCCAATCCTGAATAGGATGAGTAGGATCACTGAGTAGGGGAAACTCGTTTTGATACTCATAAACATTTGAAGTTAAAGGTTGAAAAATACATGTACTTCCATGGAGATTATCATTCTACCAGGGCCGATGTTCAGCCAATAGGCCGTATTATTGAACGTTGAGGGCGCTGTGCTCACGGTATTTGGGGGTATAATTAAAAGTGATTAGGAGATAATTCACGTCAGTTTAAATATTCTTACATCTCCAAAATATATTTTTTTTCTAATATTCAATATTTAGATAAAAGTAAAGTTACTAAAACTACTTCAATAAATTTTGCCTGTGTGGGGTACCCAGAAAATGGCGTCTTACAGCGCCCTCATGCGGCAAAAAATACGGCGCATTTAGATTCTTTTAGGGTATGTTTGTGTCACTTGACACATTTTGGAAATGATTTTATTTTGTATTGATTTCTTCAAAGTGACAGTATGTCGAACTAAATAATTTCACAGGGAGTTTAGTGTCAGTAATGTCTTTAAACCAAGTAACATTCCTTTGAAAATCAGGCCTGTGGAAAAAGGCGTGTGATTTTTTTAGATGCGTGATTTTTAAACAAATGTAATATTCATTTTGGTTTAACAGTAAAGCCACTTTCTCTTCACTGGTGTACTTTTTAACTTCAAGTTATGCAGTATAATTATAAGACGTTTTGGCAAAATGAGACGGAACTTTGTACAGGGCTAATAAGTAGAGAAACTGCAACATTGTGAAAAGTTGGAAATATTTTAGATTTATTGATATTTTAAATATTTGGTATGTCCACAAACTGTATTTTGTTAAGAAATAATATAGAAGCAGTTTAATAAAATTGTTTTTAAGAAAAAACAATTGGCATTTTTCTATATATTTACAAAATTCAAAAATTTCAAGGCCTTTTTCTAAACATTTTACTTTTGCGACTGTTAATGAATGCGAACTTTAAACAGCAATTACTTGAAATGAAAGAAACAGCATTGTAAGGAGAATTTTATCATCTTTCCAACGCCAGAGAACCCTCATTTCAACCTCAGCCCAGTTCTGTCTCATTTTGCCAGAACCCCTCACAATAATATGCCGTAAATGTATGCCGAGGTGTGCAGTACAGAGGGATTCAGGTGTGCGATTATTAAGCTTCTCGGGAAGGCTGTTTTAACCTCCACCTAGTTGTGGGGACAGGTTCTTTTGTTTGGAAAAAACAGACCGAGTAGTGGGGACTTTTTATAGTCCCCATAGCACGTTGGGTCTTTAGTAAAGGGGTTAAGAGGTAGAATTGGGTTAGGGTATAATGAAAGAAAATGTAGAAGAGACAAATTAGGGTGATGTTGAACATTTTCAAATTTTAGAGTGTTCTGAGTTTAATAGAGAGATTTCCCTTAGCACACAAACCCTATGGTTGTCCCCATAACGGAATGTACGAAAAGAAATACAGCGATAGCGTGGGGGTGTGATCACACGCCTCAAATTAGAAAGCTTTTTAACTATAATTTGGTCAGTTGTTTTTTGGCATCTGCAAATGGTCCACTGTTACTTTAACGCTGTCTATTTATGTGTATCTCTTTAGATCGAGGCAGCACACAAAGGCCGTGTCTTGGCTGAGGAAGACAGAATACATCTCCAGCGAATACAACAGATCACAGTACAGCAGAGACAAAGTAGAAACAAAGTAAGAGAAGCTACCGTCATGATTTTGTCTCGGACTTCTAACCGTCTCATCTCATTACGATGAGTCAGAAATGCTTGACTATCGCTATTACAGTAATGCACATGTGTGTGTATGAGTATGTAAACACCAACAGTCGCGGACTAGGGACAATTGGGTTAGTGCATAAACAAAGGGTCCACGTTTGACCGACTGTCCACGATTGAATAATTGTGTACAACACCTGAGGTCTTTCGGTACAAACAAAATAGGAACAATAGGTGGTCCACGGTTGCTGGTGTGTAGTAACTGGTTTCGGGCTCAGCTGCATCCATTGTGGCATAAGTAATTGCAAAGTAATTTCAATGCAGCAAGTGCAAGAAATGAAACATTTTGAACATCATGCACAAGCAGGCATTTCACGTGCGTGAGTAAAATTCTACTTTTTCAAAATATAAAGGTGTGAACAAATTTAAGTTTGTTTGGTCCATTTGTGTTTTAGGTGAAAGTGATTTGAATAGTGTTTTAGGAAATCTTTCTTTTCTTCTTTGGACCTATTTTCCAGAATCAGAAATTCCTCGCGCTTAAACTGACAAAGCTCAGAAATAGCAAACAAACATATTTAAAGTAATCCCAGTAACTTTTAAGAAACTCATCAACCTATCCATTTCTTTTATTAATTGAGTCTAATTTTTTTTCACCCAGGGTTGCATATCATCTGAAGAAGCAGTTTAACGAAGATAATTTATACAAGGTAAAATGTAGTCCTTTTGTTACCACTATTATCCTGAACCATCAAAATTCTCACCCAATACAATTTGAAGTTGGATTCCTGTGCTTTTCCACAAATCAGATTTTCTTTGAACGGTCCTAGATTCGCCAAAATCTATTCCCCATTTTGTTGGATTTTGGCGAACTTTTCAAAAAAATATTGATAAATTTTGTTTAGGATCCAGTAGTGTTGTTGTCATATGTGACCCGCTCCATCGAAATCAGGAATAAGTCTCACAATGACTTTTTGAGATATGCACATGGTGAGAAAGGAAATTTCATAAGCTTTCTAATGATACCCATCACAAGTGTGTATCTATTTAGGTTAACGAGTTATGGTCTGATGAAGATGACGGGTGTATATTTATTTTTCGAATCCACATTCCAAGAAAAATAGCTTTGAAATAAACAAAATTGACCAAAATCATACGAACAGTGCACACAAATCCTCTTCGTTTTCATCTTTATTGATCATTTTTACATACAAGACATTAATGACAATAATCTGTGATAACTACACTTCCTAAAAATACAATGTTAAAAAAACCGACTTGGTCAAGATTTTCACCCATGCGTTCACTTCAACGGCCGATTGCATAAAACGCCCTACGCGACTTATTCCTGATTACGATGGAGCGGGTCATATATATAAGGCATGTCCACCAACATCTACCAACATCTCACACTGTGAGGCCCAAAGATATGAAAAACCTTTTGTTGAAACGAAAAACACGAAAAGTACAATAGGTCGCCTTTGACGTATGACAAAAGTGATAAAGGCGCCTCATGTTTTTCGTTCCAACAAAAGACTTTCAGGTCTTCGCGTCTCACAGTGTCAGTGGTGGTTCCATTAGCCAATATACAGTGTGTCTAAAAAAAATGCCAAAAAATATAACGGAACACCCCACGTAGAATGTATAACTAACATCGATAATATACCGGTAGATATGGTTTCAAAGATACTGGTTTCCACTTTAAAATGAGACTTCAAACGTCTAAATCAGACAATGTTTAACAGAGTTTTGAATTTTCCGAGAGGGGTCAAATTGACCATGGGACCAAGTTTTTCGATTTTGTTTGATTTTGTTTGGATACTGTGCAAGTGTAGACTTGAAATCAAGTCGTTAGACACTTTTGTCTTTGTCTGTGCAGGCGCCACCGACAAAGTGGTGGTGGTGGCGGCTCAGCGCTGGCGACTTGATTTTAAGTCTACACTTGAACAGTATCCAAATAAAATTGAAAAACTTGGTCACATGGTCAATTTTAAAGTGGAAACCAGTATCTTTGAAACCATATCTATATTATCGATGTTACATTCTACGTGTAGTAATTCTGTTATATTTTGTTGCATTTTTATTGATACACCCTGTATAACAAGAATTGGGCAGATTTTGTCCAGTACAAAGGAGAGACAGTAGCGAGTTTCGGTAATTTTTTTTACGGTACCCTCTGGAGACCGGAACACTATGGGGACAATGGGAGTGAAAAGGTCTCCAAATGGTAATTTCTATAGATAAATAGGTCTCCACTAGGAATTTAACGAATTTGATTTTGGATTGTACTTAAATTACTCAAACTAGGGTTAGAATGTGGGTTAGGGTTTGGGTTAGGGTATAATATAGGGTATATTGGGTCGAAATTTCAACCCAGGAAAATAATTGTGGTTAAAATGGGAGCATTTTGAAAAACGTGCTCGCCTTTCTAACCATTTTGTACACGAGAACAAAGCCATGTCTCCACAGTGAGACAAAAACGCGAATTTGTGTACCATATTATGTAATATCTGTCGTTAATTTTGGGTCTCATTCAGTTTCTTATTTTGTTTCCAACTTTCAGGACCAAGCAAGTCAGATTACAGCGATAGAGAAGACATTTGAAGATGCCAAAGTACCAGTAAGTCTAAACAAAAAATTGATTGGGGAAGATTGTGTCGCAGTATACAAATAACATTTGTGAGTGCGATGGTAAGAATAATTTCATGAGGTGACAGATGAAATGAAACTGTTCATCTATCACCTAATAAAATTATACTTTTCATCGCACGAACGTGAAACATTCATTATTTGTTTTATACATCACCTGAATAAATCCTCGTCATCTGATTGGTCAGAGCGAGACAAATGGTGTAACCATGCAATGGAAGTTCTATTCAGCGTTGAGTAGAACTTCTATTTTCCAAATACCATCTCAGCTCCCTGGGGAGTAGGTAGCTCAATGCTGACATTAGCTAATAACAACCATCTCCGCCCCTTACAGGTACCCATTTACTCCTGGGTGGAGAAAAGCAATAGTGACAAAGTGCCTTGCCCAAGGGCACACGCACCATACATGTAGTTCCAGGCCGGACTCGAACCCACAACTTGTAGCTACCGGTAATACCCAAAGACAGCGAATTCAAAGCTTCAGACCACGAGGCCACAGCACTCCACTAAATACTGTACATAGTAATATGTAGTACTAAGTGTAGTTGATGGGTGTAAATAGGTACATCTGAACCAAACGCCCAACAAGCAAAACAGACCCAATGCTAAAGAATACTACACCCTATAGTAAATAGTAGCCAGTAATTGGTTGCCTGTATTACCACTATTACATACAAGCATGTGCACAAGTAGTATTTTGTTGTAGTCAGTATCTATACTGCTGTCATTACACACAAAATACTAAGAAGTATTCTGTAGTACTCAGTTTGTTAGGGTTAACAAGGTTTATCCCTAACCTTCCTGAATTTGTCAAAATCGATACCCCTGTTTTAGAGAAATTTGACGAATTCAGGTTACCTCCCTATTGAAAACTAGGGGATTTTGATGGATTGAGGATTGTAAGCCTATGGCGGTAATGCAGAATTTGGATGGATATACATGTACATGTAGTAATACCTCTATATTGAGCAGTCACCAACACCAACATTTGAGTGCGATACAAAATTGGTGGATTTTGAAGGATCCTGTGTACTTGGTAAAGATACCAGTACCGTAATTTCCTGCGGACTCGGCGGTTAAGGCGCAGGTCCCTAAAATCGCCCCCAAAAAATTCAAACGTCAACAGATAAAGCGCACCGCCGAAAAAGGCGCATGCTTGAACGCACCCAGAAGAACACCAGGCGCCACCCGGTGTAGGTACATCGCCACAAAGGGGTCATTTTGTTGCCTTAGAACGATCCCACTATTCCAAGCAAGAATTTGCTGAGTACTTGAGTTTATCTGGCACGCAAACAATGTATGAAAACTTCAAACCAGTAGTCACAATATCGCACGAGGTTTACTTTGCCGATACATATCATGTATCACTGCAGTATAAACTGCATGCATGCATGTACATGTACATCACATGCAGCGATCGCGTGCGGGTATCCCCTAATTGCGACACCCCTAGTCTTTTTTCCAGTCGTTGTGAATGCTCCGCGCTGTGTAGTTCGGATGGTGAATTGCATGAAGCCGGAACGTAGACGGAAAAAACGTTTAGAAAAAGGCCACATAGTACAGGCCAGCTTTTTATCGCTGTTGTACGCGTCATGCAGCGCACGCTGTAGTCTTGTTTGCAAGACGATCTTAATCGCGGTATATGCAGCGCGCGTAGGCCGCCGATGCGGGCGTCCTCTAACGTACGCCGTACCATACACGCAATGACCTTCGGTCTTAGCGAAGGTAATTCGCGCGTGGTCTACGGCGTACGTTAGAGGGCGCCCCGCATCGCGAAGATCGTCTTGCAAACAAGACTACGCACGCTGCCGAGTGCTAAATCACATGTACATGTACACACGTACATGTACGGTCGTAGGGGGATCAACACATCGCGGCATTGTTAATGGAAACACGGTCACAATGTCCGGAGAGTTGAGCTAATTGGTTGACCGCATTATTGAGTAAGATTGCGGCGTTCAAAGAATTCTTCACACAAAGACCATCACTTTGAACTCAAGCGACATCATATACGGCGCACCGAAAGATAAGGCGCGGCGATGTTTTTGTGGTCTAGAAAGTCAGATAAGCCGCGTCTTTACCGCAGGAAATTACGGTAGTATTATCTGAATTAGTTATTTCTTCAATTTGTTTGTTTAAAATTGCTTCTCTTCTTTTTTTTGTTTCTAGATTGAACAGCACTACAGCAAGCCGCATGTCAAGCCTGTAGAGATCCTCCCTATTTTCCCTGATTTTGATGTAAGATTTCTATATTTCACTCATCATGAGATAAATTCATTTTACTCAAAAACTAGGTTTAGTACTTGTGTTAGGCATGGAGCTATACAAAGGTTTTGGTCCAATTTTTAACCCAGGAAAATAACCATGGTTGAAATAAGAGAATTTTGAAGAGATTTGTTGACAGCCAAAAAATGTTGTACACGAGAACAAAAAGACGTTTCCAAATGGATACAAAACTGCGAATGCTTGCACCCATTAGTTATTCCAAATTACCCGTGACCAATTTCATTGTACACATGTGCAGTTAAAAAAAACTGACTTTGTGGGGGTCAGGGATCATAAAATCGAATAGAATCACTGCTGCTCGGAGGCATGCAGCCCTGCACACAATGACAATTTTCCTGACATTGACGTTTCAGATGTGGGTTCATCCGTGTGCTCAAGTCATCTTTGATTCAGACCCGGCTGTCAGAGGGAAATCAGTGATTGGCCAGGTGGAGGAGATGTCACAGGCTATGATCAGGTATGCCTTAGGCCTGCAACAACTATTGGGTTAATGTCTCGCCTCAACAAAGTTGACCAGTTCGCGCCGGGATTATTGTGACATTTACTGAGCCGAGGCGTGGGATTTTCAGGCCGGTGGTATTAGGAAGCACACCCACGCATTTCCGGCCTTGCTTGCTGCTGACAGACATTTCCGGCCTTGCTCGTGACGTGTTTATGCGTCATTCGTTTTGAAACTCGGTAAAACTTTGCGTGTATATACATCCTCCGGCGCGAACTGGTTAAGAAAGATCTTGGGCAATCACTATTTGTGAGACGGAACTGGGCACAGGGCATAGTGGGGACAACTGCCAAATAATAAATAATGGGATATTTTTGTAATTTTCAGATTTATTGATATTTGTTATCTTTGGTATGCATACTAACTATATTTTGTATTAGAATAAAATAAAAAATAATATCAACGTAAAAAAACTTGAAAGGCCTTTCACTCAATATTTTTCTTTTGCAACATGTTGATAAATGCAAACTTTAAACAGCCATAACTTGTTTATGGAACTTGTTTCCTTTTGTTCATTCTAAGCAAAAAAACAGCCGATTATCAATCAAAAACACTAAACATCACGTGAAAATTTGGTCTGTAACCTTGTTTTTGCCAAGGACAAATTTTAATGCTAAAGCCAATTGTTGTGCTTAGCATCTCTATGAAATTGGCCCCTGTTCTTAACAACTACATCGTAACCTGAGGCCAATTTTATGGAACTGCTTAGCACACAAAATTGCTTAACATGAAAATTCTTCCTCTGCAATACGCAATATGTACGGTATATTGTTTCTGGCTGGTATTCAGCTGATTTTTTTTCATATGAAGCCATACATGTATATGGGACGGAGAAAACTCCCCATCCTTTGTGGCGGTCATTGTGCTTGCGGAATGTTGTGGTATCTTTTTCAGGTTTTTTTTTTTGGGGGGGAGGTGGGGGGGTGCGTTAGCTAACAATAGTCAAGGGAGTGTATAGGTATGGGGGGACCAAGCGGGAGGCGCTCTGTCCCATATCTTGCTGGGTATAGTTTTTTGCTTAGCATGAAAAGCACATGGTGTTTTAACTGATATTCTATTTTTACTGAGAAAAACATTTTAGTGCTGAGGCCCACAAAAATGTTGTCAACAAATTTGTTTATATTTTTGTTTAAATTTGTTTTATTAATCGTGAAAATGTGTGCATTTTTTTCTGGAATAGCTGTAAGCAAAACCTTTTCTACATGTGTATAGCGTTACGAAAATCACAGGATTGTCCTCGTTTTAATCGGCAAGTTACTGGTAACGTTGGAAACTCAAAATCATGTCTGACTTCACAAAAACAAAACACTTGTTTACGAATACAAAGCTCCATGAAATTGACCCCTGATTACATGTAGGTTCACTGGATCTGTGAATCATTTATATTTTGAGAAAATGATATTCTAAGATCTTGATTTAAATTTAGAAAGTTGGCGAGTCATTTTTAGTTTCACCTGAAATTAAGCAATCAGGACATGTTCTTATTCAGCCAATTGCAGCTGTGGGATGTAGTGGCACTGAACCGACAAGGAATAGCCAATAATTGTGTGGTTGTTATATTTCGTAATCTGTTATCTAGAGGCATGGTTGACGAGGCAGGGGAACAGTTTGTCGGCTATTTCCTGCCCACCGAAGAGACGACGCGAAAGAGGAAGCGAGATTTTGTAGACGAGGTCAACTACGTCGATGATGAAGAGTGAGTTGGATATCAATTAAATCAGGCTTCAATTATCAATAATTTTTGCAATTTGTTTGCCGATTTCCACAACTTTAAACATCCACTGCAACAGGATCTGTCATTTTCAAGAAATTTGACGAAATTCAAAATTCAAATGAATGCTAAAGTATCAAATTTGTCTTTTCGGAAAAACGATAGCCTATGACTTACATGCATATATTAATTAGTACTAGTTGAATCAAAGCGCATACTGTAATTGGTTAAACTTTTACCCTGCGTTTTTTGCATACAAATACACAAAATGAATAATTCCACTCCAAAACCGCAAATCAAGTGCAAAAAAAGCCTTGAGGCTTTGCCTCTCGAGAGCACTGTGATGTTCTCGACTCTAGTCGCTGCAGCTGAATAAGCCACGATAGCCTTGATAAAAAGGCTACAGTGGTGGCTGATAACTGGATGGTCTTGTGGTACTTAGACGTCAGAAGATCAAACCTATAGCTCTACTCAAGAGAGTTATAGGGTGCGTTCGAGTAACTCACCTGGATCGACTCGGCTAAATGCCGACAGGTTAGCCATGCTAGCCATACTAAGCAAATGCTCAAACAAGGGTCATCCTACCAGTGGTGGTTGCAGCCGCGGCCGTAGTCATTGACAAAATGCCCTTTTCGAATGATGTGAACTTTTGGATTCACTTGATCATTTCCACTGTCCATAATTGTCCGTTTCTTGAAATAAACAATGCTTGCATGTGACATCTTCCACCAGTGACTCTGTTTCACGAGCAGCGTCTGTGGTGGCTAATTTGAGTAAGTCCATGTATTATGCCATAGCTAATCGGCCCAGAACTAACCTAAGTCTACAGGGGTGAGCTAAATGAACGCACCCTTAAATGTACTAACTATTGTATGACTTCTCTTGATGCTGCCTTTAACGGCATGATACATGTCGTAATAGGGCAAGAAGTATATATTTACCAGGCCTGAGGAACCAGTAATTTCGCACTTCTTCTCTGAATTATACTAGGTGGTACTGTAACTGTTGGATTGTATCATTGAACAAAGATACTGACAATTTGGGAGACCGCCAACATAGGGCAGGATTGCTCAGTTGGAAGAGCGCCGGTCCGGTATTCCGGAGGTCGCAGGTTCGAGTCCAGCCTTGGCAATTGCTTTGTTGACTTTGAAGGATTGTATCGTTGACAGATACGAGTATAAGCTGGCCAGGGAGTATAACTGGAGCGTGAAGAACAAAGCCAGCAGAGGATATGAGGAGAACTACTTCATTGTCTTCAGGCATGGCAAAGGTGTCTACTATAACGAACTGGAGACCAGGTAAACAAAATTAAAAATGTGTGGCGTCTCGGCAAATTAATACAGAACTGGGCAGAGCAAAGAGAACAAAGTGAGCTTTACAATACTGTTTGTTGCACTTTAATCAGATATTCCATTAACGTTTGCATTTTTCTGCATGCAAAAAAAAAACAAATTCTGAGAAAAATGTCTTTTATAGACCAGTTTCCTAATAAATTATAATTCATGCACACATGCGCATAAATAGGCCTGAAGGCAAGAAGCAAAATTTGCCCATTGAAAATGTACAGGGGTCCTTTTTTCTCTTTTTTTCCAGGATTTGTCCAATTTTTTTATTTGGGGGGGGGGGGGGGGGGGGGGGGCAAAGCCCCTTAAATCGTCAAAGGTATTACTTTCTGGTCCAAGTGGTTTTTTGGGTACAAAATAAGAACATAAAAATAAATGATTTTGTCCCGTGCACACAAGGTCAAGGGAAATAAGCAGGGCTTCTTTCTCCCACGAGTAAAAGCAAACAACATATTTTTTTGGGGGTACCATCCACCACATTGCGGGCAGAATCACAGCTTGCGCTGGCACAAAAATGATGTTCCAACTGTTTTGTCCTTGTGAAAATTAAAGATGGCAATCATTTTTCCTTTAAAACGCTTTTATTCCACATTTTTAAGCTATTTCTTTAAAACGGTTGAAGTAGACATATCAAATATCAAATATCAAAACATCATATCTTGTATTTAAATGTGAAATCGTCTTTAAGAAATATTTTACAAGGATCAAAGCGTCGGACCGTTTAACTTGTTAGATTCTGAGATTCCAATTTAGTCAGTAGGCAGTTTGCAGCATTTGTATTTGCTTGCACCTTGAAAACTAACTCCCTAAAGCCCTTTTCGCACTAGAGAAATCTCGGGGTGGACGCAGGATTGAAAACTTGCAGCATTTAACACAGTAAACCCTGCATCAACACTAAGTCAAACCCCAGATTGATTTTAACCCGGGTTGATCTTAACCCTGCCCAGACCAGGATTGAGATCTTCAACCCAGGTTAAAACTCTAGCACTGCATTTAAAATATCTGATATAAAAATAACTGATTAAAAACGACTCACTTTGCACAAAGCAAGTGTGAAACAAGTTCAAACAACACATGGTTGAAAACACGGTTTGAAAAATCCCAAACTCAACCTAGGGCCAGCGGTAGCGATTAGCCTAGGATTTAGTTCAACAGCTTTAAGTAAAAATCACAAAAGTTGAGTCTCCCAAATTTTCCAAAATCTTGGGCCCTTTTCCAAACACCAGCTTCATCTCTGTCTGTGGCTTCGTTTATGCAGTTTGGCAATAGTGATGGAGCCGGGAACGGAACCTAACTGGGGTTTCGAAAACTGACTTGAATCTGTCCTTAAAATGTCTTGGATATCAATTCTTTTTTAAACACAGGGTGAGACTGAATAAGAGAAGGGCCAAGGACAAGGAAGGCCCATCAAATAACTCCATCCTGGTTGTCAAGCACAGGGAGTTAATGGACCAAGAAGGGACACTACAGGTAAAGGCTTTTCTCAAACTGTTATTTATAAGATAACACAAATGTGGTTGGCCAGTTTTCAACTGACCTGGTTTTAAACATACATTGTACTTGTTTAAAACCGGCCAACCACATTTTTATTCCCATTCATAAATACCTTTCGGTCAAAAAGTCAAAACAATTTTGACTCAAAAAGTCCCAACAATTTTGTTCAACAATTTCACTTTGTGTTTTGAGAAACCTCCCTACAGCTATTTATACGGATATAGTGGCATTTGGGCGGTATGGCATTTAGACGGTATGGCATTTAGACGGTATGGCATTTAAACAGTATGGCATTTGGACTACGGACTCATTGGTTGTATTTCGCATGCTGTGAAAGGTTTTTAAAGGGTCAGAGAAATGTTTTTGTAGTAGTCCAAATTTAATGCGGCACCGATTAATTAAACTGGCTGTCTCATGTTTTAGCGGCGTTTAAACATACCCACGTGTCAGGCTCTCAACCAATAGGAATCGCTAAACTGTCTCAGGTATTTATGAATTAAGGGAGTCAGGTTGGCGCAGCGGTTTTTTCCTCGCCTTCCACCGCTATGACCCGGGTTCAAATCCCGCCTACACCAATTTGTGAATTTAATTCTTTGGTTTTCCTCCCACCTCTAAAACTGTAACTTCTTCACATTGTCTTCTCTCACTTATCCGTCCTGTAATTGGCACTATAGCACTGTTGGATATTGAATGAAATAAATAAAAAATAAGTAAAATAATTATAACTTGACTGAAAAAGAATTTGAACCTGCAACCTCCAGAATAACGTACAAGTACTCCACCAACTTAGCTATCCAGCTCTGTTGGCAGTTCCACAGTTTGTCTTTCTGGCATGCAACTTTGTTAGAAAGATTTTATAGACGGATCTCTTTGGGGGAAAAACCTCACTCACTCACTCACTCACCCATGTCTACCTGTCAACAGGAGAACAGGTTATCCCAGCTGGATAATGTCATACACGAAGAGGAAGAAGAACAGGAAATGGAGGCGGCAGAAGATGGAGAGGAGAAAGGAGAACACGAGGATGAGATGGAGACACAGGAGGAAAAGACTGGATTGGAAGAAGATGAGGAGAATGAGGAGAGAGAGGAAAGTGGCGATGAAGAACCGTCACAGGGATCAGGTAAGCTTGCTTTCTCTGTACAAACTTCACTTTACATTTAAAGCTTTGCCGCTGGTTTCTTTAACAGTAGAGGTTTTTTGAAGGATTTAAGAAAGGTGCCTTTTGAGGGCCGAGTACAAATACTGCAATTGTCTTTCTTTGACCAGATGCAGAGAACGTGGCCAGTGGCAGCGAAAAGGCAGAGAGCGAGGCCGAACAAGAAGCCAGCGAAGCCGAAGAGGTCCAAGAGAAAGATGACGGAGAAGAAGAAGAAGTGCAAGAAGATGAGGCTGAGGCCGAGGCTGAGGAAGAGGAGGAGGAGGTTGCAAAGAGTGGTAGCGAGAGAGAAGACGAAGATGAAGTTGAGGAAGAAGGGGAAGAAGCAGGGGAAGCAAAGGAATCAGTGGCTGGAAGCGGAGATGAAGACGTGGAAGATCGAGATGTTGAAGAAGAAGAGGAAGAGGAGGAGGAGGAGGAGCAGGGAGGCGTGGAGAGAGACGAGGAAGAGATCTTTGGTAGCGCTAGCGACGCTGAGTCGGGCCAGGCATCAAGCGGGGATGAAGATAGTGAATGATGAACTAGGGTGTCTGGATGGTGGATACCTTTGTTTTCACCACAGGATCCGTACAAAAATGGAATTAGTGTACGAGCATCCCTTCAATTTTACCCAGAGAAAGTTTGGGGCACTGAGAGGAACGCATTGACAGAGCTTGACATTCACTGGAAGACGTTACATTACTTATGCAGTGGGTAAACGCAGTGTCCCAATGTTCACTGTCTGCTTAGGTCATGTTTAAAGGTAGGATACACCGTTGGTAATTGCTTGAATTATCAGGAATTTGTGGATTTAGGGGATTGTATTTTATAGTATAGGTTGCCGTCCAGCGTTTATGAATTTTTGTTTATAAAATTCAATTTTTCGAAATAATTACAGGATATCTATCGCAACCAGGCATAGGTTGCTTGTGCGTAAAGCGCTCGCCTCTCACCAATGTGGTCCGGGTTCGATTCCCGGCCCGGACCATATGTGAGTAGAGTTGTGCGTTGGTTCTCTACTGTGCCACGAGGGTTTTTCCTCCCTCTGGAAAAATCAAACACTCTCGATCTCAGGCTGTGCTCCGTAGTCATAATGAGTCGATGTGGCCGGCTACCATAGGCGCCTTTACGTGCCAGCGACTCGACCACTTTGTAGCCGCGTCCTTCGCAATTCAGCACACCAGCTGCAAGTAAGGATGATTAGCCTTCCCAATTATTATTATTAATCATTTTGCTGAATGCCTACAGTCATTATTTACTTGAAAATAAGTAAGACATTTCTTAGTAATTCGGTAGTAAAGATGGTGCAAATGGTGTATCCTAACTTTAAAGGTAGCCATTTGTCATCTTTTGGGCTGGATCAGCAGAAGGGGTCAAAATCTAAAGACGTGCACTTTATAAAACAAAACCTGACATAACCTGATGAAGTTTTATCATTCTGAATGTTGTATATTCTGAGAAAACCAGGATTTCAATTCAAAAGTTTCCGAGTCTTGTTTGGAATTGTGCCCGACATCAGCATTTTGTTCTCTCGTTCAGCTGAATGCAGCTACGTGATGTCATGCACTGAACCGTCGAATAATAGCATTATATATGTGCTTCGTATCAACGCGTCATTCGCGAATTACAAACCAACAGAAAACTCTTCCAAAAGTGCGTCTCTGACTGAGACACATTTTTTAGAAATTACCAGCTGTTATTGTTTTCTTCAAAAAAGATATTATGTCAGAAGGAATAATTTCAAAGGGAGTTCAGCGTCATTATTGTCTTAAAACAAGTAAGCTTTTCAATTGTAACAAATGGTGAAGACTATTAAATCCGCCAAACAAAATTACAAGTCATTTTTGGGGGGCACCACCGGCCACGCAAATGCTGTATGCATTCTTAACCAGTTCGCGCCGGATGACGTATATAAACGCAACGTTTTCCCCAAATTCAAAACGGATGATGCATAAACTCGCCAAGTTCAAGTTCGGAAATGTCTGTCAGCAGCGAGCAAAGCCGGAAATGCGTGGGTGTGCTTCCCGACACTATCGGCCTGAACCCGCTTCGGATCGAGTTTCGTTAAAAATAATCCCGGCGCGAACTGGTTAAAGACGAGCCTTGGGTGAGTTTTGATAACACTATGGGTGAATTACTCTTGATACTCGCAAGTGCAGAAAAATATTGCGTGCGCATTACTCTCAGATCATATCGCACGAATGGCAACCTCAGTACTTGGCATCTGCAAAACCTATTCAATGTTTAGTGTTGCAGTACTAAAGTTAACTTATAGCAGGCGACACTCGCTGCAAGAAGTTCGTCTTTTTATCCAAGATTCATGAGAATATACAAGTTCGCGAACATATTTTTAATTTTTCCTTGAGTGTTATATCTGGCAAAATATAATCTAACGGTCATTCGAAAAGCCATAAAAGAATGAAAAGAAAAAAAATTACACTGAAAACAATTCCGAAAATTAAGGTTTAGCTTTCTGCCATCATTAATCAAGATTCGTGATTTCAAGCATGAATCATCGCCTGGTGTAAGAATATACTCTTGCTAATCCATGGGTGTACCCACAGCCTATAACATGTAGTTACACCATTTGCAGATATCCAGAGAAACATTTACTACCGAATTATTAACCAGTTCGCGCTGGGATTATTTTTACGAAACTCGATCCGAGGCGGGTTCAAGCCGATGGTACTGGGAAACACACCCACGCATTTCCTCGCTGCTGACAGACATTTCCGACCTTGCTTGTGACGTGTTTAAATTATGCGTCATCCGTTTTGAATCTTGGGAAAACTTTGAGTTAAGAAATATCTTACTTATTTGAAAGTAAATAATGATTTTAGGCATCTAGCAAAATGATTGTGCTAGATATCCTGTAATTGTTTCGAAAATTAAAATTTATTAAGAAAAATACCCAGAACAACTTGCCCGATGCCGGTTGAAAACGAACGCCGCTTTTATTGCTTTTTTCTCGGTATCCATGATTGTAAAAATAGTCAGCCTCTCTGTCTGCTTTCGATGTGCAAATTGTAACCCCCCCCCAAAAAAAAAAAAAAAATTATTATAAATAATCTTACCATATAATTTTTGTTTAAATGTTACAGAAAGGCATATAGTAGTGAAGAAAGGTTCCATAATACATATACATGTGGTGGTTAAAAAAAAGTTGACCCAAGTTTAAGGTAATTGTTCACCCACCTCATACAATTCCAGAGAATTGGTATTTACCTAGTGTTGATGAGTAGAGGGTTTTGTAATAATCATTGTAAATAAGCATGTTGAAGATTGTAAAAATTCGGACAGGTCAGTTAAACGATATTTACTATAAAATACAAACCTCCAAATCCACTTATTTCTGATAATTTAAGCAATTACCAATAGTGTATCATACCTTTTAGCTTGGGTCTTCGCTTGGTAGGTGTGCAGCTGTAGCCATTAACGACTCTGGTAAGGGAAGACGACTCGTTCAATTATTGACCTGATAATCCAGTGATGAATTAGATATGGCATTGCTGATGAACCCTAAGAGATGTGAATTGGATTTCAGTAGTCATGCTTTCGGTCTTTTTTTTTCTTTTTTTAATAAAATAGAATTTGTGCAGAGCACATGTTGAGTCTGTGTTGTTTATTTTGAGTGGATTGCAAAACTTGGTGCAGTTTGAAGGCCAGGTTCATACTGGCACAAAATCAACTTATGTGAATTTGTGACGTCGAAGCCAGTTTTTACCTTGCAAAATGTGGAACAATTTTATCAGTGAATGTTTTGTGACGTAGAATTCGCTCAAGTCATTTAACAAGTCAAATTTTAGCTGTCTATCGCTTAGATTTTTTCGCTTAATTAGTTCGCGTCGGACGACGTGTATATACGCACAGTTTTTCTGGAATTCAAAACTGATGACGGATAAACACGTAACGACCAAGGCCGGAAATGTCTGTCGACAACCGGCTGTAGCATTATCAAAACAGGAATATTGTACTGAATAAAAAACCCATTTTTGTTGATAAAAAATAATCCCACCAGTGGGCTCGGTAACCTAAACCCGGCGCAAACTGGTTAAGAAACAAAACTTATAACCATTGCAATGAACTGCAGGGGCCATTTTCATGGAGTTGCTAAATGCAAAATTTTGCTTAGCAAACAAAACTTGAATATAAAAAGGTTATTACCAGTAAAAACTCGATGCTAAAGCAAAAACGGCTGATACCAGTTGCAAACAATACACATGTACATCACCTTAAAAAAAATGTGGTTTGTAATTCTGTTTTTTTGCCAAGGAAGAATTGTCATGCTAGGCATTGTTTTTGTGCTTAGCAGCTCTATTAAATTCGTCCCTGTCTTTACTGGGTCAGCTTTAGAGTAATGATTCACCAACAAACATTCCATGGTTACATGCCTTTGGGCTCGCATAAATCTTTGTCTGATTCAAATCGTGCAATATCAAAGGTCAGTTTATACAGGATTGCATCTCAACTTTGTGTCGCTTAGTTTTCTAGATTTGTCTATCCTGGAAATTAAAACCAAGCAATATTCTTCAATTTAGATTCTCAAACAAATCAACTGACACGACTACAGATCATTCTGGAAAAACCATACATCAACACACAGCCCTATATGCAGGTTATTTTAAGGGTCTTATACCGTCTGACACCCAGAGCTTTGTAGTATACACCATTGGTCATTGCTTGAATTATCATGAATGAGTAGATTTGGTGGGTTGTATTTTATAGTAAATTTCGTTTAACTGAGCTGTCCGAAGTTTTACAATCATGGATGCCGAGAAAAGCACGAAAAACAGTGGGTTTTTTCAACCGGCGTCGAGCAGTTATTCTTATGTTATCTTTGTTTTTTTGCGATCGCCGTCCGGGATAATTACAGGATTTCTAACGCAATCCTTTTGCTGGATGCCTAGAATCAACATTTACTTTCAAATGAGTAAGATATTTCTTAAAAATTCGGTAGTAAATATTTTTGATATCTGCAAATGGTGTATACTACCTTTAAGATAAATTAAGACCGTATAACACGCATAGACTCGCGCCTTCAAGACAAGTTATCAAAATCCACCCCCAATTTTCATTTCCTTGGGTTAGGAGGGTTGCTTTGTTCGCTTGTCAACTCTCATGTGCGTCCTGCATTCTGAAATCAATTGCTCACAATTTTGCCTGTGGGTGATATTCTACAAGATCAAATCCACTTTTGTTGTGTGGGGGGGGGGGGGGGGGGGTGGTGAAAACAAAAACCTACACCACACCATCTATAAACGCAGGGCCATGAGTGTTGAGTTCACTTCTATAATGATGATCATCTAGTGAAATGGAATTATATTTGACATCTGAAATTAGAATTCTTTTGGAACAATTACAGGATATCTAGCGCAATCATTTTGCTGGATGCCTACAATCAATATTGACTTTCCAATAAGTAAGATATTTCTTAATAATTTGGTAGTAAAATGTTATCCATTATCTACAAATGGTGTATCCTATCCTTTAAGGTAAATTGGTAATTTTTGCCGTTTTACTTGACAGCACAAATCTAAACTGGATTATTAAAAAGGAAACTTAACCTGTCAAACTTCAGCTCAGATAATACTTGAATAAACTGAAAATGCAGAGCATTTCTTTCTACACAAAGTGCAGCTCTTTGATCCTAACCATCGCCGGGAAATGATGGTAAAATTCCTTCTTTCAAAAACCTGGCCCACTGATCTAACAGGATGCTTGACCCCGAAATTTTAATACTTCCTAGGATGTTTCACACTTCGTCAGTTAAATTGTTTGTGAATAGAGTCCCATACTTTTAAATTATAATCTTAGTGCACCTGACAACAAAACCACCAATTCTGCCAGTTTATAGGTAAGATGGATGCATATAAATGTAGAAATCGTGGTACCGCAATACTAACAGTTTTATAAAAAAAATGGATGTACATGTCAGGCTAGATAAAACAAAATGTCTTGAATTTCACTCTTTTTTTGTGAACCCTTACCACAAGGCCGCTGGGGTGGTAGATGACAACCTTCACGTCCACCCCGTTTGCACTATTTCATCAAACCGATGTATGCAGTAACACGTTAAGCTGCTCATCATACGAAAGAAGAAAAGGCCGCTACTATTTGCAGCTGCAATATATTAGCACAGTTCATATTGGTTTGAATATCAGGAATTGGTTTCATCGGGGTACAGGCGGAGAGGGACAGCGAAAAACTAGCATTTTGGGAGGGGGTGGGGGGAGGCTAAATTTAGGAGGCAGACTGGCCAAAATTAAGGGGGGGCATCATTTGAAATTATATGGGTTTTCTTTCTCTTGTTATTGGTATTGACATTTATATTGTTATTATTTCTTAAGGGGAGGGGAAGTGACCTGGGGGTTAACTTGAGAATCTGTGCCCACGCCGCGCCCACACCCACCCACACATCATTGGCAATGCAGCAGACCTCCCCAAGTTGATTGACTCGTGTACATGTCAGTAGCATATCCAGCCGTTTGTGCCAGTACGCGCGGCCAATGTCTTAAAATCCATCTTCAAAATACTAGTTTTTGAGCGCTTTTTTTTTTTTTTACTTGAAATATACAAGGGGTACAAGTTGCCACCATCCCATCCCCTGCTGGATATGCCACCAGAAAATGTAGTTTCCTCGTCAAATAATTGAACAAATGAGACAGAAGTCTAAAGAAAACACAACAACTCCACATTGAAATGTCCACAATATACAATTAACTTTTATCAAATTCTGCAGGCAATATATTGCACATATACAGATATCTTTAACGAGTTTTGTCTCCTCTATTCGTATTAAACCCAAGCAAATGATGCAAGGTGCATTGTGTAGTAAAGATCAATGTTTGTCAATAATCAATGGGATGTATAACACGATTGACAGGATTTTAATTAAATGATATTTACAATTGAAGTTTCAACTCGACACTGCATTGGATAATCAAGTACCACAAATTGGCACATAGTGCATCATTATAAGCAAAAATATCAATGGAATTACAAACAAACTAGACAGGCCTTAAACACCGACAGTTGCATGCAATAACATGTAGAAACTTATCTAAGTAACTGTGTAGCGAATAATTCTCAATAGTTTAAAAAGCATACATTACATATTATGTAAGCATTAACAACCGATTTAACAAAAACATTGTTGTTGAAAATAAAATTAGTAAAAATAGTCAGCCTCTGTCTGCTTTCGAAGTGCAAATTGTAACCCCCCCCCCAAAAAAAAATATAAAAAATAATATTTAAAAATTATTAAATAATCTTACCATATAATTTTTGTTTAAATGTTACAGAAAGGCATATAGTAGTGAAGAAAGGTTCCATAATACATGTACATGTGGTGGTTAAAAAAAAGTTGACCCAAGTTTAAGGTAATTGTTCACCCACCTCATACAATTCCACAGAATTGGTATTTACCTAGTGTTGATGAGTAGAGGGTTTTGTAATAATCATTGTAAATAAGCATGTTGAAGAAAAACTAAAAGGTAAAGATGCTCCCGTTGACAAGCCAGTATCGAATATACAATCTGTAATGGGCCATATCTTTAAATTCAATTAAGCTAGACCAAGCATATTTTTTTTCTAAACACTCTACTCTTCAACACTATAAACAAATTATCTGGAATTGTAAGAGATGGGTGAACAGGTAAATTAGGGTAAACATTTATTTTTACCAATATAAAATAAAGGCTATGATGTGAATCTCGATAGATTTGACACAGAAAAACAACTAATTTCTCGGAACTGCTATATTTGTACAAAATAAATATCACTTCACTCCACGATGTTTTCCAAGAATGATGTGTCATTGTCTGACAGTGGGCCATCCACATCAAACACATGTAGTTTTGATGTTTTCTCGACCCACCTTATTCAGCTCACTGTTTGTGATACACTTACTGAGGAAAGGTGACCTGGGCCCTATAAACTGTTTGACACAACAAATCATGATGCACCATGTCACAACTATGAAGAACATGGCTACATGATGATAACCAGTCATAAACAGTGTACAAAATCTAAGTGCTTTTTTATCACTTGAACATTCGCCAAAATTCAGAAAAGTTCAGAATTTTAAATAACTCTCACAGCAGATAAAACTAAAACAAATTTTGAAAAGTGTTGTAAATTTCAACAATTTCCAGACGAAAAAGCCATCACATCACATCACAACAGCGTCGGTCCAAGGGAGCCAAACCGCAGGCACTATAAGCTGCACTTCCATGAAATCACCTTCGCGTGTCAAAACCTCGCTTTTAACAGCCAGCCTTATAACCTATTTTTCCAGGCCTTGCTAATTTGTTTTTAACCTCGGATGATCATCTGCTTTGATAGGAAGTACAATTTTTTTGTATTTTCTTATTTTTCCATCCTTGCATCTCGTGCAAACATAACAATGAGCGCACTGTCTACTATTTATAATTGAAACCACCTGAACATCAAGTTCTCTGGGGCATATTCTGATACAATGACTTCTATACCAATGCCACCATAGGGTTTGTGCATGCCTGGGCAGGAAGCTGAGAATATTAGCAGAATCAGTCTTGCCCAAATGTTGAAAATGTGTACATGTCATCATGGGTTTTTATATTCTGCTAAAAATAATAATAATTGGCAAAAGATAAATGCTAGTACAAGTTTTTTTTAGTGGAGTAATAACAAAGGGAGGTGGGGGGTTAAAACAAAATAATGGTGGAAAAAATATTTAAATCAGCAAACACCATAATGTTACCAGGAAGGAAACATGGGGCAAAACTGATATGAAAATTTCAGGGTAAAACCATTTTTAAATTTGGCCACAGTCCTTTCACAAGTCCAGGTCAGTCCAGGTCACAAGTCTTTTCATAAAACCAGTGCAGTAAACTTGGTGAACAATGACAAAGGAATGCTTTTGTTAACAGTTCATTTGAATAGTTAGTGACTTGACTTGAGACTGAAGGACTTGTGATGGACTTGCAGTGACTCCGGCTTTTAATTGTGCCAATTATTAACTTTCAACTCTTAATTCTTTTTAGGACATACTTAGGTCCTAAAAACTATTAGGGTAAATACTCAAATACATATATTTCATTTAAATAATAGAGAACATGCAGATATTTCTTAAATAAAAGTTAATCTGTGTCCAGCAGTGTCATTTATCTGCCTTAACCAGTTCGTGACGGGATTATTGTAACATTTACCGAGCCGAGGCGTGTTCAGGCTGATGGTACCGGGTAGCACAACATTTCCGCCTTTGCTCGCTGCATACAGACATTTCCGGCTTTGCTGGTCACGTGTTTATAAGTCATCTGTTTTGAATCTCGGAAAAACTTTGCGTGTATATATACATGTACGTCCTCCGGCGCAAACTGGGTAATCAGTTCGCGCAGTTCGTTAACCAGTATATACACGCAAAGTTTTCTCCAGATTCAAACGGGATGACGCACAAACACGTAACGAGCAAAGCCACAAATGTCTGTCAGCAACGAGCAAGGACGGAAATGTGTGGGTGTGCTTCCTGGTACCATCGGCCTGAACCCGCCTCGGATCGAGTTTCGTTAAAAATAATCCTGCGCCTCGGCTTAATGATGTTAAAATAATCCCGGCACGAACTGGTTAATTAATATGTTAAATTCTTGTCGATAAAACCCTTTTTGAAAATGTCCCCCCCCAATACTGAACTACATGTACATCAGTGATCTCATATGGAGCAGTAATAATTACATAGCCTCTTTATACTCGCACCAGTTCAAATACAATGTGCTAACAATGTGGCCCTTGCACTGTGAGTTTACCCTGTTCATCAGTGGTATATGGTGTTTTACTGCTCAGCCCTTATTAAGACATAAATTCAGTAGACACAACCAATTCAACTCCCATAGCCATTCATTGCTACATATCCCACTGTTTGCTCTATTTATGACACATTCATATAAGGTTTAGGGTTACAAGTGTGCCAACCACAGTGTGTGCGGGAGACCGAATGTTGTGCGACATTCAACTTCAACTTTCAGTTTGGAGTGTCTGAAAAAAACAATCTCCCCAATTTGCAAATGATCAAAGTAATTCATCACACTGTGAATTGGAGTTGAACTCGGGAATGGGGGACCAACAATTGGCAAATGACTAGAGACAAATGTAGGTGAACTATGGGTTAACGATTGGAAGAATCTACAATATGAGCCAGCTTTTGTAATGCCTGTTTTGACACTTCTGTATAAATTTGAAATAATATGCAAACATGTCACACATGTACAGTTTATCTCTAGAACAGGAGGGGCTATATGGAACTCTATAGTATGTCAAATGAAAGCTGACGTTGTGGGCTTTCCAACCATGTATACAACTCAATTTCACTTTTTGGTGACATAATACCCTTTTTTGTGGAGTTGGCCCGATATACATGTATGTACATGTATATACCGGTATGTACCAGTATAATGGAAAGAGTTATTGGTAGCTGCTCAATACTGATTTATTTCCCACTGAGGTACCAGTACATGTAATAATATACCAAATGTACGATAATGTTACCATGGTTGTAAAATCTATGCTTGGGGAATTATCCTTGGCTTGCATTTAGCAAGTAGAATAGACAGGTGCACAGCAATGTTTGACACAAAAGAGATTTACAAGGTTCTTCACAAAATCACCTGGAATGCTGACAAAGCACTTCAATAGAAAAGAAAAACTTGGCGTCCTTTCCTGGTACATCAACTGAACAAAGAAAAGAAAACACGATTGCGTGCCCAGAGAAAGGTATTCCGAAAACTCCCGGGGAGCACAGGCCAAAAATCATCACTTGATGCGGAAATGATCCTTCCTTTCAAATAAACTAAATAATCTGCTGAAATATTCCTACTTGCTAGGAGTGCAGCCCCAATAACAATGGTACCAGTCTTTGTTAATTATTGATAATACCAATAACAAAATTCTGTACATTTTGTTTAATATAAACTGTGCTGTGTAATATCATAGGTAATATTAAATTTTAAAAAGGTTTTCTGAGACCTCCTGGGGAGCGCAGGCCACAAATCATCAATTGATGCGGAAATGATCATTCCGGACAAATAAACAAAATAATTTGTTGAAATATTCTTACTTGCTACATGTACATGCAGAAGTGCAGCCTCACTAACAATGTGTACAACAGAAATATGTACATGTTATAACTTGATACTGACAACACAATTAATAAGGTACATTTTGTTTAATATAAACTGTATATTAAATATCAAATTCAGAAATTGCTATTAACAAGGCGAAGGTATTTATTTTTTTATATATTCATGTCCATCTACATGTATATACTTTGGCATACGCGAATGTCTATTGTTAGTGACTACAACGGGAATTATTCATAGATATACTTCCACTTGATTGAACAGTTCAAAAACTACAAGTTTAGGAACACTTCTGCAGCAAATCGGACCTGAAAAACTTTGTGTGTACCAAATCAGCCAATAGGTCAAACCCCACCTCCTTCAAATTAGTTCATATTTGGTGTATAGGGTTATTATGGATGAAAAAGCCAATTGTTCATGTTTTGACCTCAATGGGCGACCAATAGGGACCAATACCAACCTAACCTGTTCACCATGTCTGCTGATTTTCAATTGGAAAGGTACAATGTAACATCAGAAATAATCAAACACCTACTTGTATCTATAAGAGAAAGACTTGATCTGTCGGTCGAAAAACTTGAGGTTAACTGGCTTTGTTATTTATGTAAAGCACCCAAGATCATATCTTTAACAAGGCATAAAGATGCAATACTATACATGTACCTAATATACCAATCTTTAACCTTACACAGTACATTTACCGGGGACCAATTTCATGGCAATAAGTATGTGATACTACCGGTATGTCAAAATAGTCTCCCTAACGGTAGAGACATTTAAATGCCTTGCTGTGAACTAGTTATCTATCCCAACCCTAATTATACTGTGAAGAGATCAGAATGTCTTGTTTCGGTGCGAGAGGCTGGTTCTTCCACACTTTCCTCTAGTAGCGCACACATGGAGTGGCTTGGACTTGTGATGGGCGATTTGCATATACATGTATAACAAAACAACTCTTCCAAAGATATACCACAGGAAAGTTGATGGTGTGCACCAAACTTTATCGATTTCAATTCAAGAAATAGGGCTTTGGAAAAAACGTAAGCGTTTGCGCCACCAACAGTCGTGAAAAAGAAATTGGGGGTATTTTTCCACAATAAAAATGTAGCATCTTGGATACCTTGGCAACATAAAAATGTTCGATTTTGAACGATTTTTCGCATATGGCCAACTTCAGGTGCCAGTTACTCCAAACAAGGTTTTGGGAGACATTCCTCATTAATTTTATATAAATATGCCTCAATATGTCACAAATAATCACACTGTTTTTTTTGTTTTTTTTACATGTACATATATGCATACACATTTTGATTGTCACTGCTACAAATTTAGAGCTTTTGCTCTAACTGCAGTATTTAGGCAAAACTTTTTGAAGAAATACTTTTTAGATCAAGGTTTATGGATGTACATCTATGTTTACATACAGTGAGAAAGCACTGATGGGCAGAAATAAAAAAACAACAAAAATATGAAAGTTATGTAAACATTATAAAGTCAACAAAAACAAAGAGTGAAAATTGTCTTACTTTAATGAAAAATGCAAAACACCATTTCAAGCTTTGGGGCCTTGGAAAAGGCTTAGTTTTAACCTGGTATCTGCTGTTCACCATACCTATAAGTGTATCCATTAAATGTATATCTGTACAAATTAAAGGGAATATACAACATTTGCAAACATTAAACAAATTACCATAATGACATTTTCACAAAATACTTACAATGTAGCTGACTGTTAGAAAATGACAGTCTGAAGCATCCTGTAAAATCATGTCTTCTGGTATGCTGACATTTTCAAGTGAAGTGGTATTTTTGTATCAATTTCCAATGCTGGTCAGCCGACCACCGTTGGAAAAGCCTGACTTTAAAAAAAAAAAATCATATTTAGTTTAAATATTCCGCATTTTTTTTTTTAACAATTGATTACACATCTGTGAAAAGATACAGCTGATTCTCTGACCTTACAATTTCCAAACGTCTACAAATTTCTCCGTTTCATCTAATAAGTGAGGCCTGGTACATGTACATGACTAGAAAAAACACGATTGGTTTTCTTGATTTTTCCAGCATCTACAAACCCAAAACATCAAACGAGTCAGTGTAACAATATTTGCTATAACATACCACGAAAACAAATCCACCCATTTTTGAAAATACAGCAAAAGCAAGTGTTGTACATTCCCTTTAATTGTGGTGTGTGGAAATAAAACAAACCAACAAATAATTTCCCAACATTTCAATTGTTTTTGTTTTTTTATAATTGTTTTAGAGAGTACAATCTTACACGTATGTTTTAGAATTATTATTACTATTTTGTATTTGTTTATTACAGCACAAGTACTTCCCTTCAACTTTCCTCACTTGTGAATACCAAAGTAAAACAAAAATCGCTCAACAGCCAATCGCTTGCAAAAGGATTACTTGTATAAACTCTCCCCGGCTGTTCATCAGACCACACCGTTCTTCGATTTTGCAATTATCAGTTTCTTATTTCCCCCCTTAAACCCCCGCCACCCCCCCCCCCCCCCCCCCCCACTTTTCCAATCATCGTTAACAGAAAAACAATCTTGCCGTCAATGATCACTCCAGTATGTGTGATGAATAATGGGCTCAACATTCATGTGTGGTGGCCGACAAAATAAACTCCGGGCCCTTCTGTTTATTTTTCAGAGGAAGTAATCCGTGACAAGTCCGGAGTCGCATACCTCATCAATTTCCCCCACAATACATGCAGTTTTCTTGACTCTTAGGACAAAGATTGAGGGTGTGAAGGGGAGAGAGAGGGGGGGGGGGGGGGGGGTCGCACTTTTTTCTTTGATGGATTCCATCTTGTCTAATTAATTTAAAGGTCGAGACGGAGGTATTTCATTTCCTGTGTCTGGGGTCTAGCTGGCTGTTGGGAATTCATCAATAGTATGAATAAATACAAACTTAAGATGTGCAGTGATCTATCTGCAGATGATTTACAGTGGGACATACACGCAGGTCGTAACGGCAAGTTGGTCATTATTACTTTGTACGCTAAGCAGACCGTGCAGAGCAAATAGTTCACATGGCTCCGTCATCAGTGGCTGGCTGGCTGCACTTTTAATTAACGAGCCTTAAAACGAAGCTTGGGTGCCATTTTAAATGCACGGCCTATGGCCTGCACGCGAATATTTTTTTCCCAAACGTAACTGGCAGATTTCCTGAATTATTCAGTAGTTTGAATAAGAAGTTATGTTTATTCATCGGAATAAAACATGACGTCACAGCATTGTTGTTATTTAGTTAACTTGTTACATTAAATCACTTTAAAGAACAGCTGTTGTCGAGCTGCTACACGTAGTGTAGTGGACAGTGGGATGGGCTATGGATCAAAGAATCCTAGTTCGAATTCTGCTGTAGGTCACCTCGTTTTTCCTAGTCAAATTGATATTTATTTAGTATTTTTAATTTAAGGGAAACAAAGAGACCTAGAACCTAAGTGTTGTACAGTGATCAATGCAACTACTGAATAATTCATGAAATCTGCCAGTTAGGTTTGAGAAAAAAATATTGGCGGCCTGCACATGCTTATATCAAACTTCATGTATCGTTAGGCTGTGGGTTCTCTCACTCTAGATGCTCCTAGCTACATGTACTTCATGATCTCAAGATAGAAGAGTGTGGTTACCTCAGCACAGATGTGTTTTTTGTTCTCTCCATTTCACAAAACAATGCCAGGTTAGCCATAATCCAGATTGTACCTCTGTCTTGGATACTGTGTTTTTATTGGTGTAGAACGATCATGTGTCTGGTGTATAGCAATGCATATCCCACTCCCTGTGTGATATCACCTAATGTGCTATCAGTGTTTAAGCATGATATTACACAGCTGCTGTCTGTGACCTCACTGAGCCAAGAACCTAAGACAGAGGTATAACAAAACAATTGTTGAATGCTGTGATGTGGGGTATGACGTTTTCTAACACCCTCGGCTTACCCTCGGCTTTGCCTCGGGTGCTATGTGTACCGGTACCTCGGGTGTTCAAAACCTCATACCACCTCACAACTGTTAATGTTACTTACATGGAAACATACATTCGCGTTTTTGTATCACTGTGGAGACATGGCTTTGTTCTCGTGTACAAAATAGTAAGAAAGTCGAGCAAATTTTTCAAAATGCTCCCATTTTAACCACAATTATTTTCCTGGGTTGAAATTTCGACCCAATATACCTTATATTATACCCTAACCCAAACACTAACTCTAACCCTAGTTTTTGGAAAAAATTTAAATCCAATCCAAAAATTTAATTCGTGAAATTCCTAATGGAGACCTATTCATCTATAGAAATTACCCTTTGGAGACCTTTTCACTCCCATTGTCCCCATTGTGTTCAAGTCTTCAGAGGGTACCGTATTTCGCACCAAAGGTGGACAGAGTTGTACTCAAGTCCCTGCAAGTCCTTTCACAAGTCCAGTTACAAGTATATACCCCAAGAAAAATGACAAGATAATGTTTTTGTCAAAGCTCATTTGAATAGCTTGTGATTTGAAATTGTACTTGAGGACTTGTTAACTTGACTACGGGTACAAATGTATACGTACTGTACATCCCTACCAGTATATAGTTCAATACCCAGACCTTTAAGGCTATAGGATCATTTTCTTTTCCTGCATTTTGTTTATAATGTCCAATAATAACAGGTTCAAAGCCTAAACCTGTTTAAACCCCAGTGGATATTACACTTTTTTTGACAGTGAAAAACCAGGCATGGTCTATCACGAAACACGATTTTGTCATGTCAAGTGATGACGGAAAGTGATATTAATTATCATTATTGGAATTCAACATTTCTTTTTTTCTTCCGAATGACAAAATAATTGACGGAGTAATTTCATAGGGTGTTCGGTACCGTTACAATCTTTAATCCATTTGGGATAATGAGCCTTAAGTGCCTTTAAGATGCAATATATATGAATTTGTTACATTGTCTTTTTTTTATATAGATTGTACAACATTCAATGCTCGGTGTAAATTTCACCCCTTAAAATTAAATAAAGTTAATTGTCTTCAATGGCAAACAAATCTGACATTTTGCACCCAAATGTTTGTGAAAATATTGGTGTGTCGTATTTAAACCATTGTCTAGTTTACAAGCATAAAATATGCTTCCCATCATGTAGGGTCCCAATTTTTTTCTGGCATGTGCTTGCCTGTAACCAGTTCCCGCCGGGAATATTTTGACATTGACCGGGCCCAGGCTAGAGATTGTTATTCACGAACCTCGATCCGAGACGGGTTCAGGACAGGCTGGCATCTTTGGGTAGCACACCCTGATATTTCCGGCCGACAGATTTTCCAGCCTTGCTCGTGACATGATTATCCGTCATTCGTTTTAAATTCCAGAAAAAGTCTGTATATACACGTCATTCAACGCAAACTGGTTAATAAACTGACAGATTTAGACCCTCTATTATCACTTGCAGTCACGCATTTTACATCCCCAGAAATATAAATCAGTGGACTCATTGTAAGGTTGCATCCCCACCACTCCTCACAAACCAGTCAGCCTCACCAAGTCAGCCTCACCGCCTGACCACCCGATACTATGTCTGGCACCTCTTGGAGGAGTCTGGGTACTTGACCTTCAGCTCCTCTTGGAAGTGTAGAAACAGCTCCTTATTCCTCCGGTTCTCTTGGAGTTTGTGGTCATGGTACGACGACTTCTCCTTGAAACCCTTGTGGATGAGGAAGGCGGTATCCAGCACGGCAAAGTTGTAACCGGCGACGTGCATTTCACACACCTACATGTACGAGACAAAAAAGGAAAGAAACTCTAAGAAACAGGCGAACATTTGAGCCGCATGCATTTCATTGCAGCAGCACCTGGCAGCGATTGGACATTTATTTATTCATTCTCTCTCGCCTCAAATCACCATTCTCCTGTGGTGTGCATTTATCACGTCTACAAGATCCAAATAGAAGATTTTCGATCACCACGAGCCGATAGATAAACCTCCAGAGAATATTGGGGGAAAAAATCAATCCTGGCTCAAGAAACAAATAAACGTTAGCGTATACTTAATGGCCCCCGAGGCTGAATTCATATCAAATACACACTTTTACCAGAATGGTCATTGAGTAATGAAGCTTTGAAATGCCATGCTACCGGTACAAGTATGAAATCGACACCTCAAAGTATTCCTGTGGGGCGTGTATTTATCATATTTACAAGATCCAAAAAGGATTGTAATAAACCACGAGGTAGCAGATGGTAAAACCTCCAGAGAATAAGTTTGGGAAGAAATCAATCGTGGCTCAAGAAACAAAAAAAACGTAGCGTATACTATTGATTGGTTCAGGTCCGACACTCATTCAGCCTCAATCGGTAAATGAAAACACGCCCTGAATGCTGATTGTTACTAAGCAAGTTCTGAATTGAAATTGAAATCTTACAATATTGTTCCCTGGCCACAGTTACTAACAATTTGGGCTCAGTTGGTATAGCGCCGGTCCAGTATATTCCAGGGGTCGCAGGTTTAAGTCCCGCCTTGCCAATTTCTTTGTTCACTTTGAAATATTGTTTTGGAGCAGAATGTACATCAGCATTCACAGAGATAAAACTCAGGTTACAAAATGTACTTTTGCTGCTTCAAACGGTAAAAATGCTCAACTGACAAAATGTGACCCGCTCTAGGAAAAGGTGACATAAGTCGCAATAACTAAAAATAGAGTTATGTACATCATTGAGAAGTCCAGGATATAAGCTTTCATTTGGTACATAGTGCAGCTCCATAGCCCCTTCCGTTACGGTGATATGACAATTTTGCATAATAATAGTTCTATGGAATTCAAAATACACAACTGAGAAAACAGGCTTCGAAACACAACAAAACTAAGACAATACATGGAACCATGCACTATTAAAAGGTTTTGCTTCACTTTATTTATCTTATTCCAGCTTTTTGTTAATTCAATATGAAACTTTGGATATTAAAGATGTCATTTAAGACAAAAAATGAAAATCTAAATTTGACAAAAATATTTTGAAAATTAACTTTAACAGGCCATTACTCATAAATGCATAGCGCGACTTATGTCACCTTTTCCTGGAGCGGGTCACAAATGGTCTAATATGGAGCTTTAATTAAGGATGGAAACTCAAACTCCCGTGCCCTGAAGCAAAATGAAGACCAAGAACCATAGTGACAGGACTACCGGTATATAGTCCACTAATGCCAACTGAATAAATAAATATTGTCAGTCCACAGACCGAGTCCACTCGAATTAATATTCCACGACACACTCGTTTTAAAGTTCGTTGTCCCATAAAACACCAGTTGATTGACAGGTACCATATTATTGAACACATCCAGACACAGAACGGGAGGAAGGGAGAGAGGAAAAATGGATTACTGAGGTTTGAAATGAACACGACTGATGCGGCGAGCCCCTCTTGAATACATCAGTCACCGGCTGCATTCATTTGCATCTCTCTGAAATGCAACGGGGCAGAGGGGGAGAAACCCTAAACCTCAATAGAAACACCAAAGCCAAAGAAATTTGAGCTGTGCTGTTGAAAACAGTTTTCAGTACTTTGGCTCTTTCATATCTCACATTTCAATAACTTTCTGGGCAATCATCACATCACATCACAAACACGCAATTTACAAAGATGACAAATATCCTGATAGGTTTGTTACCGGTACCTGTAGACAGAAGGAATTCGGGCCCCAGCAGAAACCAATTTCATGGCTCTGCTACATGTAGTTTTGCTAAACCATGTAGTTTTGCTAAACCATGGGGTTTCACACGTTTTTTGGGTGGGACTAATGTGGCCTGTTCAAGTTCCTGACAAATGTTGCCGAAAAAGTTGCCCTTTTGCAAGTTACCTGAACATTTCATTTCCATAAAAGCAATTTTTTGAAGTTTCAACAAAGATTCGTTGCTTTCAAATTTTGTTGGTCATCTTTTCTACCTTTCTTTTAGTACTACTTTTCATGTTTGTCAAGGTTCAGTGAACAAATGAAATGTTCAAATTATATATTTTAATAACGCGTTAATCTATTCTTTTATTCAGTTACACAAACTTGTAAGTTTTTTGCAGCACTTTTTTACAAATTACAAAATGTCATCCATAAAACGGTATAATAAAGAGTATGACTATAGATCCCTAATACAGGTAAATTTCTCGATGGGTCTGTGGTTATTTGACAGAAAAGTGCTCAGTAGTATTAAATTATACCAACAAGTACATGTATTAGGAGGGGGGACTTTTTCTGTTCTGCTGTTGGATAATAAGAACTGATTACCTTTTCCTCTGCTTAGTCTTTTTGGTGAAATAACAATCAAAAGTGATGAGACCTCTTATTTTTTACATACCGGTACATGTACATACCGTAGTTGATAATTGTTAAGCCGCGTTCGCATTGGACTTAATATTGTCAAAAGTTACCGTACGTGATTGTCAAAGTTCACGGTGTTAAATCCTCCGCTAGAAGCTTGGGCCTGTAGATCTTACTGTTGCGGAGTGCAAAATGGACGATTTGATAATTTGGTTAAAGTCTCCGTCGGTTTTACCAAAAAAAGTCCAATGCGAACGCGGCTTTAGACACATCACTAATAGACAATGTTGGAGATGCCCTAGGATAACCTGCGCTTATGTAAAATTTCTTCGGAAAACTAAGGGCCTTTTCGAATCCCTGGCTTTGTCTTTGTATTAGGCTTAAGCCTACTTTTAAGCTACATGTACCAACTGCAGGAACTCCATCCTGTTGTGCTTCAGAAACATTCAATCGGTTGATACGAACCCAAAAGTTTGAATATTTTCACTTGCTGCTATTTCTAGTTTAATACTTCTCAGTTATTCATAAATCGGAGGCGAAGCCAAAGCCAAAGACGAAACAAAGGTTTCAAAAACTTGAGATCCTGTAAGGCCAAATAAAAAATTAAAAAATGTTTAGCGTCATGCATTTAAAGGAAGGAGGAGGCCTTTTTTTCTTCCTTTTTTTCTTCAAAATGGCAGCCCGACATCTTAATTTGAGTCATGTAGTGAACATGTCACACCCTATCTTCCAATTTAAAATTAAAACATGGTTCACCCACGATTAAAAATCAAAATTCATGTTGGTCGACCATGTATGCACCGTACACGACTACACGTCACACCCTAGCCTTCCTATTAGAAAAAATATATTTCCAGAGCATACATACACAGTGATGCTAAAGTCTAAAATACGATCTTAAAATTGTATTATCTTTAAAAAAAAATATAAATAAATAAATAACAAAATACCAAAATGGTCAAATTTATTATTATTTTGTAAAGTCCCCAAAGCTTATTTTGAGAAAAGGACCAATAAAATATGTGAAAAACAATAAAAAAAATAAGAATTTTCACATTCAGTGTTTAATTGTTGTAGCTAACCATAAATACCAACTACCGGTATGTCTTGTAATACATCATTTTAAAGCTTATTTCTTGTAGATTTCATTTCTCTATATATTACAAAATGTCAAGATGTCTACTTTACAGGCCTTGCGTCGTGGACGGTCACGTATTCTAATATTTGGGACAGCCCTATGCATGTAAATGTCCATGTATATATTCAGAGCACAATGCCAGTGATCAAATATCACATGGTGAAGCAGGAAACCCCTGCAGGGTTCGGAAGAGAGACAAGGCATGGCAACGGACCGGCAACAGACTGGCAGTGGACGCACAACGGACCAGCCTATTGATGACAACCAATGATAAAGATGAATCCTAGCATACTGATAGCAATAAGGGAGAGAGAGAGAGAGGGGATAACTAAATAAATCACACGCAAGACAAAAACACCTGCCTCACCATTCAAATAATTGGCAAATTGGCCTTGGGTATGAATTTTGCACTTACCAGTATAAGAAAAAGGATCGGTAATTGCTCCGTATCTAAAGTGCAACTTTTTAGATGATTCAATTTCTTTCTACTTGATAAAAGAGTGCAGACTTTTTTGTTTAAAAAATATAATTTAAATACAAGGAAGATTCATTTGTTCTCTTTATCTCAATATACATGTACTGTTGGGGTTTTTTCTACCAAATTTGAAATGAATTCATGTACAGTGTATTTTAAGCAAGAGGTACATGTAAATATTGACATGTGTAATGATTTCTTAATGAAGCAACATCCTTCTGATATAAATTATAATTTTGTGCACCCGTGTCAGACGTTGTGTTGATGTAAAGAACTAGTGCAACAGAAAGACTGTTGATTAACATTTTTATTTTGTTATTATAAACAGTTTTCTTTTATAAAAATGATTCAAACTGCTGCAAACTGCTTTCTGATTGGATTGACCTGAAATATACAAATCAAATAAATAAAGAGGGCCTGATATTTTTATCTTCAAGTAATATCTGCCGGTACTTCAGAGGCAAAACAAATCATTTTCGATTTTATAACTAAATGACAAAGTGAAATGTAAAAATTCAACATTTCTTGTTCATAATATGAACATAAATGTACTGTACGGATGAATTTTGGCAAGGGCAGAATTTGAATGTTACCTACACGAAAGGTGGCCCACCGGGGATACAAGGTTAACAAAAAATGTGTTAATTTAGAAACACAGAAATAATCCTCCGTGGACATTAACTGATATATGCTCTTTAACATGCAGATTGTATGCATCTGGAATGAGGATAGTGCCAAGTGTCTCGGCCGTGTTAATGGCATCTTGCAAGGTACCCGGTAGGGTATGATGAATCATCGCAATGAGTAAATTACATCCCGGACCGCAGGTACACGTACGGCATGTGGTATGTGTCATCATGAATGTGCTCTCTCTCTCTTTCTACGGGTTATCTCTTCATCTGACAAAATTGGTGTCTGCGGCCAGTTTCCATTGATATACCTACAGTGATTTGAATGATGATGACTGGTAAAACATTTATAAATATGGACAATCAATGACAAAGCACAACGCGTACAAGTGGGCAGGCACGTTGGGGTATTCAAACCGTGGACGTAAAAAGGTGGGAGAACAAACAGAGAACAATATCGTCCACGATTTCCAGGTACCGGTACATCAGCGATTGAGATTGCGTACAAAACACGAAAGTCTTCCTAAAAAGGAACAAACAAAAAAGAGGCAATAGAACGTCCCTGGTGGCAGGTGAACACACGTTTGTGTGTGCATGTAATTGTGCTTACATGTACGTCACTTTTCTACACATGTATAGAACAGCCACAAAAAAAAATAGTTTGATAATAAAAACTGAGGCAGGACAATTACGATACATGATACACGATACATAAATGTACTGTACACTTATTGTTCAACACAACAACTGTCTGAACATCCATCTTTGTCTGGCGAGTCTTCGGTTCATTTACATAAGTGACCTCATCATATACATCCACACAATACTGATTTTTACTAGTCCTCATTGGCAAAATGTTTCTAAATTTGGTACCCTGTGGAAACCTGAACACAATGGAGACAATGGGATTGAAATGTATCCCCTTGGTGATTTCTATAGATGAATAGGTTTCCGCAAAGTTTCAAGTAATAGATTCTTGAAGTTTCCCCCCCCACAGAAGTGTGGGACGAGTCTACGAATGATACTTACCCAAATAGCTACTACATATGCATATTTATTCAGCCGACAGGCTCAAACGCTAAAAGATTTAATCAACCACCGAGCGCCCTCTCGGGGGCCTACCCATTATGCTACGTCATGAATCCGCCATTATACTTCCTCTTTTTTCTCGCGCACTAAAGGTGAAAAACCATCGTAACGCGAGCCGAGAGTGGGGAGGAGGGCGGGAAGCTATTTGGGTAAGTATCATTCGTAGACTCGTCCCACACTTCTGTGGGGGGGGAGTCTACTTCATTCACTTACCCAAATAGCTACTACATATGCATAGAGTGGCACCGACAACCGGTGGCTGGGCAGGCGAGACGCCCTAAAATCAAATGGTTAAACAACAGTATATGTGCATATATATACGTAGTGATTTAGACCATTTAGATTGAATATACATGTAAATGTATTACCTGCTTAGTTAGTCTCCCGGTCCGGCTGGGAAGGACTACTGCGCAGGGTAGGGTTCGTAGACGAGGACTGGTGTTGTGTCAGTACCGTCTTCCCCGTGATCCCTCCAGTCTGGAGTACGTCACGTAGGTAGCAGGATGTGAATGTCGTGGCAGACTTCCAGCATGCTGCTTGAGAGATCTCTGAGATAGGGACCCCCCTAAAAAATGCCCAGGACGCCGCAACAGCGCGTACGTCATGGGCTCGGACAAGGCCTTGGACAGAAGCATCACCTCTGGATGGCCAGTCAGCATGAGCAAATTTGATAGCCGCTACTATCCAACGCGCAATGGTGTCCCTTGAGGCGGGGCCATGTGGCTTTATGGTTGTAATAAAGAGCTGCATGCATTTATCCCTGAGTGTTTTAGTGTGTGCCAGATACCATTTGAGGGCACGCACTGGGCACCATAATTTGTCTGAGGGGATAGAGGAGGTCGACTCTATTTTTGGGAGGAAAATATCAGGAGGGCTGAAACTTGCCGTCTGATTTTTCGTCAGGAAGGACGCCTTAGGGATCAGGCGAACCCCACCTGGTTCCCAGCGGATATGTCCCGAATCTAAAGTCAGCGCATGGATCTCGCTGCTCCGTCTAGCGGTAGCCGCTGCGAGCAGGAAGGCCAACTTTATAGATACCTGAAGGAGGGGTGCCTGGCCCAAGGGTTCGTATGGAGCCTTGGCCAAAATGTTCAGGACCTGACCTAGATCCCAGGATGGGACCAGTTTCCGGATTGTAGGTCTCTCGTTGAACATTCCCCGAAGTAGGCTGGTGATTGCAACATTAGAGGAGATAGATGAGCCATCAGCGAAGCCTTTGTGAACTGCTGCTATGGCTGATCGATAATTTCGTATCGTTCCTACTGACAAATTGGCTCTGAACAATGACAGTAGGAATTCTGAACAATGGCTTAAAGAAGCACAGAGCGGATCCACAGCCTGTTCTGCGCACCACCTACTATAACGTCGTAGTCGACTGTCATAGATTTGTCGCGTTGAGAGACGACGTCCCTTTGCGGCCAGAGCTGCAGCGTCTTCAGAAAGACCTGCTGCTCGGAAGGCGCGCTTGACAGTGGCCAGCATGCTAAGTGGAGATCTCCCGGAGATGGGTGTCGGAACCGGGACTGAGGTTGAACGAGTAGGTCGTGACGATCTGGGAGGATTAGAGGGGAGCCCACTAGGAGCCTCACCAGTCGCGGAAACCAGGGCTGACGCGGCCAAAAGGGGGCGATCAGCAGGATCTTGCACCTGTCTCTCTCCAGTTTCCCGATGACCTTTGTAAGGATTGAGATCGGGGGGAAGGCGTAAGCGAACATGTTTGTCCAGTCTATTGATAGTGCGTCCGAGGCCCATGCATGAGGATGATGGGCTCTCGAGCAGAACACCGGGAGCTGAGTGTTGACCGCCGAGGCGAACAGGTCTATGTGTGGACGACCTAGGATCGAGAAGATCTGACGTACGATCCTCCTGTTCAATGACCACTCCGTGGGAACTAATTTGCCCCTGGAGAGTGAGTCCGCTATGTCGTTTTCCGTACCAGGAATGTGAATGGCACGTAGATCGACTTTGTGTCTGATTAGCCACTGAAACATTTCCCAAGTCCGGTAGCACAGCTGGGGTGATCTTGTACCGCCCTGTTTGTTGATATAAGCTACCACTGTCGTGTTGTCGGTCTTGATTAGAACAGACCGACCCACTACGTCTGCCTGAAAGTGGTGTAGGGCATTGACTACCGCCTGGAGTTCTAGAACATTGATATGTAGGGACCGAGTGTTGTCGTCCCAAGTGCCTGCAGCTTGTCGAGGGGGAAGGGAGGCTCCCCAGCCGTCGTTGGAGGCGTCGGTGGAAATTATGACGTGAGGATCCTCTCTGGGAAAACTCCGTCCGCACCGAATGTTCTGGTCCAATAGCCACCACCGAAGGTGTGGCCGAATGACATCGTCGATCGAGACCAACAGAGAGATTGGATCTGTCCTTGGTCTGTAATGTGCCAGAAGATGCATTTGTAAAGGACGCATCCTCAGTCTGCACCATGGAACCAGGTCCACTAAGCTGGCCATGAACCCTAGAAGTTTCAGCCAAGCTCGGGCCGGAGCGACTTGAGCGGATAGGAAGAGTTTGACACACTTCCGCAGGCTGGCAACACGTTCCCCTGTGGGGACGGCTATGCCCCTGCGTAAATCGATCTCTGCTCCCAGGAAGGTGATTTCCTGGGACGGGATTAAATGGGACTTCTTTTCGTTGATGATGAAGCCTAGCCTCGTTGTCAACGTATAAGTATCCCTCAAATTCTGGGCAGTCTGGCCTTCTGATTTTCCCACTATCAGCCAGTCGTCGAGATACATGAAAATCATTATGTTCTCTCGTCGGAGACGTGATGCAACTGCCCGCACAACCCTGGTGAACACTCTTGGCGAGGTTGATAGCCCGAAGGGAAGGGCAGTGAACTCGTAAGTGCGCTCCTGATACCGAAAACGCAGGAATCGGGAGTGCTCTTGGAAGATGGGGACGTGTAGGTACGCGTCTTGTAGGTCTAATGACGCTCCCCACGCTGGTGTGGGTAATGACTCTAGAATTACGTGGAGATTTTCCATTCGGAAACGTTTGGGTCTGACAAACTTGTTGAGCGGTTTCAGATTGAGTACCGGTCGCCATTCGCCAGCTGCCTTCTTTGGTGTTAGAAAGAAGGGGGACAGGAAGCCTGTGAACTGCTCCATTGGTGGCACTAGGCGGACCGCTCTCTTCTCGATGAGGGATGAGATCTCTTGCTCGAGAGCTAATCGTTTGTCTGTGTTTGTCGGAACCGGTGTTTCGCGAACACATATTTCCGACGGAGGGGTGCTTGTAAATTCTAGTTGATAGCCGTGGCTGACTATAGAAAGCACCCATGCGTCGGAGGTGATCTCTCTCCAGGGCCCTACGAAATTTTTGAGACGACCCCCGATGGGCCCCAGTGTCGGGGTCGGCTCGGTAGGGGCGTCACCGCCGCCACCCAAAGCGGGGGGCAGATTGCCCCCCGCCACGCCCCCGGCCGCTAAATTGGCGTGCAGGAGCAGAGTAGGGGCGCGGAGCTGAAACCATTGCACCAGCTGATCCCTTGGCCGTCTGTTGGCGAAAAGGCTTGAATGGTTTCTTAAGGGCAGGGCGAAACGAGGGAGCACCCTTCGTTGCCTTCTTCCCAGAGAACTTGGGCTTGTTATTGGCGGAAGGCTTCTTCAAGCTCAGTTTGTCTGCTGTCTCTATTCGTTTGGCCTCAACTTCCAGAACTTCCTGGAATTTGCCTCCGAAAAGGTCTTTGCCCATAAGAGGCAGGTCTTCTAACTTCTTCTTAGCGCCTTCGTGTGGTATGTAAAGTGCATCCATCACGTTAGTCCTACGTGTCTTGGCAGACAGGATAGAGATTCTCGTGAATTGGTCTAGAGAGAAACGGAGTATTTCGTCCAGACATCGGAAGGCTGCTGCTAACATATCGGCTGGAATTTGTGAATCTTCCTCACATGCGCAGACGATATATTCAGACAACAGAAGTAAAAAGGCGCTTGTTTGTGAGCCAAATCTAGCCGCCGCATCGACCTTCTTCATTGTATCCTCCACCTTTGTTCTAGTCTTATCGACAAATATTGACTTGGCCGGGGCTTTGCCGCTATCGCCAGTCAGTTTGTCCTTGGCCGTATCCGGAATAGAAGGAACCGTAAAGAAATCATTTCGGTCCTTTTCTGGAAATTGGAAGTAGGCTGCCGACCTTTTGTTAAAAGCCGCCCATTTCTTTGAGTCGGCGATGCGTTGTATGCGATCGGCGCATAAGCGATCCACCGGCATAGTTGGGAAAGCTGGATCCCGAGGTTCCTCCACGCCAGTCCGGCGTTTGAAAGAACGACGGGTGGTCTCTGGTTTACTGCTCTCTGGTAGTTGCAGTACCCGAACCATATCTCTTTGAACCAGCCTCAGCTGAGTCTCAAATGGCGAAAAATTGCCAGGGTCAGTGGCCTCATCTTCCCCAGAGCGCTCATCGTGTGAGTGAGTGGAAGGGGGGTGAGTATCATCGACATCTATGTCAGGAGCATCTTGAATAGAAGTGCCCAGACTCATAGATGGGTGTAAGGAAACTCCCGCCTGTGATCTCGGGGGCGCCCAATCGCGGCCCGGAGTAGGTGGATTATCTGAGCAGACACTGGTGGCAACCCCAGGATCTGGGGGCCCAGTGTGTTCCCCTCTCATCCCGCCCGAACCCGGATCCGGCAGGATTAGACCCGGATTTGGGTCCGGAAATGTGGCCGCCGGGAGTGACCTCTGAGTCACCGCCGTTGGGGCCGATCTCCATTGTTGTTGCTTAGTGAGGGCTGCTAGTGAAACGTTGATGTCCTGGAAAGCTTTTAGAAAGATTTCTGAGGATACACCTTTGTTTTTCTTTTTCCGATGCGTCGACTTACGGGGGGAATCCCCTGAAGAAGACGGCGCGGCCTGGTGTTTCCTTTTCTGGCTTGGGTGACTTGATTCACTAGAAGAAAACTCCGATATTATCCTGGGAATTCCGGAGCATTGATCAAAGAATGATGTTGCCTGCGAGTCCGTGGCCCGAATTGGGGGAGGAGGCAAGTCAGTCACCGTGAGTCCTGCCCCACGGGTGGAAGCAGGATGTTTGGAGCGCGATGAACGCGCGGACGGGGCCGGTGAGGATTGAATCCTTTTACCGCTCCGTGACTGGTCGTCCCCGAGGGTTGCTGGAGCCAGCAGACCGGGGGGACGAGGCGAAGAAATTCCCGTGGAACCACGGGAAAACGACGCCGGGTTGCTAGGAGACGCCGATGGTCCGGAGACCGGAGGCGTGATCGAGCGACCATTGGTCCCTTTTTGGGGCTTACCCTTGGGACCGCCGCTGGCCTTTGATGGGGCCTTTTTAACCGCGGAACCCTTACGGCTGGTCGCCTGGGGGGCCGTGGTTACACGGGGAGTTTTATCCCCGGTATCCTCACGGTGCTTCATACCGTAGGACGTATGTTTGATGCCGGTCAAAAACACGTAACACGGGATGACCGTTGCAAACTACGGCGATGTCCCTGCGTGGGGACTCCCTGCTATCTCGTCTTTTCGTACTATTGTACTACTGAGATATATGCAGTTGAGAACGGCCGAGGGGAAAGGAACGACCGCTGGTCGTTGTACCCCACGGAATTTTTCTCTACACGCCCGGCGAGGCGGCCGAGGGAAGTGAACGGCCAGCGGCCGATATACCCACGAATATCTCGCTACTATCTCGTTTGTCGTCGCACTACCGAGATAGCTTAGGACGGTGATGGGCAGGGAACGACCTCTGTCGATATACCCAACGAAAAGTCCTCTTCTAGCTTACTAGCTCCCCGAGCTAGCTGAAACAGTCAGGGGGGAAGGGAACGACCTCTGTCGATATACCCCCACTGTACTCGTCTCACTAGGCCCTAGCTCACCGCGAGCGTAGGGGAAACGAACGGAGAACAGGGAACGGCCGAAAACCGCTATATTCTTCGAAACGTTTCGCTAGTCCCCTGAACGGCCGAAAGTCTGACTTCCGGAACAGGGGCCCCACGTGTGGGGCGACTAGCAGACCTTGTGGAGAATAACCGCACTTCTCTCCGGGGATATACGACGCACTGTCTCCCCTAAAGGTCTTTACGCATTTCTATGGAGTCCTAAACTAAATGCACTTGTTTTTCTTTTCTTTTCTTTTTAACAAAGAAAAAATTATTATTAGATAAATAATAATAACTCAGGAAAAAAACCGACTCGGCTAAAAATGGGATTGCCCTTGATCCCAAAGGGAGAGACCACGATGCCTACTCGGCACTGGGCTAGTCCCGCGGTGCCGACCTGGCCCGCCGCACGTGGTGTCAGCGCTACGCTACGTGCAAGAAAAACGAAAGCAAAATGACTCCAAAATCACTCTAAATGAGAACTATATAACTCAAAACAAACTCTACAAATTCTACACAACTCACTTGGTTGATAAATTCTATAAAACAGAAACTCTTAAAGCGAAAAATCGTACAAACACTCGTCAAAAGGCGAGAGCAAAAATATTTGCTTCTGCACGATGCCGTCGCTAAGAAAAAAGAGGAAGTATAATGGCGGATTCATGACGTAGCATAATGGGTAGGCCCCCGAGAGGGCGCTCGGTGGTTGATTAAATCTTTTAGCGTTTGAGCCTGTCGGCTGAATAAATATGCATATGTAGTAGCTATTTGGGTAAGTGAATGAAGTAGACTTACTAATTTTTAGGGCATTTTCTGGGCATGTTTAATTTATACACGCATAAGTACATGTTTGTTGCAAATTAGGTTAGGATTACAGTTTAGGAAATTAACCCTACATGTAGTTGAAATAAGACCACTTTAAAAAATATCCCTTGATGTTACAAACATTTTGTACACAAGAACAAAGCAATGTCTCCACAAAGATACAAATTTGAGAATTTGTGTAATACATAATTTGAGAATACACGTATACGGTACATGTGCGTGTGTGTGTACCGGTATGTACTCATTGTACCTCAGACAGTTTAGCCATTCCCATTGGTCGAGAGCCCGTCGCGTGGCCAGTATTTAATAGACGATAAAGACAGGGCTGGCTGGTCTAAACACAACCAGTGTCACATGAAATGTTGACTCCATTGAAATCCAGTGTCTTTTACCGTTTTATTGGTTGAAAGTTCACAATCCTCGCATACATTTTGTAGGCATGCACAATTGCCAGTGAGTCAGTAAAAGTACCAGTATGTCATAGTCCTACATTGTGTAAATTCATAGTCCTACATTGTGTAAACGCATTCGCCGCAGCTGCATCTGCGCAGGCCAATCTCAATAAAAATAATATTTACATCTTACTCTGAACCTTGAAAAGTGACATTTGTTGAAAAAAAACGTTGGAAAGTTTTAATTTGTGACTTGTTTTAACTTTAGGACCGTAAAGTTTAGATTTCTTTTACCGAAAAGGAAATTTTAAAAAGTTGTTAGCCGGTAATAGACTTGTACTGCATTGCATGTACATGTTTAAAACAAGTTCATGGCCTGAACATTGCTAATGCCCTTGCCTTCGACTTGGGCATTAACCCAATAGCAGTGCTTCTAATTAAAAAATCACAGGCGTGTGGTGAAAGGCACACCTGGATTTTTCTAGGCGTGTGATTTTTTTAAGGTGTGAGGTTCTACCGGTAGGACTGAACATTATGGCTTAAAATAATATTTTAACGCATCTTGCTTTACATTAAAGCCAATTATAAAGTATAATAATGCCGTAAATGTATGCCGAGGTGTGCGGTATAGTAGGATTCAGGCGTGTGATTATTCGCACTTCTCGGGTAGCTTTTAGATGGCGATGGCGTGGGGTGCGATCGCACTTCTAAAATTAGAAGGACTGCAATATAGCCCATGAGCTGGTTAAAACCTTACTAAAAAATACTCTCAAATACAGAACATGTACAGGTACCGGTACAGTATATAGCCAAGTTGGGTTACATTTCCCTACGGGTATTGAATTCTACCACTGGCTAAGTCAGAATAATTACATTTCAATCTTGCCCTTCAAGTTTCATCTAGCACAAAAATTGATCCAATTACTAATGGAATGGAAGTTGTTGACTGAGAGCTTAGGAAATGGACAGTGCTGGAAAAGAAAGATAGATTATTGACACATTAAATTGCTGCTGACATTACATGTAAGTAAAACAAATTTGCCTGTAGGAAATGGGCTGTATTCAAAAGACACATGTACATGTACGTTAGTACCCAGGTACATTTTGTATGTACGTATACTGTACCAGTAAAAAAATAATAATAATAATAGCCCAAGATATGGTGCAAATACCAGAAGTGTTGGCCTTTGACCTTTTTTCACTAAGGTATTTCTTTGAAAAAATGCAGAAAAAGATTCTGCCACAAAAACAAATGATTTATAAAAATGAAATGTCAATAAACAATTCATGAAAGAATCATAGCTACTACATGAACTGTACAGTGTACACAGTACTTTGTACAGTGTATGTGTGTTAAGGTTTTTAAGATCATTAAGATCATTTTATCGTAAAGATGTGGCGCTTTATCGTGTCAGGTACCACTTTTTCGTTGACGTAACCACTTTTTGTCAATGGCAGTTCATCCTTTTTCCCAAGTTAAAAACCCTTACAGTTATAAAATACATGTACTTATCGCAATTTTAATTGGCACTTTTCTCGGGCAACTTTTTACCAGCACAGCACACAGACAGTTTTCAATACTCCAACGCAGTTTCAGGTAATCGAATGCTAAATTATTCGACAAGGATGGTTCGCCAACCACGTGTCTTACCTACATGTGCTTTTGCAATTACCCAATTTTCAAACTTGACCTCAAATAACCTCTGACCTTAGTATGTGACCTTTAATATCACCGTTACGATGACCCAAGTTTGATTGCAATTGGACTTCAAGGGTTCAAATGAGGCTAATTTTATGATTCCAGCCCTTTTTACAACTTGACCTCAAATGACCATTAACCTCAGTACTTGACCTTTGACATGACAAAGATATGAAGGTTATGACCCAAGTTTGATTGGAATAGGACTTCAACTTTACATATAATACGTGTACAGAAATATTGATTACATGTACACGTACATGTACGGTACATGTATAGTCTCTTCCTTAACCAGTTCGCGCCAGGATTATTTTAACATCGCCGAGCCGACAGGCGGGATTATTTTTAACGAAACTCGATCCGAAGCGTGTTCAGGCTGATAGTGCCGGGAAGCACACCCACGCATTTCCGGCCTTGCGCGCTGCTGACATACATTTCCGAACTTGAACTTGGCGTGTTTATGCGTCATCCGTTTTGAATTTGGGGGAATTTTTGCGTTTATATACGTCATCCGGCGCGAACTGGTTAACTTTGTTTAGGCAAGACAATATTGGACCTCTCTTTTTCAATGAGCATGCCTGCACATATTATTATTAGTATTAATTTATTCTGGTAATGAAACCAAGGATCTCTCAAAAGCACCCCAGGCACTGCAGCTTGTAAGCCTGAAAAAACCTGTACAGAGAAGACAATGAGAAGAAGGTTCAGTTTCAGAGGTGCTAGGGAAAAAAACCAGGAGAATATCCTGGAGAAACACACGAAATTGGGCAGGGACTGAAAATCCAATCCATTATTGGCCCAGGCGATTTTCGAACTCGGGTCATATAGCGGTGGAAGGCGAGGAAAGAACTGCTACGCCAACCTGACTCCCCTATGGGACATGTCTATGAGACGCCGGTAGATGCACACATGAATTTACAAGTACGTAAGCGTACCGGTATTTCTTTCAGAATTTGGTTGTCATTAACTTGCAATAAGGCATTTGACACAAATCCGCCATCTTACGCTGTGCACATGATGACACTTGGATACGCCATGCATCATGTATGATAACACCTACAGACTTCACGCTGCAGAACCTGTCTTTTGTATCAAAGTAAACAGGCAACCGGGGCCCCCCCCCCGGACACCACGGAGAGACAGTCAATGATTGCCACGTGATGCCGTAACCGATAGGACCCTATACACGTCGCCATAAATCATTCATCCCCTCGCGTGCGCGTTGGACTTCAGCCACACTCCACGCGCACTTGACAACTTTGCACACCTATCTCCGGCAACGCTTCAACTCAAAATAAAATACCAGAGCGGATGGATTTCTTCTAGATGTACGCCTGTCCGGCAAACTAAACAAAAAACAAAACCACTGATACGCCTGTGATTGTGTTTTTTTTGAGTGGACATTTATGCCAGCCGTTAGCAGATGCTTACTCTCTCAATTTGGGGTTTTCATTACAAGCTGGTTGGCAGAAAAAAAAGGGTGTGCTTTAGCTAGAGTTAGGAGAGACGTGATGACTGCTATAATATGTGTACAATGTAGACGGACAAGTTACCGGTACAGTGTGGATCTCCAATAAAAAACTTGGAGACGCAAGTTAACTTTGTTTGTTTTCCTCAATCGAGAATTACTTGTTCCCTTTTCAATTATTTAGTAAATCGAACGGCTGTTTTTTGCATTTTTGTAGGCCTGTGTTCGTTCCACTTTTCTAAACAAGAAAAACCGAAAAATCTACACATCATAAATTATTAAAATCAAGTAACAATAATACATGTACAATGTACTTGTGGGCCCAATCTCTAATTTACAAGCTATGTACTTGTACATGTAGACAATGTATCTTACATGCATGCTCTTATTATGAGATTATTTTCATAAGGTCAGGGTATTCATACCAAGAACACTACAGTACATGTATTAGCAAAATGCAATCAGAGACTAAGGGGCAAGTTGGGGCATGTTTCAGTTGTTTTCATTAGCCTGTGTCACACAAAAATGAAGGCTTGTTTGGTTATAGAATATGTAGCTGGGTCTGTCCACACTAAATGTTACAACTGCACAACATCCCAATTAGCTCTCATTTAAAGTGTGTTGAAACTCAGAAAATAAACTTTAATGATGGTAATAGTTGTACAATTGTTGAGAGATAGTGTACACAATTATAAAGGATTTGGTTGTTGGTTAATACAAAAATGAGAAATTTTATAAAAATGTCCAGCAAAGTTTTGGGGGTCCTGGTGGGACATGCATAAACCATGGCAACTCATGTTTTTCTCCAGGTTATATAAGAGGTGTTATTACACAGAAAAACAATTCACATGTTAAATTATGGTTGGCAAAGATATCAAATATGAGAAATCTGATCATTTTTCAAGCTCTTTCTTTATTGAAGGGGTTAATAATCGAGAATTTAGGAACAGCTACATGTAATTCAGCCATCACGTACGTCACGGTTCTGTCCATTTGGTGACAAACGTGATACTGGCTGGTACTGACATTTTATCAACAATAAATTTCAACAAAAATATATTTATCTTGCTGAGAAATCATCTGGCTTTTATTCTGAATACCATTTTTGTGCATTTGGATTCGTTGGGTAACAAAACACAGATCCATTTGAAGGAAATGCAAATTTCTGTCCATTTTTTTGTAACGTATGTCACATCAGTTAATCTCTTGCCAACTGTAAAAATCCTTAAGGATTATTATTATAATTGCACATACATTTATAACAAAGATATGTGCAATGCAATTGCCATTATTTTCTTAGAAAGGTTTGTGCATTTTGCTGAACGAAGAATGAAGAGTATGTCTGTCCCCAACTCATGGGAAAGTGACATACGTGATCTTACATTGTACAATGCACGTGTCTGTCCTGTGACAAACGTGATGTCTGTCCAGTGACAAACATTATTCAGTGAAATAAAATTACAAGTTTAAAATCTAAATTAAAACTTCTTTCTGCAAGTAAAAATAACAAGTTAACTTTAAAAGAATATTTAATAAGTTAGGCTAGTTATCAATCATGGTTTTTACTTTTATTTGTTAATTTAAGAAAAAAAATGTCTGTCCTCGTGACAAACGTGATTATTGATGTCTGTCCATGTAACAAACGTTATTTCAGATAAGATGTCAGTATTTCTTCATTTCCAGTTATGTATGGTTGAACAGTCTAAAGAATTTGTTTGGGGGGTTTTCAGGGCAATTACTATTCTCAGTTGTTAAAAAGTTCTTTATCAATCCAAATAATTATAATTTGATACCGTCTTGTCTGTTCCAGTGACGTACGTTATTTTCATGGCATACTTCTTCCCATAATTTCTTAAGAAAGAATAAAGTTTCTTAAAAAATGTTCTAAATAATAACACTGAGTTCACTTAATCATACTAAAACAAAAAATTACAAAATTTGTTCATCTTGCTTTGAGTTATGGTTAGGAAAAGAAAAGTGTCTGTCCATGTGACAAACGTTACATCTTAAAGATTAACCATCAATAACTTCTTAAATATTGCTAAAGTTATCTTTACCTTTCTAAACTAACAAGGTATATAGGGGGAAGATATGTGCAAGCCCAAAAAAATGGAAACATTTTACAGTTAAAATTTTCTTCTAAATGTCACACAGTTGTAACGTTTACTGTGGACAGACCCAGCTACATTCTATAATTCTACATTCTATAAGGGTGGCATTGGTGGCTTGTGCGTAAAGCGCTCGCCTCTCACCAATGTGGCCCGGGTTTGATTCCCGGCCCGGACCATATGTGAGTAGAGTTGTGCGTTGGTTCTCTCCTGTGCCACAAGGGTTTTTTCTCCGGGTTCTCCGGTTTTCCTCCCTCTGGAAAAATCAAACACTTTCGATCTCAGGCTGTGCTCCCCGTAGTCATATACATGAGTCGATGTTGCCGGCTGCCATAGGCGCCTTTACGTGCCAGTGGCTCGACCACGTTGTAGCTTTGTCTTTCGCAATTCAGCACACCAGCTGCGAGTAAGGATGATTAGCCTCCCCAATTATTATTATTATATTACATGTAGGTTGGTTTCAAAGACGTCTGGTAGGATTTATGTAAACTGAATTTAAAAAAAAATTCAGATTTTAGTCCTACTTTGAACCATTACTAACAATTTTTTGAATGTGCCAACAAGCACAATTGATGAGGTGTTTGTTTGTTTGTTTCCTTTTTCACTTAAATGCAATCTGTTATCTCATGTACCATATACGTACGTGTACTACCGGTGCATAATTCCTGAGGACAGAAGCACAATAGATGAACAAGAGATTATTTCAGTCCTCGGGCGTTCGTCTTTTGTTGAATTCGGTACGACAAAATGAATTGGGTTAGGTTTCAGCACAGGAACAAAAGGAAACACAATAGGGGAACTTCGGTCGTTACATGTACATACATGTAAAACAGTACATGTTCATGTACTCCCCCTAATAATAATAATAATAAACCTGTCTGATTGGTACTTTCCCAAATGACACAGTCAATGACAAATGATTACTGGTTAAAATTCTGACTGCATGCTGAAGTCAATTTGTTAATGTCTGTGCCATCCATTATATGACTGTCCAGGGGCTATGAATGATAAAGCCCCTGGGAGATTTGGCTGCAGCAGGATCTTGTAAGATACGCATTATCACAAATCTGTCCTGGGTCCAACACACAGATTTGTATACAAACAAGAATCCACCCTGGCTTTAACTTCTTCTTTTTTGGTCTGGCGCTCTACACAGGAAAACATCTGTGCAAGGTTCTACTGTACCTGGTAGAAAATCCAAAATTGTACAGTGTACAGTTTAGCATTACATTCACTGTGTGGACCTTTGAACAAAAGATACGCCTACACATGTACTGGTACATAATGGTGCGAAATACGGTACCCTCTGGAGAATTGAACACAATGGGGACAATGGGAGTGAAAAGGTCTCCAAAGGGTAATTTCTATAGATGAATAGGTCTCCATTTGGAATTTCACGAATTAGATTTTGGGATTGTACTTAAATTACTCAAAAACTAGGGTTAGAATGTGGGTTAGGGTTAGTGTTTGGGTTATGGTATAATATAGGGTACATGTATATTGGGTCGAAATTTCAACCCAGGAAAATAATTGTGGTTAAAATGGGAGCATTTTGAAAAACGTGCTCGACTTTCACCATTTTGTACACGAGAACAAAGCCATGTTTCCACAGTGATACAAAAACGCGAATTTGTGTACCAGTACAAGTACATGTATGTATGTGGACTTGCCCATGTACCGGTACATGTACATTGTACCAGTATGTAAATTTGCCCACGTCCACTGTGAACAATCTTAAAATTGTCTTCGTGATTAGAAATCATTTTTCACATTTCCCCAAAAAAATATCAACCCGAAATTTGTCCTTTATTTTTCTACAGATAACCCCATTTTCCCCAGCCACAAAAATCTTTTTTAGAGAGGGAGAAACAAACAGTGGATGTGTGCAAATCCACAATCTACATGTATAACCTCTTCCCGCATCCCATGGACATCTTTTGTTCACAGAACCACATTGAGTTAGTTTGCAAGGTTCGTACAAGGGCTTTAGAGAAACAAATGCTGTTAGAGTTATATCTGTAGAAAAATGAAGAACACTTTGGGAGTACATTTATACAATTTGGGTTTAAACTTTAAAGGTAGAATACACCATTGGAAATTGCTTGAATTATCAGGAAACTGTGGATTTTGTTGGTTGTGTTGTATTGTATAGTAAATATAATTTAACTGATCTGTCCGAAGTTTTACAATCATGGACGCCAAGAAAAACGGCATTCGTTTTTAACCGGCATCGGGCAGTTGTTCTTGTTGTTCTCATTTTTTTTCAAAATCACCGTCTGACAATCGTGAATTTGTTTTATGTTTTTGGAACAATTACAGGATATCTAGCTCAATCTTTTTGCTGAAATCATCATTTACTTTTAAATAAGTAAGATATTTCCTAATAATTCGGTAGTAAAAATTGGTGTTATCTAGCAATGTGTATCCTACCTTTAAAGAATGTTAACGCTGCGAGTAAGATGAGCATTTTCATCCAGTTTTTCTTACAATGTTATGACACGAATGTAAATGTCCACACTAGGTAACGTACAGAGCAGTGATCTGAAATTCGGTACCCTCTGGAGACCTGAACACAATGTGTATAATGGAGACAAAAGGACGCCGGAGGGTAAATTTCTATAGATGAATAGGTCGCCACAGGGATTTTCACGAATTAGATTTTTGGAGTGTGTCTCAAATTACTCAAAAACTAGGTTTAGGATGTGGGTTAGGGTTAGTGTTTGGGTTAGGGTATGATATAGGGTATATTGGGTCGAAATTTCAACCCAGGAAATGAATTGTGGTTGAAATACATGTAGGAGCATTTTGAAAAAGGTGCCCGACTTTTTTAGCAGTTTGTACACGAGAACAAAGAGATGTCTCCACAGGGATACAAATTTGAGAGTCAATGTACACACAGGATGTACCGGTATTGTTTGCCTAAATTTAAAATGTTTGATGAAATATCGTTTAGCTTATGGCGTTTCTAAATTTGGTACCCTGTGGAGACCTGAACACGATGGGAGTTCACTGGGTATATTTCTAGAGATGAATAGGTGTCTAGAAGATAATCATGAAATAGATTCATAAAATTTACTTAAAACTAGCCCTAGTGTTTGGGTTAGAGTATTTAGAGTAAATTCGGTCAAAATTTCAACCCAGGAAATTAATCGCGGTTGAAATATGAGCTTTTTTAACCAGTTCGTATATTTACGTATATTTATAAACGCAAAGTTTTCCCTAGATTCAAAATGGATGACGCATAAACACGCCACGAGCAAGGCTGAAAATGTCTGTCAGCAATGAGCAAGGCCGGAAATGCGTTGGTGTGCTTCCCGGTACCATCGGCCTGAACCCGCCTCGGATCGAGTTTCGTTAAAAATAATCCTGCGCATTGGCTCGGTGATGTTAAAATAATCCCGGCACGAACTGTTTCAATATAATTTTAGTCCAAACATTTTGTTCACGAGAACAAAGAGATGTCTCCACAGGGATACAAATGTGTGGATGCGTGTTGGTGTGGACCAATGTTAACCAGTTCGCGCCGGGATTATTTTAACATCACCGAGTCGAGGGGCGGGATTAATTTTAACGAAACTCGATCCGAAGCGGGTTCAGGCTGATAGTGCCGGGAAGCACACCCACGCATTTCCGGCCTTGCTCGCTGCTGACAGACATTTCCTAACTTGAACTTGGCGTGTTTATGCGTCATCCGTTTTGAATTTGGGGAAAAACTTTGAGTTTATTTACGCCATCCGGCGCGAACTGGTTAAAGAGCCTGTGTGCATGTGATCCCTGAACTGTGGGTTAGCAGACGACGCATCAAATGTTTATTTCATAACCAACGAGACTGAACGAAGACAACAAATCGATATTATGAGGGATGAATGTTGCATATGGCTGGTCTCGCCTCGAGACCACAATGTACCGAGACTGATGAGACTGTCTCGAGACCCACAACACCGTAAATAATAAATGATATTCGGTAAGACTATTTTCATGAGGTGACAGATGGAATTTCTATTCCATTCAGCTTCACCTCGTGGAATGGAGCATTCCACCTGTCACCAAATGAAATTACCGGTAATTGCACGAATGTGAAACATTCATTCTTTGTTTTAAATACCGGTACAACACCCGAATCCTTGTCAATTGATTGGTCAGAACGCGACCAATCATGTGACCATGCAATGGAAGTTCTCATTCACTGTGAAATAGAACTTCTATTTTTGCGGCGCAGCCGCACCGTGTATTGGGACGAATAATCCACCATTTATTCAGGTCCTGTATAGGAGTATATGTGGCCTGTCACCACAAAATGAGAGTAAAGTCGGAAATATTGAAAATTGAGATAGTGGTATTTTCCAATTCTTGAGAAAGAGAGCTTTCCAATGGTACATAACACTTGGGGGGTTTTGCGATAAATACTTTTTACAACGCTCTAGAAAGTCATGGGTTTCACAAAACGTGTTTGTGTGAAAACTTACTTTAAACATCTTAAACAAAACACGCAAAAGATTACAAAACAGGACAAGTAAGGTTCGGTTGAGCATAGCAACGGCTATGTTCTAATCATTATTTCTTCTTGAAATTTTCCACACATACAAACTATTGTATAAACAGCAAAATATCAAAATTTCGAAAACGTGGGATGCTTACGAGGATCTGATTTGCATATTTAATTACCGTGTTAATAAGACCACTATTGGACTTTAATCCAAACACTATTTACGCAAAATCACGTACGGTAGTTTAAGAGGTTTTCGATCATCTGATCTTACCCCAAAATTAGGAATATGTAGAGGAGGACTTGGGCTTTCCAAATTATGCAAAATCTTAAAATTGACCACCCCTTCATATTTTGACTTTGGATGGCCATATCTGATTCACATTGTGCGACTTTACTCTCATTTTGTGGTGACAGGTCACATATATGTTCCTGGTAGTGTACAGTCCTTATCAGGATGTGATTTTAACAAAAGAAAAGATTTCCAAAATCGCATCCAAATGCTTCAAATTCATATCCTGGGTTAATTAGATGTGAATCCAGTGGGTGTGAATTTGCATTCTACCTGTAACGACTTACATTTTTGTAACCCAGAATGTAAATTTGGACAGAGGATGAGAATTGGGAGAATTTGGATGTGATTTTTTGGAATCTTTTGTTGAAATCACATCCTGCTAGGGACCGTGTCCGCTTTGAATGCAAAATCACATCATGCCCTCTTCTAGGGACAATAGCTTGAGCGTCGTGGTCTGTGTGTAAAGTACAACTTAACATCTGATGAAAAGTAAATGAGCATGTCGTGACGGAGAAAGTCAGGGACAATTATCTTTAGGATAACATAATAAATTGAATTAATTATGTGGTACATGTACATGTACATGTATGGTGTGTGTGTATGTATTGCATGCACATCATTTCGTCAGAATAAAATTTAGCAATCAATCGCCAACAGAACCTTTGCCTAGAAGACAAAATACCCGTTGCTGTGAGATTGGGGGGGGGGGGGGGGGGGGGGGGGGGAGAGAATTGCACTATAACAAAACAGTCAAACCAGCTCCATGGTTGATCTTAATTTGCAAAAACTGGGTTGAGTTGTAGTAAACGTGTACAGTATTCTGGTTATTAGGGTCTTACACGGCTACTCTACTGGTACATGTACAATGTGCTACAACGTAGCCGTTTGGCTATTAGAAACTGTCGGGCAGAGATTGATCGGACCCAGAAAAAAACCATTAGAAGAATTGCGCCCCGGAGTAACAAAGTGTGGGGCTCGCACATTATCGCTGACACACCAACGAGAGTGTAAAACTCAATGAAGAGCTTCGGGGAATGCATGTATAGAACGTGACGGGTTGAAAAGCTGGGAGTTGGCATCCGCAGTGTGTTTGTGGAACCTCGCCAATCTTGGGGCAGGCTACAGATAGTAAGCTGTTTGCCCGGAGGAAAGAACGGACATAGAGAGGGAGGGGGGGGGGGGGGGATCTTAAACTATCCTGCTTGGGGATTCGGCAAGTTGGCTTTAGCGGAGCGTACATTACATCTTTGTTGTAACTCGAATACGCCCCCAGTGGCCCCCATTAGAGCAAGCTACGAGACCTACATTATATTATATCAAATGATTTGCATCTTAGAAGCTCGACTTTTTAAAGTTTTTTTACTTTTTGAGAGGGTCAGTGGAGAGGGGTGAGATGTTCAGACGAATCACTAAATTTGAAAACAGGCGTCTCTCATGGGCGTCTCATTGTATGTATTTAATGTGTCATGACTGCGTGATAATGACCGGGTTGGGGGATGACCGCTGGTAATGGAACGAGCCGAGGCGAGGTCCATTACCAGCAGTTATCCCCCAACCCGGTCACGCAGTAATGACCAGGTCCTCACACTGTTATTCCCTTATACCTTTTTAACAAGAATGTTTTTTTTCTTTCGGCGATATTTCTAGTGTTTTGTTTTCATGTTCAGGGGCCATATTTTAGCATATGCATGGTACCCTATCTCTTTAATATGTGTTGTTATTATTACCCATACTTTGAGACCAGACTAGCCGACTACTGATGCACACAGTGCATAGCAACGAGCTAGCGTTAGCATACGACACGCGCATTTAAAAAAAAATGCCGTGCGTATAAATACAAACATTCTACGCGTACATGTACATTTATAGCGCGCAGTATCAAGATTTGACACGTTCTTGTTACAAGTTAGCGTAGGATTGTTGCATTCGGCCAATCATTGGCTAACATGATGTTTGATTAATGCTGGTTCAGGGGACATTTATTAAAGCTTCTTCTTGAAAGCAAGCCGGGCAATTACTACAAAATAATGCCCTCCACGTGATCGAGTCTCGACCAATCAGAAGCCATCAACTCTCTTAGAGATTTATTAATGTCTATTACATCATTGTTTAAGTACTGGGTACCAGTATACCAGTATGTGCACCTGGGACCTTCTCACGCACGTGTACACGTACGTACACGTTTGAACATTTCTGTACAATTCAAATAAATTAACCCTAACCCCAACCCTGCTGAATCTAACAGGATCCAACCACTTGATAATACTGTTTGAACCGATTGGATTGAGCAGGCAGGTCATTTGATTTATTTGGAATGCTTTCTCGGTCCCAGTTTTATGTCGTTTCAACAATGTTGCACTATTGACCTTAATTCATTGAGACGATCAAGAAAAATGACAGCGTCAGGTTGCAACATTCTTTCCTAGACAATTTATGTAAATGTATTTATTAATTTTCAGGTGAAAGCAAATGAAAGTGAAATTTGTCAAATTTGCAAGCTAAACAATTTTCTACATACCAGGGCTCCAGTACCCAAACAACAAGAACCATTAAAAAAACAAAGGTAAACGTCTCATAGTGTACATGTAGGGGAATATGGAACACACCACGCATGCAAATTTTCAATATGTACCGGTACATGTACCGGTACATGTACCAGTACATGTACCGGTACATGTACCGGTACATGTACCGGTACATGTACATGTATTATATGAACAGTACATGCAGACGGTGGTAATCAAACAAATATTGATCACGCTCATCATGGGCGGAAAGACTTGTTTTCACAACAGGAAATTTCCGTGGAAACATTCCCCCCCCCAAAAAAAAAAAAAAAATAATAAAAAATAGAGAAAAAAAGAGCAAAGGTTAAATAAAGCGGAAGAAAAACCAATTGCGCTAAAGTACATCGACACTGCCGGTACTCGACAGTCCCTGGGCGAAATCCATTCCCAACCAAATAAAATAAATATGAGGATGGGTGTCCCGGGAAAGCCACAAAGCTTAACTCGGGAGACTCACTCGATGCCTCGTCCACTAATTGAAATGAATATCTATAGGGTAACATTACAGATATTGCCCCAGCCTTGCTGCCGGAGCTACACAGGTACTTATCAGATTAAGGGAAGCTTACAGAAGTGCACCGGAAAAGAAAAAAAGGGACGAACGAAGGGGTGGGAGGGAGGGAGGGGGGGGGGGGGGGAGATGTTGCTCTTAGTCTGGGGCGTGTTTTCGTGACACGTTTTGGCTTTGGTCATTGGTTGAGCATTTTCACGACTTCGGTTAGGCATACAAAAAAAAAAATATTATGTTGGCGTAACGGGCCCCAAAAAATAGGGTAGGTAGGTAGGGATTGTTTTTTTTGTTTTTTTGTTTTTTTTTGTTTTTGTTTTTGTTTTTGTTTTTTTCCTTCCAGCAATGAAAATGATATCTCCCCCTCACCTCACCATATTTAGATTTTAGTTTTAAATCTTAATAAATATCTGTATGTGGCTATTTTTGTATGAAAATTTGTAAAATTTTGTTATAAAAAAAGAAGATTGTCCTCTGTTTTGTTCAAACCATTTTAATTCAGCTTTTGGCTGAGACAGTTTTGTTTTAGTTTTTTAAAAATAATAAACCAGAATTTATCCCCTGTTTAGATACGAGTAGGCTACCGGCATACTTAGCAACAGAGACTCTACCGGTAGGGCCAACCATGTCTCCACAAGATTTTAAAATATTTGTATTTGTTATGGTGTTTTGTACTGGTCTTGTAATTCCTTGAATTGCCATGCATACATGTACATGTATATCTTGGTCTGTTTTTAATGTTTTAAATGTGCCAACAATTTAGCTTTCGAGCTGCGACGGGAGAGTCAAATAAACCATTAAAACATGTAGGATATAAACACCCAAACAACTACATACATACATTATGTACAAGTATCCTTTAAAAAAATAAATGAAAATGTTTTTGTTATTCTTGTATAGAACGAGTTTCAGCATCCACTTTTGCGAGTTTTGCGACCCTAAAAACTTGAGCTGATAGACACATTCAATCACACATGTACCGGTATGGTGGAGTGTGCACACACGGACAATGTGGGGGGCCAGTAGCCCTGTCACTACGGAAATTAACGTCGCATGGCCCCCTTGACCCCCTTGACCCCCCCCCCCCCCCCCCCCCCCCGAAACAACGCCGCAATGATGAATAAAAAATGCCTTCTTTGGATTTGTCTATAGTAGTCATTCAAGCCGGAAAGTGTTCGCTTTTTTGAGGGACGTCTGAGAAACAACATTTGTGACCGGCTACAAAAAGGTTTCTTATATGTCGCGAAAAAATTGAGTTATATGGTAAGAAAGCCCACAACGTAAGCTTTCGTTTAGGTATATAATAGGAGATCCATAGCCCCCTCCCATTTTTGAGACACGAAGTGTTTACATTTTCTCGGAGTTGAGAAAACAGGCGTAGAAATAGCCGGCTCTGCTGTACTACAAACAAAACGATGCACACAAAATGGTCGTTTTTTCATCAAAATCAACATTTCTTTTAATGAAACCTTAAACTGTAGATATTAAAGATTTCATTCATGACAACAAATAAAAAAACACATTTTGATGAAATGTTTACCCTCTCAACGTTGGGCGGGGCCATTACATGATAGTGCACAGCGCGAATTAAGACACCTTTTTGTAGAGCCGGTCACATTTGTGCAAATTGGTGCCGTGTGTAATTTATGCGACACACACACACGACGGCGTATTGTACATTGAATGAAAACTTTAACAAACCAACCTGCGTACTCCGTCGCGTCCGTTGTAAACCAAACGGGGGTTGTTTTTTTTTTTATTTCTCGGGAACGGCAAGACATAAGGTTTGTTTACCTTCAACCAGATGTTTAAAATAGGATAACAAAACGATTTAAAACATGACATTTTCAAAGATTTCAGGGCGTGATACGGTACCCCCTTTAAAAGAAAAAAAAAAATTAAATTAATTATGATGTCCAACGGAGTAGACAGCTCGGTACTGCAGCTGAGTGGTCTATTAGATTAATTCTGACAAGTCGCGAATAAAATTATCCGGGCTTACACACGACTTGTCCGAGAAACATCTTCCGAGACGTTTCAAGGCTGCCCCTCCAACTGCCAGCCGTGACGTGAAATTCAGAATGCATGCTTAATGGCCCAACGCCACTTTGCCTTGGCACGAAACTCTGATTTAATTAGAAACCATCTTTGGCACGGATAGTGGAGTCGCATGTCCCATCATCAAATCTACTGCCAACGATGCACGACATGGATTATTTTTTTCTCCCAAAGATGTTGGATATTGATTTGTATAGTCTGAAATATTGCGCTTCTAATTACACTCCTGAGTGCCTACAAGTAGATGGGCCCCAATCTCCTTAAGTATATCTTTAGGCCACTTAATCCCTGGTTTACAGAGCAATTTACAAGATAGCTGGGCATGAAGTATTTTTCTCAGGCAAAAAACAACTGGTGCACAGTTGTTAAAAAGGAACAACATTTATCAACAAAATCACACAAAAATAGCAGACGGTAGCCCGAAAACTGCTGGTATGCCACTAAAACTGGAAAATTTGGCTTTTTCACCCCAAATAACCCTATCACAAATACCACGCGAGGCCCAAAGACAGAAAAATCTTTTGTTTGAACGAAAAACGTGAAAGTACAATAGGTCCCCTTTTCACAGTACTAAAAAATGTGATAATGGGTGTCGATTGTTTACTTTTCACATTTTTCATTACAACAAAAGGTTTCCACGTCTTCGGGCCTTACAGTGTATGAACTATGTTGAAGGGGGTGGGTTTAATCTTTTGGTTTATTTGACACGGAATGACACGTTGGTAAAATGTTTCTTCCCAAAAAGATTCTTTATTCATTGGTATGCATGTAGGTACGATAGTTTTGGCCCCAGGATAGTGGCGTGTTATCCGAGCGGTTAAAAGCTCGCGGACTCGAGTTCTAGTGTTTCTGATCAGCGGAGTGTGGTTGCGAGTCCCGGTCTTGACACGTGTGTCCCTTAAGTCACTTAACCACTATTGCTTTGTCCTTCGGATGGTGACGTAAAGTCTTAGGTCCCGTGTGCTGTGTAATGCACATAAAAGAACCCAGTAACACTTATCGCTAAGAGGAGGGGTTTGCCCCGGTGTTCCTGGCAGTGGCTGCAAAGTGCGCCGCAGCACATTGTAAAAAAACTCTTACAAAGGTGCTACATAAAAGGTCTCATATTCTCAAAAAACTTCATTAACCTGTCCTTTAAAAATCACAGAGCACCTTGAGAACTGATCTTGGTAGATACGTGCGCTATATAATAACTGCCTATTATTATTATTATTATTATTATACACAACTCACCTGACTGATGCGATTGAAACCGTACTGCTTGAATCGTTCATCGTAGAGCGGCACGTCCCTGTGACCGATATAGAATGGCTCCCACATTGGCTTCCACTCTACGGTATAGGCAATGTTCACTGCACCGGGAGTTACCTGCAAAGTCAAACACAATGGATGAAAAACAATAACAATAAATAACCTAAATCACTCCAGTTTAAAGGCATTCATTTCAAACACAGAACAAGATTTGTAGTACAGCAGATCGGTGATGGGATTAATTGTGCCTTTAATGACACAACCAGGGAATTTGGCACACAGTCAGAGTATTACATGGGAAAGATATTTGGCTAAATTAAGAGCCATTAAAATTTGTCCTTTGAGGTAGAATAACGAGCAATTGCAACAATTTCAAAAATTACTTGTTATTGTACCTACATGTACATGTATATTTCTTCAAAGGCCAAATCTGCAATGACCCTATAGCCAAATATCTTTCTCATTACCACTCTGACCGTGTACCTAGATTCATGCTGGTGATCATCAAAGACACAATTGCCAAAATATTTCTCATATATCTTGAAGAAATTTATCATAAGATCGCACTCTACATTGTACTTAGTGTTTTAATCATTCAAAACCCCCAGAAGTTATCTTTATACCATAAAAAAAACCAGTATGCAAAGAAATATATTTTGCTTCAATACGCATTCTCACAATAACACAATACGCAATTTGACGCATTCTCCTCGCTTTAATAACCCTAACTACCTCAAACCCATCAAACCCCAACTGCAGGTTTTGCTAGGTTTTTGGCAGGTTTAGTACCAAAAATTAGCGACTTTGTTTGACTCAGTACAAAAGGCCCAGATAGACCATATTGAATTCTGTGAGGTTCGGGGCTTAAAGGCATGAGACTTGTCAAAATGTTGGAGCTTGGAGGAATGCACAGGCATTTATTCGCGGGGTGAGCTCACGGCTGGTCAAAGCACAGTTCTCGCTCAACTGTAAGTGTACAATCTTTTTTTTGCCAGATTTGTGGCGTCTGCAACCCAGCAAAAGAGCTTCTAAAATGAACACAAATGAAGCTACCCTAAAAGAGACAAATTATCTGGCATGCAGCTACCAACAGTATAGTAATTCAAATTCTGTAAAGAAATAATTCAATAACTAAACATTTGTTGATGTTTTGTGTGCAATTTTTCACATTCACCAGTGAGTAACTTTTGAATTTGCTAGGAAATAGTTTTTGATGACAAGCAATACATATAGTACATGTACATGTACTGTCTAAAATGCAAGTTCCCTCTGGCATTCTTTTGAGAGCCACACACACTAGGAAAGGCCATGGTGTGATTTTTCATTCAAAGTGGTCCCAGCCCTTAGCAGGTTTTCCAAAATCAGATCTAAATGCTCCAAATTCTCATCCTCAGTCCAAATTCACAGCAGATGTGACTTAAAGGTAGGATACACCATTGGTAGACCTATGCTTGAATTATAATGAGTAGGTGGGTTTGGGGGGTTGCATTTTATAGTAAATATCGTTTACATGTACGGTAAATGACCTGTCCGAAGTTTTACAATCATGGATGCCGAGAAAAGCACGAAAAACAGCGTTTGTTTTCAACCGGCGTCGAGCAGTTATTCTTATGTTATTTGTGTTTTTTCGCGATCGCAGGATATCTAGCGCAATCATTTTGCTGGATGCCTAGAATCATTATTTACTTTCAGATGAGTAAGATATTTCTTAATAATTCGGTAGTAAGTTTTGTTCCAAACCTTCTAATCTCATCTGAAATAGCACAGTGAATGCATCTATAACATCATAATGTACATGTACTACCGCCAACAGCATACAAACAAATGTTATTCATATGTTCCTCCATTGTTCTCATTTGAAAGATTTTGCAAATTATCAACAAACTGCTCAATTATAGTAATTTAACTGAAAATACTGAAACAAATACAGGTACATCTCCCCAAATGTCGCTGATTCCCTCCCACACCGCCCTCCCACACCGCCCTCCCACACACGCCCTCCCACACCGCCCTCCCACACCGCCCTCCCACACCGCCCTCCCACACCGCCCTCCCACCCCCCCCCCCCCCCCCCCCCCCCCCACAAAAAAAAAAAACAGTGGTGGGGGCTACAAGAAATAACATTAGGAAAATGTCAAACAAACACAGACGAAAATGTAGTACCACTGTCAAGCAGCGTGTTGGTTTGAAGGAGTTGAAGAAGAAGAAATAAAAGAGGAAAACAAATCTTCTTATATCTACACCCGAAGGGCCCCCGGCTGTTATTGCGCTGAAATTTCAGCTGCAGACAGAAGCTCTGTGGATTTGCCGATGGGGTGGTATGCATCTGCCTGAGATTAGCTGCAGTAGTCCAATTTCAGTTTGGAGTGGCTTAAACCATGGAGCAAGAAAGGATGTTCAGTCTATAAATCCGGGCTAGTAAAAAAAATATCATAAATTTGTTGAATTTTGATTGAATATCACGATATTGGTCATGTTGTATACAAGTAATGATACTACATGTACATGTAGGTAGAATTTATAACAAGCAATTTTCAAAATTTTCAAAATGGCTGCCATTGCTTGTTATTCTACACTTATATTTGTTTTCAAATACCAAGTCTGCGACAGCCCTACAAATCCAAATATTACATTAGGACTGTCTGCCAAATTTCATGCTTGGACTAGTACATACAGTATCAAAGACACAATTTCCTCAAATGTGACCTGTCACCACAAAATGAGAGTAAAGTCGCACGATGTGATTCAAAGATATGGCCATCCAAAATATGAAGGGGTGAGATCAGATGATCGAAACCTCATTAAAGTCCATTCTAATTAACACGGTAATTAAATATGCAAATTAGGTCCTCGTAAGTATCCCAGGTTTTCGAAATTTTGATATTTTGTTGTTTAGACAATAGTTTGTATACTTTATGTGTGAAAAATTTCGAGAGGAAATAATGATTAGAACTTGGACGTTGCTATGCTCAACCGGACCTTACTTGTCCTGTTTTGTAATCTTTTGCGTGTTTTGTTTAAGATGTTTAAAGTAAGTTTTCTTACAAACGCGTTTTGTGAAATCCATGACTTTCTAGAGCGCTGTAAAAAGTAATTATCGCAATTTCAAAATACCAATATCTCATTTTTCAATATTTCCGACTTTACTCTCATTTTGTGGTGACAGGTCACAAATATTTTCTCTACTGTATCTGCTTACTATTAAGAACAACAAGAAAAATATTTTACTCCTACATGTACCAGTAGCTTATCAATGCCCATGCAAGTGTACACACATTCTTCATTTTCTTCCCCCAATGTTAGTAACGTTTACACTGTAAATTACCATGTTTTCACAAGAGTTTTGCTTCAAATGATAAGACAAATTTCCAAACGGTGAGGTGATCATCTTGCATTGCAAATTCATCAGCGAAACAAACTCTGAACGCAGCCCACGCAGGTGTGCCCAAGCCCTCAATCTTCAAGCAAAAACAGCAGAAGACCTCGCATGTCCCCGGGCTAATTGAAATCCACCTGTGGTATTAAGTTGCCCGGATGATTTTTTACATCTGCTGCCATCATTTGCAGGTTGAAAACTCTGACTTTATTGGCTGGCTTCTTTCTTCATTCTTCATATTTACTCTGGACCGTGGATTTTATTGACGGCCTGGGTAATGGAGATACTGCTTGCAGATTTAGCCCGCTCTGTTTTTTGTGTTTTTTGTTTTTGTTAATGCAGTGATCTGTAATTGTGAACCAGCTCATCAAAATCAGGAATAAGTTAGACAATTTCTTTTGAGCTACATTTGTACTTTGTACATGTTCATGTACAGGAAATTTGTTTTTCTAACTATATGTGACTGGCTCTACAAAAAGGTGTATTAATTCACGATGTGCACTATCATGTAATGGTCCGCTTAACGTTGAGAGGATAAACATTTCATCAAAATGTGACTTAAATTTGTTGTCATGAATGACATCTTCAATACCTACAGTTTCAGGTTTCATTCAAAGAAATGTTGATTTTGATGAATAAAGTGGAAAAAACTACCATTTTGTGTGTATCGTTCTGTTGTAGTACAACAGAGCCGGCTATTTCAAAGCCCGTTTTCTCAGTTGTGTAATTTGAAGTAATTCCAAGGAAGTACATGTAATCATTATATGTAAACACGTCATATCTCCAAGATGAGAGGGGCTATGGAGCTATATACCAAATGAAAGCTTACATTGTGGGCTTTTCAACCAAGTATATAAATCATATAAATTTTTCGACTTATTCCTGATTTTGATGTGGGTCTGTCCACAGTAAACGTTACAACTGTGTGACATTTAGAAGAAAATTTTAACTGTAAAATGTTTCAATTTTTTTGGGCTTGCACATATCTTCCCCCTATATCCTTGTTAGTTTAGAAAGGTAAAGATAACTTTAGCAATTTTTAAGAAGTTATTGATGGTTAATCTTTAAGATGTAACGTTTGTCACATGGACAGACACTTTTCTTTTCCTAACCATAACTCAAAGCAAGATGAACAAATTTTGTATTTTTTGTTTTAGTATGATTAAGTGAACTCAGTGATATTATTTAGAACATTTTTTAAGAAACTTCATTCTTTCTTAAGAAATTATGGGAAGAAGTATGCCATGAAAATAACGTACGTCACTGGGACAGACAAGACGGTATCAAATTATAATTATTTGGATTGATAAAGAACTTTTGAACAACTGAGAATAGTAATTGCCCAGAAAACCCCCCAAACAAATTCTTTAGACTGTTCAACCATATATTAAACTGGAAATGAAGAAATACTGACATCTTATCTGAAATAACGTTTGTTACATGGACAGACATCAATAATCACGTTTGTCACAAGGACAGACATTTTTTTTCTTAAATTAACAAATAAAAGTAAAAACCATGATTGATAACTAGCCTAACTTATTAAATATTCTTTCAAAGTTAACATGTTATTTTTACTTGCAGAAAGAAGTTTTAATTTAGATTTTAAACTTGTAATTTTATTTCACTGAATAATGTTTGTCACTGGACAGACATCACGTTTGTCACAGGACAGACACGTGCATTGTACAATGTAAGATCACGTATGTCACTTTCCCATGAGTTGGGGACAGACATACTCTTCATTCTTCGTTCAGCAAAATGCACAAACCTTTCTAAGAAAATAATGGCAGTTGCATTGCACATATCTTTGTTATAAATGTATGTGCAATTATAATAATAATCCTTAAGGATTTTTACAGTTGGCAAGAGATTAACTGATGTGACATACGTTACAAAAAAATGGACAGAAATTTGCATTTCCTTCAAATGGATCTGTGTTTTGTTACCCAACGAATCCAAATGCACAAAAATGGTATTCAGAATAAAAGCCAGATGATTTCTCAGCAAGATAAATATATTTTTGTTGAAATTTATTGTTGATAAAATGTCAGTACCAGCCAGTATCACGTTTGTCACCAAATGGACAGAACCGTGACGTACGTGATGGCTGAATTAGCTAAACCCTAAATTCTCGATTATTAACACCTTCAATAAAGAAAGGGCTTGAAAAATGATCAGATTTCTCATATTTGATATCTTTGCCAACCATAATTTAACATGTGAATTGTTTTTCTGTGTAATAACACCTCTTATATAACCTGGAGAAAAACATGAGTTGCCATGGTTTATGCATGTCCCACCAGGACCCCCAAAACTTTGCTGGACATTTTTATAAAATTTCTCATTTTTTTATTAACCAACAACCAAATCCTTTATAATTGTGTACACTATCTCTCAACAATTGTACAACTACTATTACTAGGCAGAGCACTCAAAAATTTAAAACACATCAAACAAGTTTAATTTCAGTTCTGCATAGGAGATCTCTCTGAAATATTTATTTTTCTGCAAGAATTGTGAGAATCGGTGTTGGCATTCATGAGATATGGCATTTTACAGATTTCCGATAAGGTTCGAAAACCTGTTAAAAATGGTTAAAAATGTGAAAAATTCAATTTTTCCTGATTTGGGGCCTTTGTTTGAGTTAAAAGATAAGCAAAAATAGTTTAATACAGCATATTGTTTGACATGTTTACACTCAATTAGGCATTTAAAACAAAAAAAATTTGACCAAATGTCAATGCTAATTTTTAAAAAATTGTCGAAAAATGCAAATTTCAACATTTTTGCCATTTGCAGACATGAAATTACTGAAAAAATGACTAAGTCCAGCTAATTAATATGCATAAATGGGATAACTCAAGCTGCGATTGGTCTTTTGAGGTGAAATTTGGAATATAGTACAATGGTATGAAGAGCTACTGGACGAGTAAAGTTTTTTATTAAAACTCATTAATTATGCAAATTAGCTAATTACTAGCTAATTATATATTCATATTTAAATTAGGTACAAACAAATTGTAAATTTTGTCCATCTTTGTACTTGATGTTCAATGAAATAACCCTCTGAAACATTTCAGCCACATATATTTATGCATATATGCAAACGAGTCATTTTAAGTCTTCTTAAAAATTAATTTAAAATGGATGATAAACACGCCACGAGAGCAACTCGGATCGAGGCTGGAAATATACGTCGATGACCGGCTTGCATCAGGCATAGATCTGTGAGTGCTACCTATCAGATGCCGGCCTCAACCCGCCTGGGTCTGGTCAAAATAATCCCGGCACGAGCTGGTGGTTAATAGTAAAATTTGGGACAATATGCGTATTCAATTTTTTGTTTGAAACAACAACAGAAAACACTAGCTTATTTTCTAGCTAATATGGTGTTATTCCGTAGGGCCGGGTTTGATTTTGACAGTCCAGTAATTATTTGGCAAAGTGTTGAAAGTCTCTAGTCTTCTTAGCTTTGGTGACATGCCGGTTGATGTTTGAAACTACATCTGGTAGTGTGTTGTTGTAGACCAGGACAATCCAGCACTGGAGGATGATTGTCGTTAGCTTGTGTCTGATGTGTCAATGGTGCTGTGAATGGTCTCCGTCAATGAAAACTTGCAAAGGTAGGCACAGGTAGGCACTGGATTGCTGTACCGTACCGGTAATCTGAAATTGGAAGAAATGAAACTTGCATATTGGCTGCTAAATCAGGAAATGACAAACATTTTACCCACTGTATTACTATTAGAACTTGATTAGAAGTAAGATTATTGGAAATTAACAGTTTTATTGGGGAGAACAAAAACCACACGCAACAGCCAGCAACCAACTGCGCATGCTCGAATTGCACACAACTAAACTCAAGTCCCACGCAGTTTAATGTATAACACGGCTTTTATATCTATTAACGTTACTCCCTTCCACGATCTGCCGATCACTTGAGTTTGACCAGTTTTACTCTTAAAAAGTCTTATAAAATCGCTGTATTTTTACCAAGATTTGTAACCTTTCCACATGTTTTTCTTTTAAATGACTTATGTAACAACAATTATTACCTAAAACTTACCTGGGCATTTTCCGTTTTGAAGAAGCTCGATTTCAGTAGCAGTCCAACACGCCATCAAATTCTTTTCTATGTTGCGGTTTTATACGCCATGTTTACTAACGTTAAAACAGGTCACGCAGGTCACGCAGAGCCGACACGGATTAAAACTCGAAACAATTTTCGCGCTGATTTCTTCAAATGTTTCTTTTATCGGAACGAAAATGTGACTATATCACAAGAAACTGCAGACTATAATCTATCCAACCATAGGTTCGAAATTTTCAATGGATGAATATTTCAGGATTTGTGGAGCCGTTTCGTACTTGAGTTTCTAGCGGTCAGGACAAACGTTGGAAGCCATGTTTCAGAATTTCGAAGGTGTACTGATACAGCCAAGGTCACAAGCTACCATGGGGTGAAAGGTCAGCCAGATTGGATGAGAGAAACACTTGAAGAAAAGTCCATTTTTGCAAGGGGTGTTTTCCAGTGCGCGAGTCACAGCGCGGTGCACTTTTCACACGTTGGTTTGCGCGCGGCAATGATTCGCGTTGTGAGCGAAGTGAAAAACGAACGGTTTATCTAAAACCAAATCAATACTTTCCCAGATTCTAAAACTGTTGTTATTTTGAAGATATACAATATGAAATATTATTTCTAACCCTGCCTAAAAAGAATTGAAAGATATTGTCATTTTCTATTTTTAACAATTATTTTAAAAACACCTCAAAAATGAAAGTTCCGAGAACTTGTGTGTTCTGCGCGCGTGGCAGACTCCGCGTGCACGCGTTGTGCTCAGCCTACTATTACCATCATTAAAGTTTATTTTCTGAGTTTCAACACACTTTAAATGAGAGCTAATTGGGATGTTGTGCAGTTGTAACATTTAGTGTGGACAGACCCATGTGCTGGGTCACAATTTGTCAGCTTTTCTTGCCTGTGACCAAATTTCAATATAATAATAAGCACGTACATGTAGCAATTTTAGCCTAAGAATTTTAAGTGTTTTACAATTTTACAGCAGAATTTGGTCCCTACATTCACATTCACAGGTACCCATTCATACTCCCACAGTATAACATGTAGGTGAAGTGAGGCTATTGTAGTAAAGGGTCTTGCCCAAGAACACAGGCACCATGTTCCCTGTTGTGATTTAAACCCATGTACCGGTACGTACCACCACACAAGATAAACACCTTAAAGGGATCGTACACGTTTTTTAATTGAAACCCATTGTTTGTTTCAATCCTATATAGTTATAGATATACCATAAAACTAACCTGTAAAAATTTCATTTCAAAAGGTGGTAGCGATTTTGAGATATTGCCGAAAATCTGGAGCAGTTATGTCCACGCAGGAAGAATAATCTGCATTGGAATACACAGTCTGAGAAACGTCACTGCAGTAACGCTTCTCAGATTCAAATTTTTGGGGATAAAAAGTGATATCTTTTTCCATAACCGCAGTACTTCGAAGTGAAAAGTTTCTAAAAATGCATTATACTATCCAAAGCTGCTGTACTTCTTACCAAGTAGGTTTTTATTGCCATTTTTTTTTTTTTGAGTAATTACCAAACGTATACGATCCCTTTAACCACTGGACAATACATTTTCCTCATGATAGAGGACGTTAACTCCATAGTGAGACTCAAGCCCAGCAATGTACATTGTACAAAATGTGCAACTTGTAATTTGTTAAGGGGGTGGGGTTGGGTAAGAGGAAACTACCCAAGCTTTAATAATGTATTAATCTTTGTACAAGAACCCAAGGATGGTCTTCGATGTCAAGCACGCGGGAACGGGGGGGGGGGGGGGGGGGGGGGGGTGCAGGAGGTGCTGTGCTGCCCCCCCCCCCCCCCCCCCACCCCCCCCCCCACCCCCCTCCCAGGATTTTGGGGTGGGGGTGCTGCAATGTACTAAAGCATCCCCTACTTTTGAGACCTAGTATACGCGCATCTTATCATAAGTACTTGAATACTTACGTGATAACAAATAAAGATCCTTAAAAATGGAAAACTATAATTATAAAATAGGCCTACCAACAAGTCAAACATGGTGTACTATAAAACTTCTCCACCCCCGTGACGACGTTCTCGACAGCGCCATTCAAATCCACCCCCACACCTTGCATCGAGCACTGTGGCCAAAATATGACAACAATATTTGGATTCTCAGGGTCTCACCCAAATCCAGGGTTCAGTTAAACTCAACAAAATAGTGAGATCACTACAGAGTACATTTCAGCTGAAGAGTGCTTTATTGAGACCTTACATAATTTATGACAAAATAGCTCTGGGGTCTTATGAATGTTTTGAACTTCAATACAATGTACATCAAAATGCAGCCCGTATGATGGGAATAGCACTTGTACTGTACCACACCATAAAGGTCACCAACACATGAAATGCTCATTACTCAACAGTTGGGTTGAGTCGTGGATTATAGGTATTTAGCGATATTTTGGAATCCGTCATCTTTCAAGAAGTTTCAGCATAAAAAATGATTACAAAATTGTTCAAAGGTGTCCCAAAAAACGAAATTTAGAAATATCTTTTACAATAAATTTACAAATGCAGTAAAAGTGTCAATTAAACGCTCAGATTGCACCATGAGCATCTAAAAACTCAAAGCTTCCGAGGCCCTTATGCACTTGTCAATTGTAGTCCCGGCCCTGGGGGACCCGGGACTTTGGACAAACTAGCGGGGACATAGCGGGGGATGTCCAAAAAAACGTGCCCCGCTAGCCGGGACAATAGCGGGGACTTGGCCGGGGTTGTACAGTTTATTGCCCCGCTGTACCGGGACAATAGCGGGGACTTGGCCGGGGTTGTACAATCTTGTTGCCCCGCCGTACCGGGACAATAGCGGGGACTTTGCCGGGGTTGTACAATCTTGTTGCCCGGCCCTACCGGGACAATAGCGGGGACTTTGCCGGGATGTACGAAATGTGCACACTGCATGCACAAACTCATTCGCACACGTTTGACCAGGTTGGATCGGACGACGTTCTTCATTGCATTTACGACTGACGTCCAGGGTATCAATTTATCCTGCCATCGCGAAACAATTTACAACCAATTTTTTTCATATTTTTACCTGATGAAGGAAGCTGTAATTTCGTTAACATCTTTCTTGTGTCTGGAATCACAGATCGTCATGAGTTACAAAAAGCAAATGTGTCTTTGGGCTACTTATTTACAGAAAATAAATTGCAAATCCACGCTTTTCGACGTGAACATCGTGTACGAACTTTCTACGTGCGTGCGCGCGTACCCGGCAGCTGCGCTGGCCTAGTATGACTGATGAGCTGGCCTCTGGTGGCTGTTAGTTATCACCCCCTCTGGTCTCAAAGGGGGAATGAGTAGCAATGAATAGTGTTGTGGTCTATGTAAACAAAATCTAAATAATTAATTATTGTCTAACACTACACCGAAATATTTCCAAATTTCATTGTTTTATAAAGTAACAAAATCTCTCACGATACACCGAGAAAAATTTTTTTTTTTATTGCTGTAAAAAAATATAGAAAACACGTATCCCTGTACAAATTGAATGGAGGGTTTGCCCTTTGCCCGGCAGCGTGTGCAATAGGTGGAACAGCCTCCAACCATGAGAAGCATATGGCAGGAGAAATTGATACAAAATATACCTTGGACTCCATCGCGTTGCGTTGTACACAACGGAGGAGTCCAACCTGTACTAACGTGTATTTAGCTATGCCCTACAGTGCAAGTTTGTCAGCACGCCCCACGAGGCTACTGGTACCCTGTAACATATACATTTATTTCTGGTGATCTAACGGGTACCAGTACAACTCTTATGACTGCGCAACTTCGTGCATGCGTGCTGAAGCGAAATTTCCCCGCCAGAAAAGTCAGCACACCGGATAGGTGAGACCGTTTAAACCTGGATTGTGCATGCCGGGGCCGGGATCGTGCGGGGGTTGTGACAAATGCCCCGCATTCTGGGGCCGGGATCGTGCGGGGGTTGTCGAATATTGCCCCGCATGCCGGGGCCGGGATCGTGCCGGGGTTGTGCAAAATGCCCCGCATGCCGGGGCCGGGGTATAGCCGGGAATGTACAAAAACCGAGTGCCCCGCACTGCCGGGCGGTAGCGGGGACTGGCCGGGACAATCACGCTGGGCCAATTGTACATCCCCGGCTACGTCCCCGCTAGTCCCGGGTCCCCCAGGGCCGGGACTACAATTGACAAGTGCATTAAGCCGTAATGGCTTCGTGCTTCGCGCTCGCACAAAATGTCTTTACAAAAATTTGGCACCCCCTAGAAAAAATGTGTTCCAGCGGGCCTGTTTGGTATGTTTGGTATAGCAGTATTCAGTATAGCGGCGTTCCACTGTACATGTAAGTTGTTTAGGAAATATAATTTAGTGGATAATAGTGACGGTACATGTGCAGGCACAACTTTAATGTGTCCTAAATCATAATACATAAACCATCAGATGGACTGTAATCTCTTTTTTAATTGTAAGTTGTTTAGGAAATATAATTTAGTGGATATAGTGTAGTACAATGTACATGTGTAGGCACAACTTAATGTGTCCTAAACCATAATTCATAAACCATCAGATGGACTGTAATCTCTTTTTTAATTGTAAGTTGTTTAGGAAATATAATTTAGTGTATATAGTCTAGGTACAATGTACATGTGTAGGCACAACTTAATGTGTCCTAAATCATAATTCATAAACCAGCAGATGGACTGTAATCTCTTTTTTTAATGATGCTCAATATGAGGCTGATGCCTATTTAATTCCCCAGCAAATTACTTGAGCTAGCCAAGGTCGATTGAAATATTACACTTCAATAATGGCATAGTCATCATCAGGTTGAACCTATTAAGGACCTGTAAACTAATCATACAAGGAGTGCAGGCAGTACAGTGTGTGTGTACGTTTGTATTGACCGGCAATCGTGGTCGTCGGACAAAAGAATTGGGAGTCGAACAATGGGTCCACGATTGACACAACGTCCACGATCTTTTCTCGTGTACAAATCCTATGGCGATCATCCGAAAACGTTAAAGTATAAACAAAAGAGGGAAGACGGTCGGACAATACCCCGTCCACGATTGCCGGTCTATACATGACTGTGTGTGTGTGTGTGCTGTACACTCAAGCATCATAGATCTCTATGGTATTATCATGCTGGCTTATCAGTTGCGCATGAATGATTAAAACTTTAATTATCAAACACACTGTCATATTCCAAGGGGTTAGAAGCAACTCAAAATCCAAGGACTACCATTCACTTTAATTATAAATGAAACAGGGCTTTAGAACCAATTTGATATTAAGCCTACCGGTACGATCGAATAAGTCCTGGCTTAAAACCCTAACCCCCTATGGTTTCCCAGGAATTGCCTGCGAAATCCAACAGTGACTTATTGAGTTTTGGTTGCTGTTGGATCCAACAGAGTCCAACTTGGCAGTATTTACCAGTAACCCAACAGAATGCGATTCTGAATGCATTCCGGAATATCAAATGAATTGCCTGCTAAATCCAACAGGTTCCACAGGAAATGTCAACCTGTTGGATTCAGCAGGATTAGGGTTAGAATTGTATTCCAGACCAACTTCAGTTTTGTTTTTTTATTATTTTGAAATTCAACAGATACTTTTTCACACCTTTATATTTATTATCAGAAGAAAATGTAGGTACAATGTACGGTAGTACATTTTACAAAAAAACCAAAAGGTTAAATCTTTTTATTTAAGTTTCTACATACATGTACCTCATTGATAGAAAAGATACAAAAGCTGTTGTGACAAAAGCAATGGTTCTTGTTCGTAAAAGAGATAATGGTACTTAAATCAAAAATTTTTTAAATTAAATAAAATTACATTTTGGTCAAGATCAATAACTCCACAGGGTGTGTGTAAATTCCTATTAAAATCAGAACCGTTAGGGTTAAAGGGGATTTGTTTATACTCGTGAAAATGCTTCATATCTGTTGTTCCCCCTAAAAGTTCCCTTTAAAAAGAATAAACAACGTTTGCTTTTGGTGTAATTTTCATAAATGAATGGATTTGGGGAGTTACCACCGGTATGTTCTAGCAAATTGTTACACTGACCTGTTTGATGATTTGGGTTCTAAAGTCAGGTTCCTTGACCCCACTAAAGATGAAACGGGAATTTATACTGTAGACTTTGGGGAATTGTAAGGTCAGGGAATCATACCTCTTCACAGGTGTTTAATCAATTGTAAAGAAAATGCAGAATAAATAAATATGAAAATTTACTTTTACTTAAAAATGTCAGCACAGTCCGAAGCACAGGATGCTTCGGACTGTCATTCCCAAACACTCCAGTAAAGTTGTTTGTGATAATTTAGTCAGGTATTTTGTTATGTTTGCAAATGTTGTATATTCCCTTTAATTCCACCCTAGAGTACCATGTACAGTACATGTACACAGATACTAGAGGCCACTTCACAAGGTATTGATCTCCCAACTCCCTTCTTCCTTTTGCCCGGAAGTACATACATCCACATTTTAATAGAAGACCTTCTACCACGAAGGACAGATGATCAGAATTTGTTTAATATAGCCTTGTGGACTACAGCATACAACGAAAATTTCAGATACAAAAAATACTACTTTGAAAGAAGCCATGCGCTGAGTTACTGCAATTTTATTACAATGCCGATGGTTGTTTGAGTATTTTTGTAAACCAAACAAGAAAAACATTTGAGGCTAAACCTAACCTTATTTAGTGCTTTTTATTGATTTTTTTCCTTCAGGAAATCAACTTCCCACAAATGATTTAATGATTTTCCCATCAAAAAATGCGAGTGTGGATCAGTCTGAGAAATCTAACACATGAAAGAGCAAATTTCTATCTCTGTGTCTCTATGTCTCTGCATGTTCCTCGAAGTGTAAGAATGTGTACGCTTACGACGATTGACAGACGTCAACAGACAACTTATCATTGTAATCAATCACTGCATCCAGCAACTCAACGCGTCCTACAAACTGCTAAACGGGTAAACGTATTTAACTTTGGGACAAGTGTTTCAAAACACTGAATTTTATAAAAATAAATTTGGATCGCCGGACGGCGATCGCAAAAAAACCGAACCACATAAGAATTAGTGCCCAACGCCGGTTGAAAACGAACGCCGTTTTTCTTGCTTTCCTCGGCATCCACGATTGTAAAACTTCGAACAGGTCAGTTAAACGTTATTTACTATAAATTTCAACTCCCGAAATCCACCCATTCATGATAATTCAAGCAATTACCAATGATGTACATGTATGTATCCTACCGGTACCTTTAATTGCACATTTACAGAGTATAAAGTACATACATGTATGTACCAGTGGTACCAGCAGGTGTACCGGTATGTACGGTACATCTACGGTACCGGTTCTAGTGGTACATGTACCAGGAGGTGTATCTACAGTACCATTACCTACAGTACATGTATTAGTAGCCTACATGTACATCTACCGGTATACCTACATTGTATCTACCGGTTGATGCTTTTTTGGCTAAAAAAACATCCTCTATCCTGCAAAATCTCATTTTGCAATCTACCTCAAATAACCTTCGTTGTTTCTAAAATTTGTTTAGTGGAGGGGTGACCACTGCCTTCCTTCAAAATCCCCAACTCTAACTGTAATGGGTTGAGGCAGTGCCGATGACATTCAGAGGCAGTGCCGATGACAGACAATAATGCTGGGTTCAATTATGGTATTATGGTATGAATGACTGAACATAAACAATGCTGGGTACTGCAATACTCAAACACACTGCATCCCTTAAAATTAACGAACATTTTTTGCTATTCAGCCTCTAATTGATTAATCAGCCCTAATTAATTAATAAATTGAATGGTCATACTAATGTATGTATGTATGTACGTACGTATATACTTGTAGCACCAGCTGCGTGTTTAAGGCCAGCATTTGTTTAATTATTGGATTACGAACATAACATGAAACTTGGCAGGGTCGGAAGGCAGAAAATGTTCTTAATTAAAATTTTGTCTGGCAAGAAATCGATTGTAGCTTTATTGTGCTTCCATCAGGACTTTATACGGTATTCTACTTCCAGATGGTGATGCAACTCCCACGAACCTGTGAACTTTGTCACCATCTCTTGGAGATAAAATGTTGACAATATGAAATAAACCAATACAATCAGTGTCCATCACGTCTGCAACTTATTTTGTAGAGAAATCTCTCCCACGTGTAACTTCAATGGAAAACCACTTGGTGTAACATGGCTGCGCAGCCTCTTGTACCAGTATGTCGAGGACACGCTGTCAACGTGACTTGCACACCCAGTCCATTATACTGTCGTTTGTGCACATGTCACACAGCTACCAGTACCAGTACATTTACACATGTAGCTGGAATGCATGCGTACACGTGTAAAATGTGCAATACATGTTCTACAATTTCCCATCTAACTGTGTGCTGGCTATATGTACACGAACATAATTCTGCGTGCATAGATTGTGTCGGATACCAGCGATAAGTCCTCAAAATATCGCTGATAAAAAAAAAAAAATCTTTATTTATATTTTTTTTTTTCAAAATATTAAAAATCACGTGTCGGGAAAAAACACTATCAATTTTCTTATTTTTGTTTTCCTCGAAAATTGCATTATTCGAGGTCGGCGGGTTCGTAATACAATAAGGCCAAACAAAATAAAAAGTGTGTTTACGGTTATAATTGAAACTACTGTTCATGTACAATGTACAATTACGAACTAAAAAAACAGCAATAACAAATATTGAGGTCGGCAATTTGGCTGCAAAAAATCCAGGTACCGGTACATCAGGTTACTGAAAACACACAATTTTTATTTGTTGGCCTAAATTTAAAAACTCTGGCCAAACATTAGCAACATGCACCGCAGCATTGTTTCCTCACATGCCAATCATTTGCGTAATTCTACATCAATGATAGTCATTTACCTGAAATTATGATAGAAATGTGCAGGGTACATGTAGTATTGAGCGTATCAACAGCATGTTCAATGTACACGTGCTATCATGTACCGGTACATACAGTAATCTAAATGCATTGAAACAGGCTTTTACATAGCCCTCATACTTGGCATTCTTTGGATGTTCAACTGTGCAAATGCAACGAAAGCATATGATTCTTTGAAATCATTCACAACCATTCAAATTATGAAAAGCTTTTTTTTTATTAATACGACAAGGATAGAAAAATTGATCCCAACTCTAAAATTAAACATGTTTATATCCCTCTTTCAGTTCGCGCCGGAGGACGTACATGTAGGTGTGTACTCTATACACGCAATTTTTTTTCTAAAATTCAAACCGGATGACGCATAACACCTCATGAGCAAAGCTGGAAATGTCTGTCAGCCGGAAATGCGTGGGTGTGCTTTCCGATACCATCGGCCTGAACCCGCCTCGGATCAAGTTTCGTTAAAAATAATCCAGCACCTCGACTCAGTGATGTTAAAATAATCCCGGCGCGAACTGGTTAAAGGACTCTTATACCGGTACATTGTACTGGTACTATACAGTTGAAAGCCGCTATATAACCAGCATCACGGCATCTACAGATTTTGTTGTGGTGTATATATATCATTTTGTTCGGTATAGCGATTTTCAGCCACCGGACCATCGCATGCTGATATTTCGAGATGGCGCAATGATCTAAAGCAATGGTTGGCTTATCCCTTCTATTCATTGGGGAAATAATAGCCAACTGTCACTTGTTAACATAAAGCACCAGCCGTTTGATGTTCCGGAATTAAACGCAGCCTAAATAGCATCTGGTGTATACCCAGTAGATTTGTAAAAATGTTGGCATATTTTCAACAATTTTTGGTATGTTTGGACAACTACATGTACATGTACATGTACATGTAGGAGAGTTCGGTACAGCCGAATGTTAGGTACATGTATAGCTAGGCAGATTCATCAAATTTTAATGTTGATTTGATAGTTGTTGAATTGATTTTATTTTAAAGAGCTTTCAAAATGCAATTAAATAAGAGGTCCCCTAGCTTCATAGGGCAAGCGGTTCTTAAGTTATCACCATTTTGAAGTCGTATTTTTTTACTTAAAATGATGCTTGTTTTGGCTGAAAAACTGTGACCACATCATTTGATAATGTGTACAAACATATGGGAAATTTACACACACAGTGTCAGCATTGCTGTTTGGGGAATCCATAACTTTTTTTGGCAACGTGATTTTCTTACAAACCAAACTTTCTAAGGTCAACTACACCCTGTAATTCTTCTTTTTTGACGTTTTGAGCTTTTACAAAAATTCCCTTGTATGTTACATTCCATGACTAGATGCGGTCACACAAACTGAGGTAATTTTGGGCAAAAAATGGCGCCACCAATGTCCATGGTGGTGAATCTGCCTAGTATAGCGGCATTCCACTGTACATGTGTACATGTAAAGTAAAGTCTTTACATGATAAATTATAAGCAATCGCTGTATGCTGTTTGACCAAATAAACCGCATTTGTCCACATAACAGTGAGGTGTACTGTAGCTTCAGCATTTATACATGTTGCACAACAGAGAGTCGAATATCAGTGGTCATGCTAGCCTACATGTACACTTGTTACCCACAAAAGTATATAGGTACCTGGATTGAACAAATTGCCAATTCAAGAAAGGTTTCCCAGAAAGCTTTGCCAGCTTACAGTAATCAATGTAATTGCTGACAATTTTTGCAAATGTTAACAACAAAATATGCAGAAGAGGAAACAAACCCAACTCTTTGGCCAGGCATTCTTATGTGGTCAGTGACCCACGCCTCTGTACTTTGCAAACAGGCATACGTGAACGTGTCATTCACCCGTCACCGAGGTAAAAAGCGTCTTCAAATCAAATAAAGTTTGCAGTCCTGTTTTTATTTCCTTTTTTTTCTTCCCAATCCTATTTTGGAAAATTGATCCTTTTATAGTGTTTTCAAGAGGATAGCGCCGCAGCTGCAAATCTAATTTTGGGCTAGGAAAAAATGTGAAGTTGAACCAACCCCCAAAAAAGAAAAATATAAAACAGAAAAAAATTGCTGAGCTTTTGGCAATGATGAGGTTTAAGGTTTCAGCCATAATTTAAAGGCAAACAAAAAACATACTGCACAATTTTTTTGGGAGGATCTTTTTTGTTATCCTTAGTGCACAAAAACCAGCACTTTGTGATATAAATCAATTTAAAGGGATATACCTTTTGCAGCTATCAAAAAAAAGTAACCAAACAAAATACTGTTGGATAGCTTACTTGCTGTTATTGGGTACAAACTTAAAAGTAAATAAGAGACTAAAATGTCCTTTGGGTCACTTTTTTTTTTTTTTTAACCTTAAAAGACTTATTTCCATTTACAAACAAATCTAAAATGACCATTGATAAGAATTGTTAAAAGAGTTATCTAAACGAGCCTAAATAAAATCCATCCAGGTAAATCTTCACATCGTTTTATTTTTCGTTTTCACTTTCGCGATGTAAAAACAAAACGTGATGAACAAAAAGACCTAGGACCAGAAATCCGGAAAACCCATTTCCAACTGATTTCTAATCGGTTTTTTTCTTGTGGAATGACAAGATAAAATTAAGTTTCTTGAGGGAGAGTATGCTTAGAAATCATTCAGTCAAACATAATGACAGCTGTTCGAAGTTTTACAATCATGGATGCTGAGAAAAGCAAGAAAAATGGCATCCGTTATCAACCGGCGGCGGGCAGTGGTTCTTAGTTTTTTCCGCAATCGCGGTTTAACGATCAGGATTTTTTTTAATTCAATTCATTTTTTGGGAACAATTACAGGATATCTGTATGTAGCACAATCTTTTTGCTGGATGCCTACAATCATTATTTACTTTCAAATAAGATACCTCCTAATAATTCGGTAGTAATTTTTGATATGGTGTATCCTACCGGTACCTTTAAACACAAACACAAACCAGCTTGTGAATATTTACTAAACTTTCGTCTGTTATTGCATCCGTTACATTATTTTCATAACTACGGCTGGTAAACATCCACACCAAAAATACACACCAAATTACAGTTTAAGTAAAATAAACTTGCTGGGGGCCAAGTGTGTCTGATATATGTGGATACTGTATACAATGCCAATGACTGGTATCCCAGTCATTTTGTCTGTAAACAGTTTATGTTATGATTGTCCTCAGCCAGAAGTCCTTGTTTGTGTCACACTGGTTTTGTTTGTCTTGCTAGTCCTCATTATTTAAATACAATGAGTCAGTCAATATTTGTATAGCAGGGGCCACTATTTTCACAATTAACTTATTTTGAATGAGGCACAGAAATATTTTCAGCAGTATTTTGGTTGGTAAGCTTTTGTATAGAGCAGGTATCGGTACATTGTGTATTCCGCCTGAATAAAATTCACATGGAGTGAAAATGTAACGTTTTTCTGTTAAAGCATCAGAAAGATATATTGAAACTGTCTTGCCTATTCAATATTTGGTTTTTCCATTATCACCAAGTACCGTACATTGTATTTTTATAACACTGTATATTCAGCATTGTCCCGAGAGATTAACCAAGTCACATTGACAGCTTGTGCTCAACATACTGGTACAACAGGCTTCGCAGCCATCATACACCAAGTGGTTTTCCATTGAAGTTACACGTGGGAGAGATTTCTCTACAAAATAAGTTGCAGACGTGATGGACACTGATTGTAATGGTCATTTTGTAATGGTCATTTCATATTGTCCAAATTTTATCTCAAAGGTGGTGACAAAGTTCACAGGTTCGTGGAAGTTGCATCACCATCTGGAGGTGGAATACAGTACAAGGTCCTGATGGAAGCACAGTAAATCTACAATCAATTTCTTGCCAGACAAATTTTTTTTTAAGAACATTTTCTGCCTTCCGACCCTGCCAAGTTTCATGTTATGTTCGTAATCCAATAATTAAACAAGTGCTGGCCTTAACCAGTTCGCACCGTGATTAATTTAACATCACCGAGCCGAGGGGCGGGATTATTTTTAACGAAACTCGATCCGAAGCGTGTTCAGGCCGATAGTGCCGGGAAGCACACCCACGCATTTCTGGCCTTGCTCGCTGCTGACAGACATTTCCGAACTTGAACTTGGCGTGTTTATGCATCATCCGTTTTGAATTTGGGGAAAACTTTGCGTTTATATACATGTACGTCATCCGGCGCAAACTGGTTAAACACGCAGCTGGTGCTATACGTATGACCATTCAATTTATTAATTAATTAGGGTAGGACTCGAACCTACAATGTATGACCTCTGGCTTTGTAGTGCAGATGTCTAACCACTCGTAAATGATTGGATTCTCCCTAAGCCTGCAACGGTTACACGGTTAACCAACCGTTTAACGGTTACACGGTTACATTTTTTCGTTTCGGTTAAACATTTTTTATTTATTTTTTTGGTAAATAAACAAAACCTACCAATTGTCAACTTTGTCCGGGTTTCGTTGGAGCTTTGGTTGGGAAAAGGGATGGTTTCGTTGGAGCAGGTCACAAATAGTACAACTGATTAAATTGTGTATGGACTGCATGTGATAGCTTATCTAACATATACCGGTAGTCGGCCTACGTGTACATTACACAAATTTATGCAGACAATTAGCAATCGCAGAACTGCGCAAATTAGCAGCGCTAATTAGATATGCATTACAGGCCCGTGCATTTTTTTTTATTTAATTTTTTTTTTAAATTATTTTGTTAATTTTTTTTTTTTTTTTTTTTTTGACGTTGGCTACGGTTAACCGTAACCGTAACCGTAAAACATACGATTACACGGATAATTTAATAACCGGAAACTGGCAGCCTTAGTTCTCCCTTCACCGACAGATCCAAGACGTGGCATCATCACCAAAAAAAATAGTTGAGCATTTGCTCCCACACTATAGCAAATATACTGCCAGCTTAATAATATACGTTTTTTATTTGAAGTCATAAATTTAGGATTTCAGCTTGGCATCAGTATAAAACATACTATGGTTGCGCGCTTGTTATTAATAGCCTCTTTCCATAAGAAAACATGGAGAGAACCAGTGAAGTGGAAAAAGTGATGGCAGTAGTCAGCCGGCGGGAAAGGGATTAAAGTTAAGTGAAAATCTGGTACAGGCCTTTTCTTAACAATGCAAAAATGACAAAAAAAAATCTTATTTAAACTGCCCAGACATCACTCTTTCAAACTACCAGTACAATGGACACGTACATGTACATGTATGTGTATGTCAAATATATTTACATTGTACATGAAGTTTATTAGTTGGGGCCCAGGACACTTTTTCATGGAATTGCCCATTAATCTTTACAACAAGTAAGCTTTTCAACAATAATTTGCTTGGTTACTTTTTGGATAATTGCAAAAGGTATATTATCCCGATAGCTCGATGTACAATGCCTGCTGGTCACATCCAAATGCATTGTACGGCTTTTGTACGGCAATCTCAAATTTTTATATATAATTCTATTTTTTGAAATAATTACAGAATATCTAGCGCAATCATTTTGCTGGATGCCTAGAATTGTTATTTACTTACAAATAAGTACTTAAGATTCATGTACATGTACTTGTATTTGTATTTCTAAATAATTCGGTAGTAAATATTTTTGATATCTGCAAATGTTGTATCCTACCTTTAAAGAATGAGGATGTATTTCTAAATAATTCGGTAGTAAATATTTTTGATATCTGCAAATGTTGTATCCTACCTTTAAAGAATGAGGAGGTACATGTACAGTGTTGCACTCTAATGATTTCAAGGTATTATACACCTTTTGCAAATTATGTCAAAACATTTTACTCTCTTATTATTAATAAATATTGCCTTTCTTCACAGCATCCATGGTTGGAAAACTACAGACAGGTCAGTTTAAATGAAATTAACTATAAAATACAACCCCCGAAATCTAACCATTCCTGATAATTCAAACAAGTACCAATCAGGACATCCTACTTTTAATACCTCTTTTTAATTGCCCATAACTGAATACCCACAAAATGCGCTGTAAATACCAGTACCTGTACATGTTCACAATTTAATAGTTTTCCTGCTATTCACAAAACCCCAGGCCATTTGTCACCACCATTAAACCTGCATAAAATGACACTGTAGATAGACGACCTCAGTGACCCTTCCCACTGAACATCACCAGTCAGCATGCTAGTACCATACTAATATGATGGATCACCAGTTTGCCTTATTATTGTCATGCCTTACAAGTGTTGCTTCACTGACAAAAATAACCTGTGGATGTGATACATGTACCATGGAGGTAGGAAACAGGGAAAAAAAGTGGTAAGGTTGGCTGACAACTTGAGCAGTAATTGGATTGCAAAAACTGGGAGCCAGAGCAGGATTTGAAGGTCGATGAATTTGAACTTGTAGCTTTTCAAGCTGATAGCCAAAGCCTATGATTTCAATTCTAACCATAAATTGCAAGTTTTACATACATTGTACATGTACCTTACTGGGAACCAACACTCCCAAACAAATATGTGACCTGTCATCACAAAATGAGCGTAAAGTCGGCAAAATCAAAAATTGAGATATGGGTATCTCTAAATTCTGTGGAAACAGAGCTTTCCAATGGTATACTGTATAACATTTGAAGGTTTGATACTCAATATTTCTTTTATTTTTATTTTTTAGTCTGGAGTCTTAGAGATTATGAGAAAATGGGCATTTCTTGCGTGAAATTGTGTGAATGCACAAAGAAAGGCATCTATAGACAAAATTGTCTCAAAAACTTCTTTTTTTATCTGATTGTCCTGAAAAATTGGGAATTGATGGTTGTGGATTTAGTCTTTAAAAAAACCATATAATCTCAAAATCGACCACCCCTTCAAATTTTGACTTTGACTGGCCGTACTGGGAAATCTCTTCGTGCGACTTACGCTCATTTTGTGGTGACAGGTCACATACCGGTACATGTATGTGTTTACCATTGAATCGGAAACTGACCTTAAACCGTATTAACTCTAACCACCGCAAATCCACCAAAATCTATCCCCCAAATTTTGGTGGACTTGGTCCAAAAGGCCCGTTGTTTTGATGGACTTGGTGCAGGAGGCCTAAGCAGTGCCGGTGCAATTGATGAATTTTGCCCAGGCCAGAATCCAGTAGTGTTGCTGCCATACATGTCATGTACATGTAAAGGACATCTAGGTTTTCCTGATCAGCTTGTTAAACTTGTTTTTCCTTTGGAATGTTGAAGGCATAAATATGGTTCACTTATTGGCACAGGAGTCCACATACGTATAAACCAGGATGATAGCCAAAGAAACTCCCAAACAATAAAAAACGTTTGTAATGTTTCACAAACACAAACACAAGGTCAGGTATTAAACCTAATCTATTAAACCCCTCTCACCACCCCCCCACCCACCCCCCCCCCCCCCCCTCTTCACCCCCCCCCTCCCCCCCCCCCCCCCCCTCACCGCCTCACCCTCACCCTCACCCCCCTCACCCCTCACCCCACCCCCCCCCCCCCCCCCCCAACTTCTGACCAGTGAGGAAGGCAGCCGCAGCTTGCGTGTGTGAACAGTTAAACTTGATCGGCAAGTTTAGAATATTCGGTCAAGTGCATTTTAGAATATTTGGATACAAAATTATTGGAAAATGAACAGCCCTACATATGTGTACAGCACAGGCTAAACATCTCAAACTCCCAAACTAACTGCATTTGCACCTGAAAAACTTATTACCGGTAACTCCAACCACACCATCCCCACAATTAAATTTGATAGAATTTGCAAAAATATGTAGGCCAGTAACTCAACACCAAGATGTTGTCCCACATGGTGTAATATGCATGGCCCCCCTCAGTGAATCTGGCTCAGTCAGCAGTAACCTTAAGCTTATTAAGGGGTTCATTCAATGCCATCCTCTTGACCCTCAAGAAATACAAATTTTATTTGAATAACAGGTGTCAACAAAATTTCTGTAACTTTTTTGGCAAAGTTGGTTGTACTGTAAATTGTTTCTAAGGATACCAGTTGCGGATCCAGGATTTTCCAAAAGAATTAAGGGAGGTGTGAAATGTACCAAGCAGAGCTCATGGTGAAAGCAAGTTGCTGCACCTATGCCGAACCGTGCCCGATCACCCTGCTAGAGGGGCCTAGATGCATTTTCCTGTAAATCTGCCGCATATTTTTCTTTTGATTGCTAGCTCTCTATCTCTCTATCTTGGGGAGAGGGTTCCCCTGGATCCGCTCCTAGAATCAGTACATGTACATGTCTGCTGAAACAGCACCAAAAGCTATTCATTTTCAGTCAGACTAGGGCCGTGTCCTAAACAGGCTTCTAGAGCTACATACAGTACATGGCTACATCCATTGTCAGCCTGCTCACAAGTGTACATGTAGTTGTAGACTCAGAGATTCAGACGCGGCCTAGCTGACACCCGGAGCTGACAGTGGACCTGGGTTTTATAGATCTTCGCTCAAGGCACCAGTGCAGAGCCAGATATTAGGAAAAGCTCAAGTTACTGTCATTGCCCCCCCCCCCCCCCCCCCCCGGGTAATTCGGCAACGAAGGCTCTATACTCCGGCCACCTCATCACTAAAAAAGTGTCCCACAGCCTGTCAAGCTGCCCAGCCTTTACGCTCGGATAACAATTCTGACATGTAGGCCCCTCTAGTATGTTTGCGAGTACGCTACCGGTAGCTGGTGGGCAGAATGAGGTGATTAATGCCACTGTTTTGACATTTTGTGCATGAAAGAGTGGCAGCCACCATGCATGAGACATTTTTGAAAATGAGTCAGAAGCAATTCGCCCATTCAGTTGAGGAAACATGGATATTACCGGTACATTAACCCTAGTGTGTGGAAAATCATACAAATTTGAGAATTCAGGACTGTTGGGGTTTAGCAAAAAAAAGCATCGCTTTATATCATACCTAAGGTGTATTTGTACGGCACATCGGGCATGTATACAAACAAATATTGACTGCTTTGAGTGGTTTACCGTACCGTACCCCGTAAATAGCCTCCCGAGATGATCCGTGAAACAATCTATTTGCCTAAGGGGAAGCCAAGGGAAATTTAGAGAGGATACTCCACATGTGGATCAATGGTCGCTTTGTCTTCTACGTATGTACATCAGGAGATAAAGCATCAGTATTTGTTAAAAAAATTATGATAAATGATAAATTTAACCAATTACTGTTAAAAATGTTAAAAGGTACTTCTATTTCATATAAAATTAGTTGTAAACTAAGTTTTCTCTTTTCAAAACCACACCTCCACCAATGTTCGAGCCCAGCGCTGTAGCACAAGTGCTTGCCAAAAATGCGCGCAATGCGTAAACCCATGTGTCCTGGTGCTATGCATAGAGTACTTTGGTTGCTAAAAGTATACCTGTACAGGTACATGTACTTTTTTTATTTGTTTGCTAAAGCTGTACATGTACATGTACCATAGTACTTTTGGCTAGCATATTTAATTACCGTGTTAATTAGACCACTAATGGACTTTAATCCAAACACCAACGGACTTTAATCCAAACACTAACTACATTGTACGCAAAATCGCGTAATTTAAGAGGTTTTCGATCATCTGATCTCGCCCAAAAAATGGGAATATGTAAAGGAGGACTTGGGCTTTCCAAATTACGCAAAATCTTAAAATTGACCACCCCTTCATATTTTGACTTTAGATGGTATATCTCTGAATCACATTGTGCGACTTTACTTAAGGATAGAAGGTTTCTCAAGGCAGTTCTTAAAATTCCCAAATACGCCAAACACCAAACATCTAATCAGAAATCCTACACTAGACTTCTTGAAAAGCCCGACAGCATCATCTTTGCATTACAAAAAGCCAGAAAAAACACCGGAAATACACCAACATTTACTTAATGAAATACAGTTTGCCACGGGTGGTTGGGTGGAAATGGGAGATGCCTCGTGAATTGCAAATTGAAATTTCTCTGGCGCTAGCATGCTGCCATTGATTGGAATGGAATGGTAAAGAAGAAAGCAGTGACGATGTTTGTGCGGTAATCCCCAGAGGATTGGTGTTGGTGCATCAGGTTTAACCTGCACGACATCTTACAAATTAAATCTGGGACTTAATGGAAACGAAGGTGGGTAAGAGGGGGGGGGGAATGGATCAGGATATAGTATTCTGTATGTGGACTACACCTGCAAGGTGCACAGCTTACAAAATGGATTTCTACCGGTACATGTATGTGCTTTGCATAGTATGCATTATAAAATCATGGTACATACTGTACCGGTAGATGTGGCTTTTTGCTCCATGTAGCTCCATCCTTAATCCTGCAAAATCATCCAACTGCCTCCACGTAAAACTTGAATACTACCTCAATTTATTTAAATCATCCATTACTTATTGCATTTATTTGTTCAATAGAGGGGTAACCATCCACTGCTTCAATCCTTGAAAATCCTCAAACAAAAATACATTAAGACGGCTACCGGTACATAATGTGCCAATGGTACCGGTATCTAGAAGCAGTGTGGAAATACTTTAAATTTTGATGCAGAGAAAGAAAATGGATAAAAAATGGATTCAGAATAGGAATAAAATCAGATTTTGCCAGAAAAAAAGAGATAATACTTGTACACAAACAACGTACATGTATGTGGCAATCCTGAATGTACCGGTACATGTAAATCCAGGGCAAGGCCTACCGGTATACACAGTATGTAAATGACCTTGATATTTGTATCATCCAAAATCATACGACTCTTTTTCCATTCAGCCTCAATCTTCTGGAGGCTTGGTGTTTTACCTAACGCCCTTGTGTACCGGTAGGCCCTTATGACTAGGAACCATCCTCAATTTTGCAAAATCCTCTAATTGCCTTTGGCACCATGTAAACATTAATGTAAAATGTGATTGACCGGTAGCCTCACTCCTCCAAAACAATTTTTTTCACTGTAGTACCTGTATATGTGTTGAGGCAGTGCCAATGACATTCAGAGGCAGTTCGGGCTCATGAAATCAGGGATAATATGCTCAGTCTACAACAAATGCATCACCCAAAATCAACCGACTTTTTTGTCATTCAGCCTCAAATCCTCCACAAATTGTCAAAACCGTCTGGACGACTGAGAATTAGAAATAATCCATCAGAATCAAACAGAATAGATTGTCTCAGAGTTGTATTCGAGTCCCCCGCAAGTCTCCACAAGTACATCCCTGCAAGTCCATCAAAAGTCCTTCAGTCTCAAGTCAAGTTATTAGCTACCGGTATTTAAATGAACTGTTAACAAAAGCATTTCCTTGGTCATTGTTCAACCAGTTTAAATACTTGCGACTGGCTTTATGAAAGGACTTGTGACTGGACTTGTGACTGGACTTGTGAAACTGGTTTTATGAAAGGACTTGTGACTGGACTTGTGACTGGACTTGTGAAAGGACTCGAATACAACTCGGGATTGTCTACATAAACCTGTAGTGCAATTAACTCAGTAAGCCGGTTGGAACAAACAGCAAAAATCCGCCAACCCCTTCAAATCTTTATTACATACATTTTGTACGGTTAAAAAACATGTGCTCCGTATAAAAATGCAATTTTCATTTTGCAGAACACAACCTGTATTTTGTTTTTCTAGTCTATGCTTCTATCCCCATTAGACTCACTGCTGAATTCCACTGAAGTCAAGTATAAACAGTTGGTTGAGAAATGATAACCATACATGTACCAGTAGGTTGAAAAGACATACCACGCATGTTTTGACGGCTTTTGCAATTTATTATTCACGGGTCAAAGGGGCTAAAAGAACAAGCAGCCATGCGATGGATTCTTTTTGTACACGTCGTCGTTATAGGGACATAAAATCTCTATCTGTACTCAAATCCTAGAGATTCTTTTGACCCAAAATGTTTAACATCACATGCATGGCTTCTCCATTCCCCCATTATTATACTCTAACCTAAAATTACATGTACATGTACAGTACCTCTAGACAGAAATATGTCACTACAACCTCGGTCCGCTTTTTCGAAACAAAAGAACCTGTCCCCACAACTGCATGTATCATGGTAGGAGTATGCAGGAGCTTGGGACCAAGCAGTACGTGGTAATCCACATGCTACATTTGAAGGAATTCTCCTGGAAAATACCAAGAAAAAATGCTAGAACTGCTAAAACCCACATGTAGACATTTTCAACTTCTGTGAGGGATTTGGTGATGTAAAGAATTTAGAGTTAAAGCAATGTTGCAGAAGGGTGTTAAAACAAAATTCCCTGCCTGCAAATTTTGGTGCGGATTTTGGGCGAAGGATTTCTTCAATCTACATGTAGGTCGATTGAAAATATGTAACAAATTACAGGTAAACAACTAATTCACAGTGGCAAAGACAAAAAAGTGCATGTTTTCTAATACATGTATCTGGGGGTTGCGTACAATTACATGATGCACCTGGAGCCCCTCTCCACCTGCCCCCTCTCACATTGCTGTAGACTATTGATCACAAGACCACCACAAGACCATTGATCACAAGACCATCACAAGACCATCACAAGACCACCATGAGACCATTGATCGCAAGACCATCGCAAGACCACCACAAGACCACCATGAGGCCATCGATCACAAGACCACCACAAGACCATTGATCACAAGATCGCAAGACCATCACAAGACCACCATGAGACCATTGATCACAAGACCACCACGAGACAATTGATCACAAGACCACCACAAGACCATTGATCACAAGACCACCACAAGACCATTGATCACAAGACCACCTTGAGACCATTGATCACAAGACCACCGATCACAAGATCATTGACCACAAGACCATTGACCACAATTCCATTAAACACAAGACCATGACTGGTACTATAACCATGACACAGGAATAAGACTATACCACATCACAAGACCACCTTAAGACCACCACACCTTTACATACGGTTGGACAGTCACGCATTCCCTTGTCATTGTGCCTGCCCTGTTACTTGTGTTCTTGTACTTGCTGTTAAATTGGTCTTGTGATGGTCTTCAAAACAACACTGCCAACCTCCACCATGTACATGTATGGTCCGGCATGTAAAATTTGTACTGTAATGAATAAGTAATGAGGGTGTGCCTAAAAGCCTGGCAAAGCCATTGCCAGGACTTGATAATGTGACTGTCTTAATTTGTTTACTGAAACTAGCCAAGCAAGCAGAACTGCTGCAAATGAAAACGTCACAGAAGGCCACACGGGATGACTGCATCAGAGAAAACCGTCTTAGGTCTGCCTTCTGCGAACCTCATTTACCAAGAGGAGTAATCAAGTGTACAGTGTAACGCCTTAAAGTGAAGAAATTTAGCGGTGGAGTAGGGGACTGAGTGACTCATGACTTGCGATCCCATCTGCCTGCAAGCCAGCATCTTAAACCATCATCCATCGCACAGTAGCCGTGAAAAGCAATTCATCATCATCAGTCAAGCCGCAACAAAGAAGCACTAGCTTATTTGTTTGTGTGTAAGTGAATACTATGTAAACACCCGCAATCTTGGAATAGGGACAATTAGGTACAACAAAGAGTCCATGATTAACAGGACTGTCCACAATTGAAAATCATGTACAAAACCTATGGGGGGTTTTCTGAAAAAGTTGAATACAAACAAAAGCGGGACAATATATAGGGGGTCCACGATTACATGTACATTGTATAGTTTGTATGACCTGCATTCAAACAGTTGACGTTGAACAATAGAGGACAATAGGGTCCTCGATTGACAGAAAGTCCATGATTAAAAATTTACAAAACCTATGAGAGGCATTTCAAAAACGTTACAAACAAAAGAGGGACAATAGGGGGTCCACAATAGAAGGTGTTTAGACACATGCATTTTGTACACGTTCCTGTACATCTTTACATACATTGTGATAACGGGTAATAACATAACACATTGCGTCCAATCAAACTCCAAAACACCAAGGCAACATCAATATTTCACATCATTTTTCACATAATTTGCCAAGCTTGGTGGACCAGTTTAATATTACCCGGCATAAACACACACACACACACTGAATACAGTACACTGGGTCTACATTGTATGATGTACATGTACCAGATGCTTGTTAATAGTGTGATACATGTCGTACATCAATGTATCAGTACCCATAAAAACATTTATCAGCTGTTGTTCACAATTGCAATTAAATAAAAATCTACAACAGCTGTTACATTGTACTTACACATGTTTTAGTTTTTTACAAGCATACATTTTGTACAAGATCCTATACTTTGTTAAAAACAATCCACCTCCAAAAAAATAAACACTAAAAAACTGAAACAAACAATTTAAATTATACAAGAGGCGACAGCCAACATTTACAATGTACGGTACCAACCTTGCAAACGCAAACGCTTTGGACTTGCAAACAAAAGATGTCCACACAATACCAAAACCGAAAAAGTTTCTCCCTCTTTGAAAAGAGCTCTAGATGTAAAAATGGGTAAGGGTTATATTTGGGGAAAGGGACGAGCAACAATTTAGGGTTTAACAGTAACAAATGTTACACCAATTTTGTCATGGTGCGAGGAAAATTTGTATTTTGGTAAAATTTGTATTTTGGTAAAATTTGGTCAAGGATTCTCTACACAAATTAAAAGAATGTCCACACAAGGTACACAGGTACAATGTACATGTACATGTTTGACTAAAATATATGCATCCGGTATAGTGTGCTACGGACATACATTGTATGTACAGTATTCGATTTTAATGAGTAATTTGTCTGGTAGTCTATTGTACACATACAATATAAGCAGTGTGCACCGTACATTTCACTTCCACGCTTTCTGTACACAATACAAGCAAATGCAATAATGTGTACTGTTGGTTAGTCACTGGGCATGTTGGGTGTAGTAATGTATAACTCACATCTGATTCGAACAAAAAGTCTGTCAATGTTCTCATTCTGTATGCAGATTGGCAATCAGGTCTGCGTGATTCAACAACCTGACCTAATGCTGTATCATCCAATTACATGTACATGTCTAAGAACTTCCACGCAACCAGAAGAAGAAAAAAAGGCAGTTCAGAAGAACATGCACACGTTCTGTGAAATTAAATTTCGTCACAAAGAGATCTCCTTTTGTCTCTGGCTGGCCTTTGGCAGATGTCTCAAGTACAATGCTTTTTTAATTTCCGGGGACTGGTCTTCCCCTAGGCAAACTTTCAAAAGCAATTTAGAGCTGGCAAAGGATTCATTAGGTTATGTACCCGTACCAGTAAGAATCCCACTACAGTACATTGTTATAGCATGGTCCTTGAAATAGTTCAAAATCCTGCAAAACAAATTCCCAATCACTTGTAAAATACATAATTGTACAGTATTTGGCTGACGTAGTGATTTAGTGCACATCAACAGGTAATATAGTCTGCTACCATTTACATTTACATGCATACACGTACATGTACATGTCTGAAGACAACAAAATAAACAAGAAAGTTCAAACGGTAGCACATTGCATACAACATTTGTTTTTGGCATTTGCTATAATTTTCAAAAAAAGTTACATTCGGGGATTCATATTAGCCAATACTGCTACATAACACTAACATACAGTTGTTTACTCTTTAAAAAACCAAGAAAAACTGCTGCTCTTGTAGTCTAGTTTCCTGACTCTACATTGTACTTCAGTTTTCATGGACAATTTTGTGAAAAACAGGGACGAGACTGGTATAATGACCGTTCTTGTAGTAAATTTAAGGTCGGTGAAAACTGCCGTTTTTCTTCACTAAACAAAGCTCGGCAGAATATAACCGGACAGTTTGGTTACAAGATATATCTTTACATGTACATGTACTACCGGTACCTGTATGCAAAATTATAGTTCTGTTGGTTACTCGAAACAGTCAGGGTCACTAAAAATTGACGTCCATTCCAAAATGAGACTTACAAAAGTTATGCCGCTCAGAAAGCATGTAAATGCCATAAGTGCACTGTCCCCATTGGTTAAATCCCCAAACGACTCTCGTTGCTGCGAGACCGTCAATTCGCTGCAAAACTCCAGTCAGCAAATGCCCCGACTTATCCTACATGTACTTTCTGTAGTGATGTGAAAATTAACTATGATTATAAATGTGCCATGAACAGTTGCGTCTGCGTGCGTACATGGGTTAGCCATTCAAAAATAATATTATGGAAAAGACTTTGAATGATGCTTTTTATCATTTTTTCGGATCGAGAGATAAAAAGAGTTGGATGTATACGCTTGGAAGCAGTTGAATAAAGTTTAACGTCAGACTCAGATGTTGCAATGCAAAGAGAATTTTTCTGAACAGTGTCTCGTTTTATTCTTCGTGACGTTTCTCTGAACTTTCCCTTCATACTTCGAACAAAGTATTCTCGCGCCTCTTGGCCGTCATCCTGAGCCACGCAGCGCTTTTACGCGCTTTCTACCGAGCTCCAACCCCTGTGGACATTCTCAACAATCATTAAACAAGTTGGCCAATACATGATATGATTGTCCACCCCTGGTAAAATGACAAATTCTACCACTATACTTAATATTTTTGGCGTTTACGTAGCTTTTCAGTCTTTTATGTTTCTTATTCTGTATAATATATAATAGCAAAGCTTTATTTCAAGTTATGTACGTTAATTTCTACAATTTTTCCGATTAATTATATTTTTTACGTGGGAGGATGAACATTTGTGAGAACACCTCAGATGTCCAAGCAAATGGACCAATAGAAATGCGCGTTGGTTCGCATGCCTTTGGCTGTTTTTCGAACCCCAGCTTTGTCTTCGTCTCAGGCTTCATTCATACAATTTAGCAATAGACTGTAGCCGAAGACGGATCCAAAGCCAGGGTTTGGGAAATGGCCTTGGTCTGTTTGTAACGGAGGCTCTGATTGGGCGCATGATTTTTTGCGGTAATAACCACGGATATTGCCGTATGTCCACAGGGCTTTAAGCGCTATTAGTAGAAAGCGCGTAAAAGCGCTGCGTGGCTCAGGATGCTTGGCCCAGTTGGCCGTACTCTCATAGAGATGATTTCTCTACATTTCTAATACCTGTGAGAACCCTCATTTTAACCTCTGCTCAGTTGCGACTCAATCGATTTGCCAGAACACCTCACAAATGCCTCGACTCGGCCACTGATTCCAGTCAGCAAATGCCTCGACTCGGCCACTGATTCCAGTCAGCAAATGCCTCGACTCGGCCACTGATTCAAGTTGGCAAATGCCTCAACGTAAATAAATATAGTAGGATTGATTTGATACTTTGTCTAGAAATGATAGCTTATAATGTCAAAATAACCCTTTTTCTTTCAAAATCTGAAGCTGACAACATTCGCCTTGTGTTGTAATGTCTATGGATTTGACACGCTTGGATGGTCCCATTTGTTTTCACACGACACTAGATAACATGATCTTGACCAGGATCCGGAATAAAACAAACTGTAAGTGCAAGTCAGTCACTGAGTCAAGCTAACCGCTGACTAAAGTCAGGTATTGAATAAATGCAAGTATCGTGCTGTTCTTGTAGAAGGTGTTTAACGTGAGATACATACCTTCGCTCTCTCCCATCGATGGTAGTCTGTGTGGTTATGACAATGGGGACAATGTTCAACATAAAATGGTCTGATGCGTCCATACATGGCAGCATGCAGAACAAGTCTTTCTTTGGTTTGCGGTATCTCCTCTCCCTCTTGGATCTCAAACGCTGGGACCACGAATGCCGTCCTTTTGGAATACTCCGTCTCCTCTTGCAGAATAATGCTGCTCCGAGACAGATGCAGGAATTGAGTTCGCAAGTGAGCGCTGGGCAACATGTCAATATCGACGACCAAGATGAAACGGGAGTCTGCCCCGCTCCTCGCCACGTTCCTCAAGACGTTATTGGGGTAGGGGACCTGTAGGGCGTAGTTTTTCATCTGAGAAGCTGCCTGAAAGGTCTGCTCTTTCAAGCTCGATAGGATCGTCTCGCAAGGCAATTTTGTAAAAGGGAGGGCCTTAGCACTGGCACTGCTCAACGTTTCTGTTATTTCAGTGATGGGTTGCACAAGGTGAAAGGTAACGTTCTCTTTGATGCCGGGAAAACACTCCCGTAAAGTAAATAAGACGTTATTGAAAGTACTGATGTCTGGACCTACAGAGAACACGGCCACGGACACTGGGCCCTGCCACCGCACCACAAGGTCCACTAGGTGGTACAGATTGTTCACTGAACACTGAGTGATTAGAGTCACGTCCGAAGGCAGTGCCTCGCGGGTGTTTCTGCTAACTGTGGTAGTACTCTTCATGTAGGAATGGTAGATTTTGTAGGACCCTGTAGTGTCCAGTTTTGCCTCTAGATGGATTCTAGCCCGGCTCCGGAGGGAGTGGTTGTTTCTGCTGGGCAGGCTTCCCGAGCCTGCAGACCGGCGCCCGTTGGTGATGGAGGTTGCTTTGTTTTCCAGCCAGGAGATCATTGACAGGTGTATAAGCTGCAAGATGATGAGAATAGACACCAGACCTCCCACCATTGCACGCACCACTGTTAGCCGCATTGTGCCAGCTGACCTGCTGACAAAATTAAAATGGAGGAGTTAAAATTGATTGGGAACACTACATGTTAATTTAAACAATAGTGCACTGTACATTAGCCCCAACTCCCTTTCAACTCCCTGCTCATTTAAAGGTAGGATACACCATTAGTAGTTGCTTGAATTATCATGAATGGGTAGATTTGGGGGGTTGTATTTTATAGTAAATATTGTTTTAATAACTGACCTGTTCAAAGTTTTACAATCATGGATGCCGTGGAAAAGCACGAAAAACGGCGTTAGTTTTTGGTTTTTTCCGTGATCACCGTCCGGCGATTGCAAATTTGTCTTTATAAAATTATATTTTTTTAGAATAATTACAGGATATCAAGCGCAATCATTTTGTTGGATGCCTAGAATCATTTTTTACTTTCAAATAAGTAAGATTTCTTAATAATTCGGTAGTAAACATTTTCGATATCTGCAAATGGTGTATCCTACATTTACCTTTAACAGCATGAAATTTGATGCAGTCAAAAGATAATATCATGAGATTTGTGGTATTTAGCTGTTGGGCCATTGCAGATTTTCCTTTGAAGAAGTACATAGGTCATTATTCAAAAATAACAAAATCGCTGGCACTGCTTGTTATTCTATCTAATTTTCTCAAAGAACAAAGGAAACATCTTGGTATACAATGTAGATACACGTAGGCACCATCTGGGTTGGTTCAACTACATACTGTACCTCAAACGTGAAATGAAATAGTGAAAGTTACGAGAATTGGGCTCAACATCTCAAAATTATCCACTTATATATTAGCCATCTGTCATTGCTGGTTGTTGACTGAGGGCCAGCCCTACAGTTGTAACTAACAGTTGAGGAAGTCCCAACTGGGACAGTGTGGCATTTATTCAGTATCACCAAAAATTTAAAATTACACCCCACTCCCATTAACCTTAACTCTGCCAGACACAGTGCAGTACAGTGCAGTGCATCAGGTAGACATGTCTGGTGAACATTTCTTCAAGAAAAAAACCAAAACATATTTAGCGAGAGAGACTATAAAATATAAGAAAAAAGAGGGAGAGAGAAAATTAATAGAGCAGTTCATTTTTACTAAAATTACAACCGTACGGGATGAAGAATGCGACGAGAGAGATAGGGTGCAAGCCAAGACATGTAGGCTAGGTTCGGTTGGTCTGTTCTTGACACACGAATGGTGGCAACGCAACTCAAAAACATTGCACATGAAACAAGATCACACCCACCATACCTACAGTAGTCATGTAGGCTCAACTCGTGGGCAGAATTTGGTGACGATCAACCATGAATACTGAGTACAGCGTTTAAGCGTTTATACTTTTTCTGAATTCTCTTATGTCTACATGGACACTTTTTATTGGTTGATAACTATACATTCATGGTGCATATCGCACCCATGATGAGGCACATCAAGCCTACTTCTAGTACTAGTGCTATAGGCCTGCAGTCTCAATACAACTTGTGGTTATTAACAGTTAGCTCTTAGACATTTGCATATAACAGTAGCAAAAGGCCAGGCAAGTTGTTGTGGTTAGTGGTGGTTGTTGATCACTGATGGTGGCAGAGGCTAGCTGTCTGACACCTTTTAATCCTTACACAATGGCTGTACTACATTTCAGACAATTCCAGGCCAAAGTAGGTCAATGTTCTTAACCTGATTATGTTTCCGACATTTTGAGGTTTGGAAATGTCTAAAATGTAATCGGTGATTGGGAAGTTTACGGTTCAGACACTAACAAAAGCGTTTCAGACATTCCTGGTTCATACTTAGCACTACATGTACATGTAGGCGGGCCGCAACTGGCTGAAAGTGCCTGTTTGGTAAACAGTTTCTATTTCGTGAAATTGTTACTGATAAAAATGTCTTTTTTTCTCGAAACTGATCCACAATTTGAGACCACATACTACCTAGCGGTGTTCCATAAAGTAAGTTCTACCAGCCTGTGTGGTCCAACCTTAGATGTAGTACATGTAGGTGTTGAACCAACTCCTAAACTAGAGGGCTTTTCAGACTTTGCTCCTGGACTATACATGTACATCATCAATGAGCCATTCATATTGCACAGGTTCTGAACTATATTTTTCCTTAACCAGTTCGCGCTGGGATTATTTTAGCAAGACAGAACCGAGGCGCGGGATTATTTTTAACGAAACTCTATACGAGGCGGGTTCAGGCCGATGGTACCTGGAAGCACACCCACGCATTTCCGGCCTTGCTGACAGACATTTCCGGCCTTGCTCGTGACGTGTTTACATGCGTCATCCATTCTGAATCTGGGAAAAACTTTGCTTGTATACTTCCTCCGCAAGAACTGGTTAAAAAAACAACTTCAAACTACAATTTAGGGGCAAAAATTTGCCCAAAGACAGGAAGTCCTTTTAAAAGAGAACAATGGTAATAACATAATATGAAAATAAAAAAGCGGATTCAAACCCACACCGTAATTTGTACATTATTTTATCATCACAAACGTATTCAAGTCGCCAATTAGTAAAACCTAATTAAAAAAAAATAAAACTGCCAGTTCCATGGTTCAGAATCAATACCGCGACCATCTTTAAAAACTGTAGTCTTGTTTGCGAGACAGCCTAATCGCGATATGCAGCGTGCATAGGCCGCCGATGCGGGCGTCCTTTGACTTGACTTTATTTCTATCCAATCAAAGAACTAAATACATAATTAATCACTTTACACAACATAATCAAATGTAACATTAATGAAATAATAATCCTCTACGCCTTAGACATCTGTGCATACTGTAGACCATGCCATGATCGACCTTCGATAAGATCGTCTTGATCTCCTACAAGTGCTTAAAAAATTCCGAGCAGAAGTGTCGCATTTGCATGCGCGTGTCACGTTGCTTGCATAATTACATGACGTAACAGAAACTTGACCAATGAGTCAGCGATTATGCAAGTAACGTCACGCAACTATACACGCAACGTCACATGCGCATGCAAATGCGACACTGTTCTGCTCTGAATTTTCTGAGAGATTATAGGAGATAAAATATACAAGACGACCTTATCGAAGGACATGGCGAGGTCTACGACGTACGTCGAGGGTGCCCGCATCGGCGGCCTACGCGCGCTGCATACATGTACCTTGATTAGGTAGTCTTGCTGACAAGACTACAAAAAATTTTGAACTAAAAAGCTCTGATGGCCTTTTTGGGGAGATTGAGAAAGTGATTAAAAATCTTAAAGGGCCTTACCTCTCAACAAAGCATAGTCCAAATCCCATTGAAATACGGAGTCCAAAGGTACTGCTGGCCGGCCGTGATCTGGCCATAGACATGGATGAATAAGCCAATTCGGTATTCCAACTGCGCATGTGCACAACAAGATTCAACAATTTTTCTCGAGGGATAAACACGGCAGACAAATGCACACAAGGCTATGGGGGACGTGGTAAGCGAATCCGCATTTTGTGCATTTTCTTGTGAAATCAAAAAGACGGTGGGAACTTTGTTCGAACAAATGTTTGGCCACACAAAACACCTGAAAACACCAAAACGTAAAAAAAATTTTACTTTATTAACTTTAGAACACGGCGATCTCTTTAAATTTGCTGGTACCCGCTATGCTTTTGCACGCAATCGATGAAATGTTTATCCCGAAAGAAAAATCGTCAAAGCTTCATGTGCGCATGTGCAGTGGAATACCGAACTGGCTCCTCCATGACCATGCTACATGTACATCATGTATGCCATAGATACTAGATTATAGACTACTGATGAATAGCAATACTTCTTGCAGCTATGTACATGTACATCGGTTTGATGACAATAGTGGAAACAAGGTGGACCATATAAAGGTTGTTATCTCCCCCACCCCATAGAAAAGGGATAGATTAAAAGTAAAACAATTCATAAACTTACCACACCAGCAGGCAGCAGTAAGTTAACAAATAAGCCTAATATACATGATATACTAGCACCTCCCCTGGATATGGAAATATGTAGTTTCAACTTGGAAGAGGTCCGTACGTACTACAGGCACTCGATCCTGACATCGCTCCGACGTTACCGTCGTACCTGATTGTTCTGTGCCGAACTTGATTGTGCCTGCGCCTTCTTGATTCACTTTATTTGATGCATTGCATGCATGATGCAGTCGATGGTCGTGCTCTCCATGTTTTTTGGGGGGACGTTCTGATCTAACGTTATTCGAGTCGCGGCGCTCAACTCAACGCGTGTGTTAACGTGCCAGCTGCCTACTTGCGAACGAAAGGTGGCGCAACTGAGAACCGCCACACAGAACGATGTGCCAGTGCCACAGACACAACTGAAAGAGGGCGCAGTCTCATCATTTCAGGTAAATAATGTCTTTAAAATTCGGTCAGAAGATCGGTGTTCGATTCTCTTCAGGTCAGGGATATTTGTTTTTAATTACATTTTGCAATAGAATATTTGTCGTGGTCAAAGTACCATTCAGTCTACTATAATTTGTTGCTGTATAATTATCTTGGTTCAACCCTGGTTCAACCCACTCACGTCACATGTACTTATGTGCAACAGAAACAACTTTAACGTATTGACAAACAAGCTGTAAAAATACCGGGGTTTTGGTGCTGATGTTGAGAATATTCAGCAAATTGCTGAGTACCACCTTGTCAACTAATTTAATGACATTCTTTCCGGTACAACTCGCCCCTCTGAACCCATATTTTATTTGTAATCCATCTGGAAGAGTACAACTCGGTCTAAAAATCAAAAGGATTTTTTTAAAACATATTATGGCCATTCAGATTTTTCATTCGATCTTACCAGATAAATGTATTCCACTTCGTTCACGTGCTGTGTTTTTAATGCCTTCTAACTATAACCAGGCTGCGTTCCACTTATGGCCCTGTCACACCAGAACGTTTTAGGCCAACGCGTGATAGTAACGTGTTGAAATTTCGGCAACACTCGGGTAAACGTTGACCAACGCTAGGCCAGCGTTCGCAACACGCTGAGGCGCGCAGGAGGGTCTTTACTCACACGTCGAACGCGCTAGAGGATCGTTACCAACCCGCTACTCACACGCTGGCGACCCGCTGTCATATTTTTACTCATGATAAATCAGTGATGCGTTCCTCACACGCTGAGCGCGTTCCTCACACGCTACTGGGGCGCTGGCATACGCTATAAACCCGTTATCAACCTGTATGGACACGCTGAAATCACGGTTCTACTTTTTTTCTGTGAAAGTTCAGCGATTGCCAGCGTATCAACTATTTTTAACACTGGACATTTCCGTTATGTTGAACAAATATGTTTTCCTCAGCGTGTGACAGCCTGTCCCAGCGTGCGAGTAACGCGCTCAGCGTGTTGCTAACGCTAGCCTAGCGTTGGTCAGCGTTTGCCAGCGTGTTGCTAAAAATCCAACACGTTACTCACGCGTTGGCCTAAAACGTTATGGTGGGACAGGGCCATTACGGGAACTGTTTGCGCGAACGTTCGCCTACGTTTTGAGTTTGCGTTAGTTAAGTTGAAGTGGAACGATATTTTAAAAACTACGTTTTAAAAATGGCGGCGCCCATTGACAGTGACATCGTTCAGTTGGCTGCTTTTTGTCCAACTCATTATTTTTCTTTAAAAGATCCCTATAACTGCTCAAAACAATCCACCATTTATAACGAAAATTATGAAACGTAAATCAAAACCGTGAAAAGAACACTGCCGTCTGCTCACCTCTTCGCCATCTTTAAAATACGTCACTGGCCAACAGCGAACAGCTCGGAATGTCGTTCGCCGTTTTCGCTAACGTTCGCCAACATAATTGGCGCACATTGCGTTCCACTCGAGCGAACAACGCCAACGTTGGCCAACGTTGGCAACGTTCGCGTGAGTGGAACGCACCCCTGGTATATACTCGTATTGTATTGATCCTGGCATAGTTATAGTCTCTCCCATTCCTTGCCTAACCCGTTCCCATCACGTGTACTTTCCAAATATTCCCAATCATATTCTTCACATGTACATGTACCGGTACCGTACTTTACCCGTCCTGGTTTTGTTTTGTCTGTCTTACTCTTGTATATAACAACCCTATGGGACGAGCCTAAATGGGGGCCATCGCGTTGGTGTGGCTATATAAGGGGGCAGGTGGTCCAGGAGCTCGCAGACGTTTATCGGTATTGTTGAGTACGAAAGGTTTGACACCTGAAATGAGTAGGACTATGTGTGGGAACCCCAAAATGTGGATTCTTAAGTTTGGCACTCTTGCACTGCCCCCTGGGGGCACTCTCAAAATGACCCCCCTAATTTGTTTATCGGTATTGTGGCGTACGAGGACCAATGTTTTTTCATATGTACTTCAAGGGAGTCTTATTTTAAAAAGCCAATTCTTAAGTTTTCAACTAATGTACTAAGCCACTTAAGAATGGCTTAATTAACGCTAATTAGCATCGGTATTGTCACGTACGAGGACACATTTTGGCTCAAATGTACTCCAAGATATCCTGATTACGAATATATAATTCTTAAGTTTCAACTCCATGTACTAATCCACTTAAGAATGGGTCAAAGATCGATAATTGACCTAATTACGTTTGGAATAATGTGACCCGCTCCATCGAAATAAGGAATAAGTCTCAAAAAAGTTATGGTCTGATGAAGATGACAGGTTTATATTTATTTGCCAAATCCACATTCCGAGGAAAACAGCTCTGAAATAAACAAAATTGACCAAAATCATACGGACAGCACAAACAAATACTTGGTCACGATTTTCACCCATGCATTCACTTCAACGGCCGATTGCGTAAAACGGCCTCAGCGACTTATTCCTGATTACGATGGAGCGGGTCACATATGGGGTAGAGGATTGAAATAAGGTGTAATGTGAAGGTCTAAACATTGAGGACAAGGACCAGTTGTTAAAGTAGTATTTTGTTGGTGTCTTCATGGCTTAAACATGCAATTAGGCCTAAAAGTGTACCCTTTTGACCCACCACGTGTTTATAATTGTATCGGTATGATCGAGTACGTCCACAAAACTTATGTCAACATGTTCATCTGGCAACCCAGAATACGAAAAACTCGTTCTTAAGTGTCCATCTGATGCACAAATCCGCTTAAGAATAAGAAATCGGTCAACTTATGAAAGCATGTTTAAGCTATTATTGAGTTATTCCTCATGAAAAGGAGGCCTTCATCAAAAGTTTAATTTACCAAGAGCTTTTCGGAGTTTTCATGTGTATTTTAAGAATTGCTCGCATCCAATTATTAAGCTGGATAGTACAGTAACCATGTGTCTGTGTCTAGGACAATAAGACTATATATATGCCCTATTGTTCATTGTACCTTATAAAATAAGCACGAGCTCTCGTGACAGATGAGGGCACTTGACAGAATATATTGATTGAAATAAACTTTAATTAAAAATCAAATCAAAATTACGTGTAACACTGTCACAATACTAAACACATTAATTACAATATTGCACTGCACTGCACTTGAATTAGAATGAATCTATGTTAATACAAGAACTATAAGGATCTGCTTTAGTGTGACAAATTGCAAATATTGACCTATGATACAATAATGATCTGCGTATTCATCTCGAACAAGCCAGCCCATGCCTAAACATGCAAATACTTCTTTGAAGTACGGTGCAATATTGCAGTTACTGTATATTATTATTATTATATCTTAATCTTGGTGATTTACATTTCCCAAACATGTTATCCATGAATAAAGCTGCAGCGCCTTGCTTACATGGATGTAAGTTCCCGGGTGTAAGTTATAATATTTTTTTTTAAATATATATGCATTTTAACTGGCAGACTATTATCATGTCAAAATCTACTGGTAGCTAAAGTACCATGGACATGAATAAACTCAAGTTGCATTTATAGCAACTTGTATAAATGACTTCAATATAAGGACAAGATTAATGTGATTTAGTAAAGTAAGGAATAGCCTGTATCATAAATCGCTACAATTTTGTGTATACCATGATTCATAATCCAGAAACTTAGCGTTTTAAAAATCATACTGAATTGGCAGAAGCCGACTATTTGCCCTGCGAACGAAGAATCGTGGTTGGCTGCAGTCTTTGGAAAATAGAACATCTAGAAACTACATGTAGTTCGGGGGTCTCCCCTTGGATAAGGGATCAGTTAGGTTTCTGTTCTACAAAAATGTTCATAGCGTCATGGAGAGGATGAGGAGGTTAATACTGATACTTGGTAAGCAACATTCATCACCAACCACAGCTTATTAAGCAAAAGATTATCAAAAAAAGTGTGGAAATAACCTGCAAAAGGTTTCCGTATTGTTTACGGTAAAGGTATGTAAATATTCATTGTGAGTAGGCCTGGCCGTATAATTGCGAGTTACATTTTATTGGCACACCGCCACAATGAAATATCTCTCCGTCTCCTTTAATTTGTTGTGATGCTTGTAGTTTAGAAGATTGTGTAAATGTTCTACTCTTAGCTATGCAAAACATCAATAAGCATGATGGTCAGGGTATGGATATACACTCCAATCTGGTTTGAACTTGAAGGACATCAACTACCGCAAACCCTGGTAGAAGAAGATGAAATGAAGACTGACGGGAGTGAGGAAAGGCAAGAGGTCGCACCATCTGATGAAGAGGAAGGACTTTCCGAAGAGAACTAAATAACAGCTGAGTGATTCAATTTGAAACAAGGTGGGAATACACCAGCCGGGAATTGAATGATTCCATAATTTGTAACTATTCAAATCGCAAACTGAGAACATGACTATAATACATATTAAGTGTTACACGTAATTTTGATTTGATCTTTAATTAAAGTTTATTTCAATCAATATCTTCTGTCAAGTGCCCTCATCTGTCACGAGAGCTCGTGCTTATTTTATAAGGTACAATGAACAATAGGGCATATATATAGTCTTATTGTCCTAGACACAGACACATGGTTACTGTACTATCCAGCTTAATAATTGGATGCGAGCAATTCTTAAAATACACATGAAAACTCCGAAAAGCTCTTGGTAAATTAAACTTTTGATGAAGGCCTCCTTTTCATGAGGAATAACTCAATAATAGCTTAAACATGCTTTCATAAGTTGACCGATTTCTTATTCTTAAGCGGATTTGTGCATCAGATGGATACTTAAGAACGAGTTTTTCGTATTCTGGGTTGCCAGATGAACATGTTGACATAAGTTTTGTGGACGTACTCGATCATACCGATACAATTATAAACACGTGGTGGGTCAAAAGGGTACACTTTTAGGCTTAATTGCATGTTTAAGCCATGAAGACACCAACAAAATACTACTTTAACAACTGGTCCTTGTCCACAATGTTTAGACCTTCACATTAAACCTTATTTCAATCCTCTACCCCATTTCTTATTCTCCATTCTTATTTCTTATTCTTATTTCTTATTCTCCATTCTACCATTGATATGCTGATGAGTCCTTCTTCTCGTGAAGCCCATGATGATTCAGAACGCCCGCCGAGTGCTCTGAGCCGGAACCACCCATGGACGCCCACAAGTCTAGCCAGTCCAGCGAGCCACCGTACAGCGGATCTCAGTCCAGCGAGCCACTGTACATTGGATGTCGGCCCAGCGGTTCTGGTACCGACAAGCAACCGCTTCGCTGCATTGGCGACAGAGGATCCCGTCATCACCGACTCCAGCACCGGTGATTCCCGGACCGAGGCCGAGTTGGTGATCGACACGTACTTCGAAGTCTTGCAGCTAAACGGCCAGCCTGACACCGAGGAGCAGGGATCCTCCCCAACCCCAAACCATTTGCCCCATCCCTCAAAAACTAAAATGTCCTTAGAATTTGACGAGCAGCTGAATCAATACCGGAAAAAGCACAAGAAGCTGACCACTGCAAAGGACAAACCGGCACCTAAAGTAAAACAATCAGCATCCACACCAACGGAACACCACTGTGCAGATGTGCTTCTAATCGGTGACTCGATGATAAAACGGCTTCAGCCCAGGAGATTGAGCAGGCAAAAGAAAGTGATGTGCCACACCATGCGTGGAGCAAAAATCCAAGATCTTGCTCCCCACGCCATACAGCTGTCGACCAAGCACGACGTATCTCGGGTAATTCTCCATGTTGGGACCAACAACACATCCGACAACCCGGAGACTATTGCCGCTCAGATCACCTCCCTCGGCGAGTCACTACAACCAAGATCAGTGACAATATCTTCGATCATACACCGTAAAAACCAAACGGTGCCACAGTGCAAGAGAGTAGATGATTCTAATAATCTGCTCAAGTCCATAGCAAAGCGAAATAACTGGGGCTTCATTGACAACGGTAACATAAACTCAAACCACCTTGTGTCGGACGGTGTGCACCTCGACTCAGCAGGAGTGCGCCTACTTGCCACGAACATTATCCAACACATCAAAGGACCACCAAAGACCTTTGATAGTCGCATTCCACATCAGAAAACCCCTTTCGGTCAGAGTTTGTACTCTGATGTCCTGACGAAGCGGACTACAGCGACCCGTGATGTTCCGACGGGTTTTCTAATGGCCAACCAGTATTACCCGCATCCCCATGAGAAACGGCACCAAATCAACCTCAATCAACGACGGCAGCCAGTATCCCAGACCAGAGCACCCCCGACACATTATCGAGGCCAGGAGTGGAACCAACATCTGAAAATGGTCAGGGAGCTGCTCAACCCACAAGGCAAGGTTCTAAAATAGACATAACAGATGGTATTATCTGCAATCAAAGTTCCGAGGGTTTCTCATTCGCCCATCTTAATGTAAGAAGCCTCATAAACAAATTTGACCATTTTAAGATTGTAATGTCTAAAAATCCATTCGACATCATCTGTCTAAACGAAACTTTTTGCGACGCCTCAATCTCTGATGACGAAATAACTCTACCAAATTATTCTATTGTCAGAAAAGACAGAAACCGACATGGTGGCGGTGTTGCAATTTACATTCGAGATACCCTAATGTTCTCTCGTCGTGAAGATCTCGAAATATATGATGTCGAGTGTATATGGGTTGAAATTAAGTGCAAACAAAGACAGCCTGTGCTTATCAGTTCTATTTATAGGCCTCCTTCAAGCTCTGTCGAATTTATGGGAAAACTGAGTGATATCCTTAATAAGGCCTCGTGTGAATGTAAAGAAATTATTACAACTGGGGACTTTAATTGTGATGTTTCAGAGGAATACGATAGTATGCAATCAAATCCAATTATTTCTTGCTTTAGTTTGTTCCAAATGGCGCAACTCATACATGACCCAACACGTGTCACTGAATCTACTAAAACTACCATCGATCTCATTTTTAGTTCCCACCCAGAGCTCATAAAGGACTGTGGTGTTTTACCAGTCCTAATCAGTGATCATTATCTTGTTTATGGGCTACACAGTTGGAAAACACCAAAAATGAAAGGTCGTTCAATAAATTTTCGATGTCTACAAAATATAGACAGTGATGCATTTACGGACGATCTCCGTAATGCACCATGGCAAGATGTTTTTGGTTGTTATGATGTGGATAATGCATGGTCTATATGGTACTCCATATTTATGAGTATTATTAACCTCCATGCGTCAGTCAAAACCAAACGCATTCGGGGTGCCTCAGTACCGTGGCTCGATAGCGAAATTCTTAAACTTATGCGGCAGCGCGATCGTGTACACAAAATTGCAAAGCACACATAACAGGCTTACAAATTCATTGGGATTCATACAAAAACCTGCGGAACAATGTTACTAATAAAATCCGCAGTAAAAAGAGTAATTACTACACATCCGCCATAGAAGAAAATAAAAGCAACTCTTCTATGCTGTGGAAAACTCTGAAGGAGGTACTCCCTAAGAAACAACAAACTGTACCAAATTCGATTACTTCCCCAAATGGGGAAAATATTGACAATATCGCCGACATTGCTGATACATTAAATGAACACTTTTCAACAATCGGCAAGCGTACTGCTGGAAATTACCCTTTGCGTGAACTTGAAATAGATGACAATACTGACGCCTATATATTTGATTCTGTTGATGAAGATTGCGTAGTACCTAACATTACAGAAGAGTTTGTTCGAAAGCAAATATCATCCATGTCGGTTGGGAAAGCAACAGGTCCGGATGGAATTAGTGTTAAAATGATTAAAATTGCTTCACCTTATATCATTAAATCTTTAACTCATATTGTTAACCTGTCTATAAGATGTGAGCGATACCCTAAAGATTGGAAACATGCTTTAGTAACACCAATTCACAAGGGAGGAGATAAATGTAGTACAGGTAACTATCGTCCAATTTCTATACTGCCAATTATCTCTAAGATTTTAGAAAGATGGGTGCACTCATCGGTATATAGATATCTTGATGAAAACAATCTGATTCCTAGTTGCCAGTCGGGATTTAGACCCCTGCACTCAACTGAAAGCACCCTACATGACTTAACAAACAAGTGTTTTGCGGCCATGGAGAATGGACAAGTTACAGGCAGTGTGTTTATAGACCTCAGTAAAGCATTTGATTGTGTTGATCATGAAATCTTACTAAAGAAACTAGAAAGGATGAACATGTCATCTTCTGTAATAAATTGGTTTAAGTCGTACCTAAGTGAACGTAGTCAGTCTGTGAATATTGGCGGCACCATATCAAAGGTCCTGTCCGTAAACACTGGTGTTCCACAGGGGTCGATACTAGGTCCACTTTTATTCATTGTTTATACTAGTGACCTTCCATTTTGTATTGCCCCAAACTGCAACTTATTTATGTATGCAGATGACTCCACATTAACGTGTAGCTCCTCCAACATTAATATAATAGAAAGTAGCTTAAATACAGCTCTTACTAGTTTTCACAACTGGTGCGGAAGAAACAAGCTAGCTTTAAATGCCACCAAAACCAAATGCATGCTTATTGGTACTAGGCAGAAAATATCTAATGTTAATTTAAATGTATGCATTGCTGGTAGTCGTATTGAAAATGTGAAGTCTTATAAATGTTTGGGTGTAATTATTGATGAAGCATTAAGTTGGGGCCCACATGTCGAATACGTAATAAAAAATGTGGTGTCTAAATTAGGTATACTAAGAAGAATCCGTGATTGTATTCCTCAGAACAGCTTGCACACACTATTTGTAAGTCTAGTTATGCCAACATTAGAGTATTGTTGTACTGTGTGGGGAGGAAGGTACATATCTCACGATAATATGTTAAACAAATGTCTCAAAAGGGGCAGGGGGGGCGGCCGCCCCCCTATGATTTGAAAAAAAAAAAAAAGGAGAAGAAGAAGGAGAAGGAGGAGAAAAAGAATGAGAAAAGGTGGAGGGGGTTGTGTTTGTCTTGCTTACATTTCCAAGGACCCGGATCTAAAAAAAAACACTGACACACCGAAGACTTTGTGCAGACTGAGGCCCTAAATCGTCTAAAAACGCCAACAACGCTTAAAACGCCATGTTTGACCATCTTATGGGAGTCTGCGCTCCTGAGAACCTCTCACGGATATTACGTGGGCCTATGACCATCTTTATGAGTACACACGGGTCTTCGGTAATATTCGTAAGGTAAGGTGTGTAAGTCAGTGGACTAGAACGGTGTGAATGTGATTGCTTTACTTTGCTTGTACTTAGTTCTAAACTTTGAAATAAATGCACAAGAACAAACACATGCTATCATTATTTAGGTAAAGTCTTGCGTTCATTTAATTTTTTTTGCGATGTCATACGTGGTGTTTGCCACAAAGACTTTAGATTTAAGAGCCTTCTTCGCTTTTCATTGGTCAACAGTTTTTTGCCCATTAATGCGCATGCGCTGGTAAAGCCGTGTTGTCAATGGAAGACGGGCTTCCTGCAATGTGGTCAATTTCAATTTCCGCCCGGTACATCGTGAGTAGGTCGTGCGCTTTATGACGAAGCTTTTCAGACACTTTCGAGGGCAAATCACGAGCAAATCACGACCCGGGATGCTAGAAACGTTCGCAAGAAATTTCAACTTTTTTAAAATTCCCGCCGAACTAAAAACGACTCCCGCAAACAATAATTGACAACGGGCTTCCGAACCCCCGCGCATGTTTGGCGAATATGGTGGCCCTGAAGGGATTACGCAGATCGTCAATATTGACGTCAATATTGACGTCAATATTCACGACAAATTTCACGACTTTCCTCAAAGTCGCGAATATTGACGTCAAATTTGACGTCAATATTCACGACTTTCCCAAAAAGTCGCGAATATTCACGTCAAATTTGACGTCAATATTCACGACTTTCCCCAAAAGTCGCGAATATTCACGTCAAATTTGACGTCAATATTCGCGACTTGCCCCCAAAGTCGCAAATATTTTGACGCGAATTTTTTTCAACAAGCTAGGTTTTGGCTAGTCTTGCTCCAAGACTGAGTTTTTCATTTGTCCGGGGCGCGCCGTGCGTTCGTCGATCATCCATACTCAGAAAACGGGCTTATTGAGGGCGCCCTCGATTGTCACGAGAGATCAGTGGGGTTGTTTCAAGTTCAGAAACAAATTTCGTGAACTGAACTTAAAGGTAGGATACACCATTTGCAGACATCAACAATATTTACTACCGAATTATTAAGAAATATCTTACTTATTTGAAGGTAAATTATGATTCTATGGCACTGCTGAGCACTTGATTTGTAAAAGGATATCTCTTTACAGCATGTGTTCTGCACGCAGTTATTTCTGCACTGACGTGACCGAAGTGATAAATGCTTACAAATCTCGTGAACTGAACTTAAAGGTAAATTTGAAGGTAAATTATGATTCTAGGCATCCAGCAAAATGATCGCGCTAGATATCCTGTAATTATTCCGAAAAATATAATTTTATAAAAATAAATTCGCGATCGCCGGATCGCCCCGGAACAAGACTAGCCAAAACCTAGCTTGCTGGAAAAAAATTCGCGTCAAAATATTTGCGACTTTGGGGGCAAGTCGCGAATATTGACGTCAAATTTGACGTCAATATTCGCGACTTTTTGGGAAAGTCGTGAATATTGACGTCAAATTTGACGTCAATATTCGCGACTTTTTGGGAAAGTCGTGAATATTGACGTCAATATTGACGTCAATATTCGCGACTTTGAGGAAAGTCGTGAATTTTGTCGTGAATTGACGTCAATATTCACGATCTGCGTAGTCCCCAGGGCCACCATAATGAACACATGCCTGTGTTCAAAAAGCGTAACACCAGAGAACGTCCGAGTTGTTCCGATCAATTTGCAGTGTACGAGGCATGGAAGTCGGTGCCGGTAGCGAATTATTTTCCGTAGCCAACATTTGAATAGTGATCTTAGAGTCAGCGGAAACGTTCATTATCGATTTCGGATTGTATTAATAATATACAATACAGTAACGGTCTACTATGTGTACGCTCTATATCATATTAGGAATATAGATTGATTCCGTAAGAATTATAGAGGATTAAAATCACATTTCTGGCAGCTCACCCTCTCTAGTATAGTGGTTAGGTAGATTGGCATATTGATCAGTGTTCTGTGGTTCGAATCCCACTCCAGTCTCATTTAAAAACTAAATTTTACAATATATTTTTAATATATTAAGTCAAAAAAATCTAACTATTGCTATGTGTTGTGAGAGCCCGAAGCAATGTTGACTACGGAAACAATACAATTGCGTCCCGGTAGCTTAATGGATGATCAAAAATTATGGTCTAAAAATAAATAAATAACGAACCAAAAGCGTAAAAATGCCTGCATAAAATAGCTTCATTTTAGCTTTGACTTTGATTTTTTCCCGACTTCGGCGGGGGTCACATTTTCCCTCAGATCACCCCCCCCCCCCCCCCCCCCCCCCCCCACCCCGCCCCCGCGTAGCGCTAGTGCGTCGGCCGCCGGCGACTTTTTTTAACGTACCACTATCGAGCTATTATACATATATAATTGTGCAGGATGGCACTTTATACGAAATGATATAATTATTAAAACGACGCAACTGAGCGAGACATTGCTCTACTGTAGTGGATAATGAACAGGATTATTAATCAGGAGTTCAAATCCCATAAAACCCATTCAATTTTTGATTTTGAATAAGATAAGTTAATTTTTTATTATTTTATTTATTACATTTGTTATAGGTTTGTTAGTAATTTGCAACATTTTCCTTTTACTAATTAAGCGGTTTGGAGGATTTTTTTTAAAGGGAAATAAAGTCCGAGAACCTGACTTGCAACTCGCATATGCTTTAGTATACGACCATAGCTCGTTAGTTGTACGAAAAAAAATATCGCCGGCCGCCGCTGACGCGCCGTATTGTTAACCTTTTTTTCGCCCTCCCTATCAAAATACCCTGGCGCCGCCCCTGGCTTGACCAACCATGTTGGCAAGACGTCCAAAGAACAAGACTTGTTTGGCGATCGAGAGATAATTTTGCAAATCTCATTTTCATCAACTGGTTCAAAGTTATTCAGAATAGTTATAGCATGAACAGTGTCAGGCTCATTATCAATTGGATTGGAGTCTGCAAAATCAGTGTTATTATCAAGATCGTTACGAATCTTGACAATTTTGTTCTCAAAGAAGTCAGCAAATTTGTTGGACAGGTGCTCATTTGAATTACACACAGGCAGAGATTTGTTTAGTCTTATTTTTGTTCAGCAAAGTATTACTAATTTGAAACACCTTTTTCATATCAGCAGACCGCAGTTCGTTATTCGTTATTAACTCCTGCTTCGCTTTCTGAATCAAGTTAACATGTTTGTGATGAGAAAGATATCACTGACGATTTTCCCTCATTGTGTGGTTTCTCCGAAATTCTGTTTATTTATTTGTTATTTTTTTGTAATTTTTGTTAATTTTTTTAAAGGGGGGGGGGGGGGGGGGGGGGGGGGTGGCGTTAGGAAACAATAGTTTATAGGTATGGGGAACTTAGGGGGGAGTAATGCCGTCTGCCGGCGAAATAGTAATCCGCCCGGGCGAAATTATGGAGTTCTATATCTGCCACCTCGCGCCGCGGATCTCGCATCGCGGATCTCGCATCGCGGGTCGCGGATCTCGCATCGCGGGTCGCGGATCTCGCATCTCGCGTCGCGGATCTCGCATCGCAGGTCGCGGATCTCGCATCTCGCGTCGCGGATCTCGCATCTCGCGTCGCGGATCTCGCATCGCGGGTCGCGGATCTCGCATCGCGGGTCGCGGATCTCGCATCTCCCCTCGCGGATCTCGCGTCGCGGGTCGCGGATCTCGCGTCGCGGATCTCGCGTCGCGGATCTCGCGTCGCGGGTCGCGGATCTCGCGTCGCGGATCTCGCGTCGCGGATCTCGCGTCGCGGATCTCGCGTCGCGGATCTCGCGTCGCGGATCTCGCGTCGCGGATCTCGCGTCGCGGATCTCGCGTCGCGGATCTCGCGTCGCGGATCTCGCGTCGCGGATCTCGCGTCGCGGATCTCGCGTCGCGGATCTCGCGTCGCGGATCTCGCGTCGCGGATCTCGCGTCGCGGATCTCGCGTCGCGGATCTCGCGTCGCGGATCTCGCGTCGCGGATCTCGCGTCGCGGATCTCGCGTCGCGGATCTCGCGTCGCGGATCTCGCGTCGCGGATCTCGCGTCGCGGATCTCGCGTCGCGGATCTCGCGTCGCGGATCTCGCGTCGCGGATCTCGCGTCGCGGATCTCGCGTCGCGGATCTCGCGTCGCGGATCTCGCGTCGTGGATCTCGCGTCGCGGATCTCGCGTCGCGGATCTCGCGTCGCGGATCTCGCGTCGCGGATCTCGCGTCGCGGATCTCGCGTCGCGGATCTCGCGTCGCGGATCTCGCGTCGCGGATCTCGCGTCGCGGATCTCGCGTCGCGGATCTCGCGTCGCGGATCTCGCGTCGCGGATCTCGCGTCGCGGATCCCGCGTCGCGGATCTCGCGTCGCGGATCTCGCGTCGCGGATCTCGCGTCGCGGATCTCGCGTCGCGGATCTCGCGTCGCGGATCTCGCGTCGCGGATCTCGCATCTCGCATTTTATTTGCTGGGTAATGCGCATGCCCAATGACAATGTGTAATTTGAGAAGCATGGTCAGGGTGCGTTTCCTTTGCGTTTTGTTCTCGCCCATTGTAATGTATACATGCAGCCTATCCTGCGCTACCACGCACGTGCTATCAGTATCATCAGGCATTCATAAATACCTGGGACAGTTTAGGCATTCCTATTGGTCGAGAGCCCGTCACGTGGCCGGTATTAAACGGACGATACATGGCTGGAAGTGTTTAAACATAGCTGGAATCACCATTCCGTCCCCAGGGCTCACTTTATTTCCAATCCTGAACCGTACCTCGTCTCCAATAATAAGAGCGGGTAGTGTTGAGCGCGTACAGCTCGACACCTTGGGAACGAGGTTGCCAATGGCAGTAATAGTCTGGTTCACAGTAAATACGCTTTATTGTATGTATTGTGTAGAGAGCGACAGAGGCGGAAACATGTCATTTGACACAGACAGAATGGCGAAACACCGAAATTTACTTGCGACAATTTTCCGGGATTTTCGGGGCTTTTTAGGCTGAATTTAAAAAAAAAGTACTTATGAATGGGAATAAATGTGTGTTCGGTCGGTATTAATCACTCTGTTTAATACCGATTGGAGTCTGGGTGCTGATAATTACCCTCGCCTTCGGCTCGGGTAATTATCAGCACCCAGACTCCAATCGGTATTAAACAGAGTGATTAAAACCTCTCGAACACACATTTATTCCCTTATTATATGAAGTGGTTTCGTTTGGAGAAGGTTCCCGCGTGCATGTACTATTTGAATTTTGCAGTACGGCCGCTTACTCTAATCCGTCCCTCGTCGTCAACAACCTCACAGCCGTTCAGCGTAGAACAGATACGCGTCAATATAACGTATTAGTAAAAGGCAGCGCAAAAGTCAAATAGTACATGCACGCGGGAACCTTCTCCAAACGAAACCACTTCATATAATGCCTGATGATACTGATAGCACGTGCGTGGTAGCGTTACATTACATTACAATGGGCGAGAACAAAACGCAAAGGAAACGCACCCTGACCATGCTTCTCAAATTACACATTGTCATTGGGCATGCGCATTACCCAGCAAATAAAATGCGAGATCCGCGACGCGAGATCCGCGACGCGAGATCCGCGACGCGAGATCCGCGACGCGAGATCCGCGACGCGAGATCCGCGACGCGAGATCCGCGACGCGAGATCCGCGACGCGAGATCCGCGACGCGAGATCCGCGACGCGAGATCCGCGACGCGAGATCCGCGACGCGAGATCCGCGACGCGAGATCCGCGACGCGAGATCCGCGACGCGAGATCCGCGACGCGAGATCCGCGACGCGAGATCCGCGACGCGAGATCCGCGACGCGAGATCCGCGACGCGAGATCCGCGACGCGAGATCCGCGACGCGAGATCCGCGACGCGAGATCCGCGACGCGAGATCCGCGACGCGAGATCCGCGACGCGAGATCCGCGACGCGAGATCCGCGACGCGAGATCCGCGACGCGAGATCCGCGACGCGAGATCCGCGACGCGAGATGCGAGATCCGCGACGCGAGATGCGAGATCCGCGACCCGCGATGCGAGATCCGCGACGCGAGATGCGAGATCCGCGACCCGCGATGCGAGATCCGCGACGCGAGATGCGAGATCCGCGACCCGCGATGCGAGATCCGCGACGCGAGATGCGAGATCCGCGACCCGCGATGCGAGATCCGCGACCCGCGATGCGAGATCCGCGACGCGAGATGCGAGATCCGCGACCCGCGATGCGAGATCCGCGACGCGAGATGCGAGATCCGCGACCCGCGATGCGAGATCCGCGACGCGAGATGCGAGATCCGCGACCCGCGATGCGAGATCCGCGACCCGCGATGCGAGATCCGCGATGCGAGATCCGCGGCGCGAGGTGGCAGATATAGAACTCCATACGAAATAGTAATCCACCTGAGCGAAATAGTAATCCGCCCGGGCGAAATAGTAATCCACCTGAGCGAAATAGTATTCCGCACGGGCGATAGTAATCCGCCCAGGAGAAATAGTAATCCGCCCGTTTTAATTTTTACTTTTCAGCATTTGCTAATTTAATGGTAGTAAATTATAGAATATGTAAGGACCTTACAGCATTCAAGGAACCTGCTTGAGGCTAGTCTGGGTTAATTTTAATAAACAAATTCAGATCCGATTTAAAAGTTTTCATGGTGAAGATAGGAAAGACATTTGGCTTGATGGCCATCGCAGATTTGACCTTTTAAACAATATAAAAGGTAGAATAACATGCACAGTTTGAATTTTTTGTATAGCCAAATATCTTTATCCTAACATACTATGATTGTGTGCCAAATTCCATGTTTTTTTTCATTTGATTGAATATTATTTTACCAATCTGCTTGACTAGATGTCACATGGTGCTACTATATACGTAGATCTTTCTCAGCTCGAGTTTTTAAAAATTGATTACATAATTGAATAACATGCACTTTGAACAGTTTGATTTTTTTTGTATAGCCAAATTTCTTTATCATAACATACTATGATTGTGTGCCAAATTCCATGTTTTGTTCATTTGATTGAACATTATTTCACCAATCTGCTTGACTAGATGTCACTTGGTGCTACTGTAGATATTTATCAGCTCGAGTTTTTGAAAATTGATTACACAATTGAATAACATGCACTTTGAACAGTTTGATTTTTTTTGTATAGCCAATATTTCTTTATCATAACATACTATGATTGTGTGCCAAATTCCATGTTTTGTTCATTTGATTGAACATTATTTCACCAATCTGCTTGACTAGATGTCACTTGGTGCTACTGTAATTCTTTATCAGCTCGAGTTTTGAAAATTGATTACAGGGACGGATACAGGACTTTGTTTACAACGTGGATGCACCTTTTCAATAGTAACATTTAAAACAAAACCTCAGATTTGGTCACTTTTAATTGGTAGTTAACCGAAGTTAAGATTGTTTTGCATTAACGTGTCCAGGAGCCAGACTATTCTAATTGAAAATCGCAAAACTCTCAATGTGAACATTTTAATATATTGCGAGCTGTACTTAAAAAGCAACGCGCAGATTCCCAATTCATTAAATGGAATGTGATATAGGAAACCAGTACGCATCACTTCCATCATAATGACACAATAAAATAGAAAAAGTTCAATTTAAAAATAAAATTGTATGCAAAAGACATTGCAAGCATAGTGTTTTTCTTATTCATAAAATATAAACATAATAGTCTAAAACGAAAGTTTTGTTTTTATTTCCATCGCTATGGGGATGGTATTATGGCGTTCCGACGCTAATACCCAGCGCTCATTTCCCGTCAGAATCTTACGTCAGAATTTTACATCCTAGCCTGTGCATTACACTTTCCATCAACATGACAACGAATGACACGGACCAGATACCTCCCATCAGGATAAAAGCGCCATCGTAACTCCCGCTTACATCATAAATCCAACCTGAAAATACACCAGCAAAAATCACACTTCAGTTTTGTTCTTTGGACTTGGCGTCCTTCATCCCGTCATATAAAACTTTTCCCTGCAATGTACTCAGTTTGTCTGGTTGTGTGGCATGAATATCAGACTCTATAAAATACGGACTCATTGGTAAACTTGCGCATGATTAATTAAGTGATGATCATGACGTGACCGGTCACGTGAGAGGGTGTAACCAATAACAGGGAAAAGGAGTCCGGTTTTCACAGGAGTCTGATATTCATATCACACCGGCAATCGTAAAAAAATAATACCAAATTCCACTTTCCTTAAAACCACAGCACACCAGGTGCTGTTATTTCACAGGATGCCTAATACTTAATTCACCTGCAGTCAAGTAAGGTATTTCATAATAATGTAGTAAGTTTGTTTTATTATGTTTGCAAATGGTGTATAGTTTGACAACAGGGGAAGTTTTTCAAGCTTACCCGGTAAGAACCCAACACCGGTTGAAACAAATCCGGCAAAGATTCCCATCCAACTGAAAGCACTGACGAGAGTATCAGCACCCAGCAGGTCCTTGGTATACACGTCCAGCAGCGCACCCATCGTGCCGGACGCCCCCATGAAAATGGCAGCATTGGCCATCAGCAACCAGTAGGTGTCCATCCAGGGATCGCTGAAGAGACAAGCAGCACCCAGGGTTGTCATCGCCACCATCATTGTCCTGAGGGACACCCAACCCCGGTCCACTATGGGCCCGTGGCCTACCTTCCCGACCAGATTGGCCACCCCTGCCGCTGCAGCAAAGGTGACCGCGTCTTGCCCGGAGAACCCTTTAGCGTGGATGTGGCCAACAAAGTAGATCACCCACAGGTCGCTGACTACACGGCTGCTAATGAAGAGGACCACTGTCAGGTAAAAATAGGCTTTCCTGAAGACCCCCAGTCCAAAGGTCTGAGCGCAACGCGCGTCACTGAGTTGGAGGCAGCACTTGGACCTTTGGGGGCTTGGACTCGATTTCGCCATCAGGGAGCGGTGCGTACTCGTCGTCTCTCACATCAACGTCGTCTCTCCCATCAACGCCGGGTCTCCGTGGTGGCCGGTCGGTCAGAAGTGCCCCACATGGGATGATATGCAAGCAGATGGCGCCCAGGAGCAGCATGGCTCCCCTCCAACCGTAAGTGTCTAGGAAGAGTTGAGTCAGCGGGGCGAAGACAATGAGAGCAACCGAATGACCTGCGTGCCCGATACCGTTGGCTGCGGTGTAGTGGGTGGTAAAGTACCGCCCCACCATGGCTCTGGTCAGGATATTGGAAAAACTTAAACCACAGCCTATAAGGGAAGGAAACGTTAAACAAATTCCACCCATTAATCATTTCAGTTAGTAAATAATGTAAGGAGACCAACAAGCTGATCTAAGTTTGTATCAGTTGTTTCGTTAAACAAATACTTAAGGTTCGGTGTCGGTCAAAGTGGGGCGATGTGGTCCAGTGGTTAGCAGGTTCGAATAATGTACGGTGGTACGCGGATTCGAACCCTACTAGGGAACATGCTTGTGTTCCTGGGCAAGACACTTTACTGCAATTGCCCCTCTCAGCCCATGAATATAAGGATGTGTACCTGTGAAGGTATGGACCACATGCGCTGATCTTGAACAGGATTAATATTTGTGTAAAGCGCTTTGAAACATGCATTTACAGAGTGTATAAAAAACAATGCCACAAAATATAACGGAATACCACACGTATAATGTAAACATCGATAATATAGATATGATTTCAAAGATACTTGTTTCAACTTTAAAATGAGACATCAAACGTCAAAATCTGACAATGTTTGACAGAGTTATGAATAATTTTCCAAGAGGGGTTAAATTGACCAAGGGACCAAGCTTGTCGATTTAGTTTGTATACTGTGCAAGTGTAGAATTGATATCAAGTCGCCACCGAAACAAACCAGCGATGATGAGTTACCATGCCCGCTGCTGCCTGCACGGACAAAGACAAAGGTGTCTAGCGACTTGATTTTAAGTCTACACTTGCACAGTATCCAAACAAAATCTAAAAACTTGGTCTCACGGTCAATTTGACCACTCTTGGAAAATTATTCATCATAACTCTGTTAAAAATTGTCAGATTTGGACGTTTGATGTCTCATTTTTAAGTGGAATCCACTACCTTTGAAAACATATCTATATTATCGATGTTAGTTATACATTCTACGTGTGGTATTCCGTTATATTTTGGTTGCATTGTTTTTAGACATACCGTATAGGGGTAAAAAGCGCTATATAAAACCAACATTATTATTTTAATTTTTATTCATACACTTTGATTGATTCATTTCTGTCACTAACCAAAGTGTTCTGTTTCACAAGCTCCTTTAAATTTCATTCAATAAATCAATCATTGTTGTTGATAAACCAGCGGAAGTATGATCTCTTAAATTCCCCTTTTCGAAATAGTTCTGTATAATTTTGCACAGACGGGACTTTTCAGCGCCTTCGGGGGTATCAAGGCGTCTAAAATAAAAGGCAATGGGTGATTTAACATGGGTAACTTGTGTGCCACTTCGTATTCTTGAGGTGCGTTTTTAGTATCCACGTTATTTTGACCATTGCTTTACCTGAGAGCACAGTCAGGGACACTGCGAATTGTATGACAGAGGTTGTCAAGGAGGCCACAACTATAGATCCACCAATCAGCACACCGCTCACCATAATAACCAGCCGGATTCCAAACTTCATTTCCAGAGGCCCGGCAAAAGGTCCTATTTTATATCAAGAATATACCAACATTTCATGAATATCCACATTCTTTATACAACACCTTAATATATTCCTGTAATCAGATTAGTGGATCGTTGATCGCGCGTTAAGTATTCGTCTTAATGGCGTTCTTTTGTTTTAAACCCACAAATTGTCGGTGATTCAGATTAAGAAGGATCAATCAAGAGAACACGTAACCCAACGTTCAGCGAATCGAACCCCAGTGAATTAATGCCATTCAACCAGTCATACTGCTTTCTTATTCCCAACAAAGGCCCTCGTTCGTACCTCCAACACGTGTTTTAGTTATTTGTTATATTGTGTCCGTCTCCGCACGTGCCTTCATCAAATACTTTGGTCATTCTATATGGTGGGTCTAGTCTATGGGTCTATTATGGTGGGTGGCATGGGTGGCTTGTGCGTAAAGCGCTCGCCTCTCACCAATGTGGCCCGGGCTCGATTCCCGGCCCGGACCCACTGACCTCTGGACGGATCATTGTCCATATTCTGCTGTGCTAACACTTGAAGTCGGCGCGAACTGGAAGTGCAATGGCGGACCCGAGACGTCACTGCTGTGAGCCAATGAAATGTCCAGGTGTAGAGGTCAGTGGATTTACTCTGTACATTTTGTATTTATAAACATTACGTAATACGTATCGTACCAACACCTGGACATTTCATTGGCTCACAGAGTGACGTCGTGGGTCCGCTATGTTGCACTTCTCCGCATGCCGACTTCAAAATGAAACAATGATGATCTGTCCATGTATAGAGGTCAGTGCCCGGACGCGTGATTTTTTTTCCCAACATGGTAAAGGCCAATTATCATAACTGGGCGTGTCTAGACCACACTGACTGGAAGACACTTAGGTTCTTAGAACCTTGCTTCCCCTCAAATTAAACTCATCCCATAATAAACTTACAATACAAAAATAGTCAATGAAAAATGAGCACAATCGAACCCATGAGAACTCGAACCCCAATCTTACGATCTATAACCTAACCCATTATCTACTTGGCTACTGGGAGAGGTCGACAGAAGCCGTTTTTCTAAGTGCTTTAATGTACCTCTGGCCTACGTGTAACTAGTCGACTGAGCAATAACAATATATTTTAGTATTATTGTTGAAACTACTGAATAATCATGACGCGAGGGGTATAGAAACGCCCATTTACCCTTTCCCATAGTGGGGAAAATAATTTCGCTGCCCGGACCATGTAGACCATGGGACGAAGTCACAAAATCCTTTCAGAAAGACATTTTCGTGATCCCCAACTTGGTACATGATAAAACTTTCACAAATTGATCTTTAGGGCATACCTAACAACGTTTGGGGTGTTCATTTTTGCAAAAGTGGCACTTTGGAGAGTTATTTCACGTAACAAATTTGATGGGGCGAAAATAACATGGGGCGAGTTGGTTTTTCTCGCCTAGTTTTCATAACAAATTCGCCCCAAAGCCAGTTCGCCCCATACTTTTGTTAACCTAATATTGTATTGACTCAAGCCAACTCGCCTCATAGAGCATGTACATGACAGGAAAAAGTTGCCAGTGACAAACATGAACTATTACCATCGTTTAAATGTAAATCACTCTTGATGGGTTCCCAGATGGATCCATTTAAGTGTGTTATTATATAATTGATTGATAAATAAAATGGCTTATATTCAATTTCAATCTGCAATTTTTTTTTTCAATTTTTTTTTTTGGGGGGGGGGGGGGGGGTGGTTCAATCAGCTCAGTGTTTTGTTTAAAGGGGAATTTTAATGGGTTTCATGCAAGGCGAGCTTGTAATGAAATACATAATAATGAAATACATCAAAAGATAAGATTCACACAATATGTATTGTTTGTCATTTTATTCTTGTCAGCACTAGTACATAAACTTCAGTACTCACTCATTTTTTTTTTTATGGAACATAACTTGCAAAGTGACATTAAAATAAATAGAATCACATGAAAATTGAGAATTAACAAATAAATGTTCACAATTTGTGGCCCTGTACCCACGTTTTGGTTGCTGTGGTCCAGGAGTGATAGTGCCTGCCCCAACCCTACAGTTTTATTTTACAATGGACCTGTAACATTACTGGGAAGCTGAATTGTTTGTGATTAAAGTCATGGTTGTAATAACATTTAAAATTACAGAAATGGTGAATTGTATGCACCATTTGCAAATAATAATTACATTTAAATTTGTGTAAATGCCTATTTGAGTACCATATTTTCTCAGTAAGAGGGATATTCATACTCCATCATGGATGTTTCAGTATGTAGCTCTAATAAGTTTTAACTAGGTTACACTTTTCAATTAGAAAAAGCCTTGAAAATAGTTGCCCTCATTAGAACAGGGATAGTGGAAGTTAACTGAATGAAAAATGCTCCTGACTTGTCTTAAATATTTAGTCATTTAGTACACAAAAACCAGTTCCAGCATAATTCTCTCAGCTTTTCCCTCTAAAATTAAGAATTATAACAATCACAAAATCACTGAAGTGAGCACATTATTGTTACAATTATTCACAACCCATGCGATTTGGGGCAGATAATGCACATAGCCGGTACGACATGCTTCTAATGTTGGGGCTTAGATAGTAGGCTGGCACTGGATCTGAGTAAACACAAGTCTTCTGTGGAGGTCTGTCATTAGCACTGCTCGTCTCCTGATTAGCAACTGCATATAAGGTTAAATCTAGAGAGAAAAAAGAAGGGAAAAATACAATCAATGAGGGAATTTGGAAATGACATGTTACAAGAATTTTTTTTTAGCTCGTCACTTGTCCTTATTTTCTTTTCTTTTTAAATGTTCTACACAAAAATATGGAGCCAAAGTTGCACACGCTTCCCACCCCCACCCCCCACCCCCACCACAAAAAAATTAATTAAAATAAAATTTCTTTAGTTGAACGGAATTTTTACGATTTGAAATGCAAACTTGCCGTACAATGCATTTTCCTGAGATACCGGTATGGTCTTATTTGTAACCTTGTACAAACAAACAATTTCTCACACCTAATGTTTTCTCAAACACCACCCCCCCCCCCCCCACCCACCCTTATAAAAAGGGGATAAAAGATAGGTGTATACATGTACTTAGCCAGAGCTGGCTATTTTTTTTTGACATAAACGAGATTTTACGAGCTACATGTATGCGTAGCTAAGTTGTCGTGAATCCAACAATTTCATTTATTAAATTAGCACGCGGAGTTTCTGTAGGCTCCGCCTGGATTACTTCGCTGCGGCTTGAAATTATGCATGAGTCTATGGTAGCAGCTACAACCACATTTTATAGACTCGTGCATAATGCCAAACTGCAGCCAGAAGGCAAAATAGCGGCCAACGTTCATGCTGGATATAGAAAAAAATTCGCGTGAAAAAAGATATCCATTTTAAAAATGAATTGTAACCTCGAGTTGAATGACAATCTTTTGACTTTTTGTATTGTATTATTACAGTTCACTTCCTCTTTGGTCAATATCAAATATGTTTTGTATGTGTTGTCGGTGCTGTGCGTGTTGTCGGTTATTAGTATGACCCCCGACAACATGCACAGCACCGACAACACATTAATTCCATAACATATTCTACATTGACAAATGACAAAAGAAAGAGTTACAGAACTATAATAACATAAAGCGTGTTCGAATGTGTGGCCCGGGGTCAATATCATAGTTAAGAGAATATGGCCTGTTGGCGTAAATGTCATTTGAGCATCAGAATCTTTTTCGGAACCACAAACAAACACTGAGGTGAAAGTTTCACCCTGAACGAAGTCTGAAGTCTAGGCCTGAACGTTACTGCAACACCTACCGGTTCCAACGATTGTCCTTTGTCGAAGTTTCTCTTGGACAGCTGTGACTTGCTCTATCATATTGATGTCCGTAAACCGGGCGTAGCAAGATCGATAAAATCCAACATGTTTCGGTTGTACGCGGCCGCCTAGCCTGCCGATGCTAAACCCATCCGCTCTCTGCAACGCGGAGTCATGTTTGGCCAGTAATTCTCTCGCTATATCTGACTGTTTTCCCTTCAAACTCTTCCATTTGTCAGCAAACTCGAGGAAGCGAGACCAGCTTTGATTAGAAAAAGGTGAAACCCTGCCTTTGGCTCCAGAATCACAGTGCAAAATGCACATAAATAAAAGCTCGGCGTCGTCTTTAGAAGCCGCCATGTTGGATTGCTGTACACCGGGTCAGAAACTGTGCGTAACGAGAGCGCTGATTGGATGCCGACGGAGATTCACAACACAGTATTTCCGATTGGTCACAATTTAGGTTTAGTCACGTGAGTGCCGTTTTGTTAAATGAAACTTTGTTTCAGTTTTGGCTTCAGTTATGCAGTTTGGCAATAACGCTGGAGCCACGTACGGGCCAAAGCCTAGGTTCATGTAACGGCAAGTTTGGTAAAAAAAATAAAAATCGGTCAATATTTTCGCCAAAAATACACCCAAAGTGCCACTTTTGCAAAAATGAACAGTCATTTTTGTATTTAGCAACAACAACTTGAATGAACTTCGATGTTTTCATTTTGTACCAAAATGGGGATCACGAACGAACACAATAATCGCACTCGTCCCATGGTCTAATGTGAGTAGAGTTGTGCGTTGGTTTTCTCCTGTACCACGAGGGTTTTACTCTGGGTTCTCCGGTTTTTCGGAGGGAACCCCTACTTTGTGGCGTTTATGGCGCTTGCGAAATGTTGTCGTTTATCAGGAATTCTTTTTAGGTTTTTAGGGCGGGGAGGGGTGCGTCTATATAATGTATAGGTATAGGGAACTAAGGGGGGGGGGGGGGGGTCCCTAGGTCTCATATCGTGCTGGTATATGGTGGGTACGCAAATCAACGAATCGAAGGAATGAAATTTAAGATACACTGAATTAGGTTCTTGGGGATTATGTTTACTGTAATTGTAAATATGTTGTTTCTTTTCTCTGTTACCAAAATTACCCAACCGTGTGAAATCTGTTTTAAATAATTCCAACTATACAGTGTAACACATGTATAGTCATGCATTCCTGCAAGAAAGTGGTTTGGTGCGATTTTGTGTAAGTCTGCTATATAGCTTTGCGTTGTCCCGTGTTGGGAGGTACGAACAACGGCCTTTGTTGGGAATAAGAAAGCGGTATGACTAGTTGAATGGCATGATTTCAATGAGGTTCGAGTAGCCGAAAGTTGTGTTACGAGTGCAACTTTTGATTGGCCCGTCTTTGTTAAAGGTATAGGACACACCATGGAGGAATAGACCATGGGATGAACATGAAATAGGCATTCACATTTTAAGAATTGTGACCCCCCTCTAGAAGCTACCTGATATTTTCCAGAAATACAAATATGATCCTATTGAATAAGAATATCAGGTTCGCCAGAGGAAAAAATTGCACATTAATTAAGCTTAACCAATTAAAATATCAAGCTTGAAAATAGCGCCCTCTGTTGGTCACTTCAGGAGAGGTGTGTACAAAACCTATGAGGAATTGAAATGTACACAAACAAATTGCAGGGGGCGATTTGAGTTCGTCTGGACAGAAATGACTGCTCTGTTTTTGTCTTCCCGATTTCCTGTATATTCTTTATATAAAGAAATATTTCTAAACCGAGATTGTCAGGTTTTTTTCATGTTATCAACAGTTCAGTTTTTGTTTTTATAGTTTCTTTTCATTTTATCAACCGAATGTTTGTATCTTGCGTGTGTTTCTTTTTGATTTTGGGAATCCCCCCCCCAAAAAAAAAAAAAATACAAGAACAGAAGAGAAAAAGAAGAAACAGTTATAAGAACAATGACAAATATTTATTATACATTATTGCAAATTCTCACAATAAAATATACGAGACACTTGTTTTGATAAAATACAAATATTGTATCATAAATTTTGCTATTTTTTCACAATATCAGAACTCCATCAAAAACCTTTTTAGAATGGTATACTTTAAAACGCCATGTGATTGACAATCTTCAACCAAAATCCTGAAATCCTGAAAAATACAGCAATATTGATTATTGCTTTGTAAGTTATATATGTGCAGTAATTGTAATTCGATGATATTTTAAAGTTACAACAGATTTGTGTAGATGTACAGTGTAATAATTATGCTTAAATGAGTTACAGGTGAATGTAAACCAACACATCAGTTTCCATTAAATTCATTTGTTTATTTTTGTTATGATGCTTCAGTAAACAAAATTATAACTGCATTTATATACCTGTAAAAACCAAAGGATTATCTTAACCTGAGGTGAAATTAAAGGAGTGATAATAAAATACGAAATTATGTGTCCCGATAAGTAATTGTTTTTGAGTGCAAGACTTTCACCTTTACAACACTAACAATTAGGCCTAGTACCATTTTGCTTATGTAAATCTTCTCAAGTTTTTTTAATTTACATACTCCCATAAAACATGCTATGGATATGGATAAGGCAGGTAAATTAAACCACATTTCCCTTGGATGAGCTTCTCCATTCCTGAAATGACAGTTGTTAATCTTGCTGCACAGTGTCAACATTTGCTTTTGACTTGTACTTATGGCTACTTGGTATTTTACTACATGTAGATCCCTATCTGAATACCAAGTAACAGTAGCTCATCCTGCCTAATATTTGCAGCTTTAAGCAATTTCCCACCCTGCATTGTTTGGCAAATAACTAGCCGCTGCACCTTACGCTTGTGCGTGCGTTTTTCTTTATTAGTATTTCTTTACAAATGATACACTGATCAGGCAAGACATGTTTTCAGCCTGGAAGAGGTTGCACATGTTGATCACCAGAAGTTGAGGAACGCCGACCAGCTTGAACAAAGGCTCCCCATCTTGTTTGTCTGCAGTTTTCTTCTTCAGCAGCTGAAAAATAACAACATATAACATAAATAAACTACAACAAGCTCTAATTTTAACTTGTTATCCATTTATCTACTCCCACAAAAGAAAACTTACATGTACTTCATCTAGAACCTCTACTGAAAGTGGTTAAGAATACATTTTTGTAGCCTTTAACTACAAAGTAGTATGCATGTTTTTCTATTATTTTATACTATTTTAATATTTCCCCCATTTTTGTTTATGAATCATCAGTTCATTTAAAGTTAGGATACATCATTGGCAATTGTTTGAATTATCAGAAATTTGTAACAAAAATGGGGGGGGGGGGGGCAGTTGTATTTGTTTCGCAAATTTGTTTTGAACAATTATGGGATATCTAGCGCAATCATTTTGCTGGATGCCTAGTAAATAGTATAATTATTTACTTTCCAAGTAAGATATTTTCCTAATAATTCAGTAGTAAATATTTTGGATATCTGCAAATGGTTTATCCTACCTTTAACACAGAATTCATCAAGTCCTATATTTATATTTATATTTAAATATATTTATATTTACATACAAATTACATTAAGCAGATGCCAAATGCTCTTTTGTGCTGTTTTATTTATATAAGGGATTTTACTACCTTGTTCTATTTCTCTCTGGTCTGCCATTTTTTTCAGCCATTTTTTTCACTTCAGCCAGTTCGACTTGCAGAAGTGGTGGAGATTATACCTCGGATTGTCGCTGTGTCTCCTGCAGAATAATAATTTAAAACTGTACTACAAACTTAGCCCAATGCTCAACGTAACAGTAAAACACAAAATACTGGAATTAGTTTCATACTCGGCCACCGCCACATTTTATAAACAATAAATAATAAATTCCTAAAAAGGCTTACAAAAGTGGTGACATTAATTTTGGGGGCGACGATCATTTCTTTAGCCTTTTATTAGTTTAAAAAACTTTTTGGGAGTTTTAATTTATGAAATAATACAAAATCTTACCTTCTACGTCCACGGTCCTGGAAAGCACTTGATAGAGCAATGGGGTGGCTGGCGTCTTCACTTCCAAGAGGCACGGCTGGCCTCTATGCTTACCCGGCTTGCCGATGCCGAATACCCTCGTGCGTGGTCTATATCAATGAACGACAACTAGTGGCAGTTCGGGGTAATTTAAAGCTTTTGCCATCGCGTATAACACTCTCTGAATTTAGCCTAGCTCTTCACGCTGAATTGTATTACTTTAGATTTGGCATAAGTTGTGTGCATACAGCAATACAAAGGACTTTTTTCGCCTTCATCTTCAGCAAAATTCGCGTCCGATCATGGAGGAATAAGAAGGAAGACGCCATCTTGCACAACGTCATCGCACCGACTCTGCTGAAACGAGCCGTGACATTGGTCAACGTTGTATGAGAAACTCGTTGTGATTGGTTAGCAGTAAAAGTCATCGATTTATCTTTACACGGTTCGGGAAAACCATGGCTTTATTTCTTGTGTATTTTTCAAACTCAAATTTACTATTACTTGATAATGCGAATGTTTTAGGCTTGGCGAGTTTTAGGGTGATAAAAGACGGAATTTACACGAATTTTAAGCCCAAAATGTCATAGCTTCTTGAGGGGGGTCACAAAAACAACGAATTTGTGAGACCATCCTGCGGCCTAGAAGGACTAGACAGGAATTGGAACGGCCCGCCAACCCCATTGTAGTCCAATTGTCCTTTGTTGTCCTTTGTGTACATCAGGCGTTCGTTGCCATTTCGGCCGCTTTAGTGGAGATAACAATCGTTCGTGTTTTCGTGAGTTAATATAATACGAGCACACAGACACAAGTATTTCGCATGCGCAGTAGTCGCCCAGCGCTCCTTCTCATGCGCCATCTTTTTAATTGAAAGGGAAATACGACAATGTTTCTTCGAATGACAAATTAAGGACAATTATGAATACCTATTTTGATGATATTTATGATTTTCCGACAAGTTTCGACGGCTGAAATTCGAAGTTTATATCGGCACGTTGTCTTTTAACCATTCGTGTGTGTACTTTAGGTGTGTGTACATTCATCATGTGCAGAATTGTTACAAGCGTTCATTTTCTAAATTTGGATTTCGTTTAGAGAAATATCTTTGCGTGATAAGACTGTTTTTAAATACTATGAACATAACAACATCATTATTTCAAAGGATGTTGTATTCGTTTGTTTGTTTTATTTTGTATTTTGGATCGGAATTTTTTATCTCAAACTGTTATTTTTATGTTTATCGCTTAAACCGGAGCCTGTTACAAAATTGTCTTTTCCATACCCCACCCCGCCATGGCGCATGCTTAGTCAATCCGATAATGCTTTGCGACGAGTGTCTAACCGCAGTATTTTTACGACCGCGGCATTGAAGGCTCAATAGTTTATAGGTATGGGGAACTTAGGGGGAGTAATGGCGTCTGTCGGCGAACTAATAATCCGCCCGGGTGAAATAGTAATCCACCTGAGCGAAATAGTAACCCGCACGGGCGATAGTAATCCGCCCAGGAGAAATAGTAATCCGCCCGTATTAATTTTTACTTTTCAGCATTTGCTAATTAAATGGTAGTTATAGAATATGTAGGACCTTACAGCATTCAAGGAACCTGCTTGAGGCTCGTCTGGGTTAAAAATCTTGACGTGTGCACCGCAATAAACGGTTGATATAGGCCTACTCGACGTGAAAGGGTCGGCCTGAAAGTAATCCTGGCCATGGGTACTATTTTATTAGGCGATTAGGCCTACTCGGCTTTAGCATAAAGTTGCTGGTTGTATAGTGTTACAATAAGATAAAGTTGTTCCCCTATTGGGAGCCTGTTGACGAAATGCCGGGAATCGGTATTCAGAAAATGTGTAAAGGTGGTCAACACATTGGCCGCTCAAACGGCGCAATCATTCTACTTTTTTGGTGTCCACCAATAAACTGCAATTGAAATACCGTTGTTACTTTTCGTTGTACAATAATATTAGTTTATTCGAAATACAAATGTTTGTCTCCTCTGCTGACACCAGAAAAGTATATAATAATATTCAATATAATTATAAATTCTGTCGATATATAAAGTAATAATTTTAATAAAAAAATTCAGATCCGATTTAAAAGTGTTCATGGTGAAGATAGCAATATGGTAACGATTTACGGTAGCGCCACGTGACAAATTTCTTCTGCGAGGTTCTGAAAAACCCAGGGAACTCAACGTTTCGAACAGAATAATCTCCCCGTCGTCAGGAGGCCGACAACCGCAGAGTCGAGCTTCTTCGGTTCGTTTTAGAACCTCACAAATTCACAAAATTCAACAAATTCTACAAATAGTGCAAAATATGATAGAATTGTTTACCAAATTATAAAAGCCAAAACTTTGGCACACAGTCAGAGTATGTCGTGGGAAAGATATTTGGCTTGATGGCCATCGCAGATTTGACCTTTGAACAAATATAAAAGGTAGAATAACATGCACTTTGAACAGTTTGAATTTTTTTGTATAGCCAAATATCTTTATCATAACATACTATGATTGTGTGCCAAATTCCATGTTTTTTTCATTTGATTGAATATTATTTTACAAATCTGCTTGACACATTTACCTAGGTATTTCTGTCCCCCTCCAGGTAATTCTGTCTCCCTGCCCAACGTTAAACGTGTCCCCCTGGTAAAATTGTCCCGTGCAACGTCACAAGTCTAGCACCCACCAGACGCAACAACCAGTGTAGTACAGGTTCACCTCTTCATGGTGCATCATTTGTGGCAGACTGTAGGATGTGTAGCGTACTACAAATTACAGGTGGTCAAAAGTGCTGCCACATTTCGTTAGAGAGGGGACAGAATAAACTGGAGGGGGACGGAATTAACGGCTCTAGGGGGACACTTTTACCTAGGTAATTCTGTCCCCCGGCCCCCGGACAATTTTACCGGGGGACAGAATTACCGTCCACACCGGAAACCGTTCGGTAATTAATCTGTTTTTACGTTATATTAACACGACTATTTGGATATTATGAGTAAACTGTGTGTATCCTGATTGATTGTAGAGATGAATCAAATAGAGATTTAATGCCAGATTTGTCATAGTGGAAGAGATTTTGAGTAACTTTCTCATCTAAACTTCGTATCGCTGGAACTTTCTCTAACTTTTACACACAAAACATATACATAACATGTACATGTACTGTACAGGTGTACAGTACATGTACACCAAGCAATGTACAGTCTAACACAACGCACGTCGTGCTCACGTGTACAACGTATATGTGCGGTGTGAGAGCGTGGAAAGTCCGGGTGACCTTTAGGTCGTATCCATGCCGACAGCTGCGCCGCGTGTGCTATTTTTAGCCTGTGTGGGACACATTTCGTTGTACTATAGTATAGGTAGCCTTTAAACAAGGCCACATGTCTGATAGAGGCCGAGCGACTAAAAAGAGACTAATCGCGAAAACCTGAGTGAACGCCAGTGCGAATTGCCCAGACAAGTGGCCTTTATCAATCTGGTTTGGATTTCTTATGTTAACCTTTGTTTCCAACTGGAATCGCTACCGAAATGGTAGCGTCCAATCAGCGAACGTATCTCTGCGTGACGTCAGCTTATATTTGAGTTGGACTAGTTCATTTTACAAACAGGGAATGTCCAATCATGTCACTTACAATATTTAGCTCAAATCATTAGTTGCTTCCTAATTTATTGCAATTTTGCATGTAAAATAGATTTAAATGTGATATCTTGTATTTATCATTCATTATATTCAACTCAGAAGCAACATTTATTTACGTTTTTTTACCTTTTCTTACATGCTTTGATATTGAACGAATCACGAACGAAACCAACTGGGAGATCGCCGTTCTGATTGGGCGTATTGGCATGCTAATATGTATCTATGAATAATTCATGCCGAGCAGTGAAACCTACATTGCAAAAGGCCTCGTGACATTCGTCACTCGGTCGCGCGTTCACCCCAGGTATCTAGACTCATCTCAGCCGCTTAGCCAGAGTCACGAGGCCTTGTCAAAAGGCTATAGTATAGGTAGATTTGTGAATGAGTGTGTACATGTATTTCCACAATCATTTATGTGTATTGATATTTAGGTACTTGGTAGAGGTTATTAGCCTTCGCGTTCCAGGCCTGACTTTCGTTGCAGTTTAGCCCATGAGTGTTGGGTGAGTTGTAATAACCATGGTTGTAACTGTTTCCTGCACATAATGTAGTATGTGGAACACGGGTCTACATGTGAAACCCATTGTATTTGATGGTCAAACTGTGTGCCACACTCATTGTAATATGATACATTATAATTAAATACATTATAAGTCTTATGTTGTAATGATAATATTTTGCTTGTTTTTCTAAAAAGGGATATGAAGATATAAAGATATAAGGATGTAAAGAATAAAACAATCACCGTCTAAGCAGTTGTCTGAGTGTGGAATCTCCTTACCGTGAGGGCATACGCCCTCTACCCCGGATTGAGCTTCACAGCCCTTCCAACCAGAGGGACGCTGCTACCGAGCGTCGCCTCCCTTACAGTAACATTTCCAAAAAACCTCAGATTTGGTCAATTTCAGCTTTCAATGTGAACATTTTAATATAGTGCGAGCTGTACTCAAAAAGCAACGCGCAGGTTCCCAATTCATTCATTGGAATGTGATATAGGAAACCAGTACGCATCACTTCCATCATAATGACACAATAAAATGTTCAATAGAAAAAGTTCAATTTAAAAATAAAATTGTATGCAAAAGACATTGCAAGCATAGTGTTTTTCTTATTCAGAAAATATAAACATATAGTCTAAAACGAAAGTTTCGTTTTTATTTCCATCGCTATGGGGATGGTATAATATGGCGTTCCGAAGCAAATACCCGGCGCTCATTTCCCGTCAGAATCTTATGTGATTCGTCTTAGCCTGTGCATTACACTTTCTATCAACATGACAACGAATGACACCGACCAGATACCTCCCATCAGGATAAAAGCGCCATCGTAACTCCCGCTTACATCATAAATCCAACCTGAAAATATACCAGCAAAAATCACACTTCAGTTTTGTTCTTTGGACTTGGCCTACTTGATCAGGTCATACAAAGCATTTTCCTGAAATGAACTCAGTTTGTCTGGTTGCCGGTCACCGCCGTTTCTTAAGCGACATACAGTTGTGCGCATGTGTCATTTTCAAATCCAGATCAAATGAAATGCATAATTTATGAGCAGTGACCCGCGACAGAGGAACGATAAAAAAAACCGAAATTACCAATGAATACTAACATTAGGGGCTTTTCAATTTTCATCAGTTTATTTATAAGAATATTCGTGATTTAATAAACCCCCAAAACCAAACAAAATTGGTATGACAAGCGCAAAATTTAAACTGAAATACAGACGCTCCGTTTCGTTAGGCATTAAGGGAAAGGATGGTTTTCAGGACAAATTTGACAGTTAAGATGACTTTTTCCAAACTCAAAAAATGGTTTGTATAAAAAAGCAGATTGTGATCTCTTTGAATCATGTGTTTTTGTAAGAGCAAACCCAACCAGTGATAACAAAAACTAGGTTTGAATCTTAATTTGTTTCTATCTTTAACGGAGTTTTCTGCAACGCGACATTGCGGCCTAGTATGATACCCGTGTAAATAAGTCTCGCATATTGTTTAAGGACACGTTTGGGAATACGCGGTTCTAGATTTCGAACCAGAGTGGGCAAATATCAGGCTGAATACTGTTTACAATGTTTAATTTGCCGCGTATTCGGCCCGAGATTTGCCAACTTGGATTCGAAATCTAGAACCGCGTATTCCCAAACGATATGCGTATTCCCATTTGGACGGGTATCATGCTAAACCGCAATGTCGCGTTGCGGAAAACTCCGTTCAAGATGGAAAAAACTAAATATTCAAACCTAGTTTTGTTTATCACTTACTGGGTTTGCTCTTTCGAAAACACATGATTCAAAGAGATCACAATCTGCTTTTTTATACAAACCATTTTTTGAGTTTGGACAAACTCATCTTCACTGTTAAATTTGTCCTAAAAACCATCCTTTGCTTAATGAATAACGAAACGGAGCGTCTGTATTTAAGTTTAAATTTTGCGCTTGTCATTCCAATTTTGTTTGGTTTTGGGGGTTTATTAAATCACGGATATTCTTATGAATGAACTCATCAAAATAAAAAAGCCCCTAATGTCAGTATTCATCGGTAATTTCCGTTTTTTGATCGTCCCTAGCTCTGTCGCGGGTCACCGCTCATGAATAATGCATTTTATTTAATCTAGATTTGAAAATGGCACATGCGCACAACTGTATGTCGCTATACACAATGGCAGAAACAGCGGTGCGGTGGGGCATGAATATCAGACCCTATTAAACACGGACTCGTTGTAGTATTGCGCATGCTTAATTAAGTGATGATCATGATGTGACCGGTCACGTGGGAGGGTGTAACCAATAATAGGGAAAAGGAGTCAGGTTTTTACAGAAGTCTGATATTCATATCATGTCACACCGGCAATCGTTAAAAATTGATACCAAATCACACTTTTCTTGAAAACCACAGCACACCAGGTGCCGTGATTTCACAGGATGCTTAATACTTAATTCACATGCAGTCAAGTAAGGTATTTCATAATAATGTAGGGATTCTGTTTTATAATGTTTGCAAATGATGTATAGTTTGACAACAGGGGAAGTTGTTCAAGCTTACCCGGTAGGAACCCAACACTGATTGTAACAAACCCGGAAGAGATTCCCATCCAACTGAAAGCACTGACGAGATTATCAGCACCCAGCAGGTCCTTGGTATACACGTCCAGCAGCGCACCCATCGTGCCGGATGCCCCCATGAAAAGGACAGCATTGGCCATCAGCAACCAGTAGGTGTCCATCCAGGGATCGCTGAAGAGACAAGCAGCAGCCAGGGCTATCGTCGCCATCATTATTGTCCTGAGGGACACACAACCCCGGTCCACTATGGGCCCGTGGCCTACCTTCCCGACCAGATTGGCCACCCCTGCCGCTGCAGTAAAGGTGACTGCGTCTTGCCCGGAAAACCCTTTAGCTTGGATGTGGTCCACAAAGTAGATCACCCACAGGTCGTTGACTACACGGTTGCTAATGAAGAGGACCACTGTCAGGTAAAAATAGGCTTTCCTGAAGACCCCCATCCAAAGGTCTGAGCGCAACGCGCGCCACTGAGTTGGAGGCAACAGCACTTGAACCTTTGGGGCTTGGACTCGATATCGCCATCAGAGAGCGGTGCGTACTCGTCGTCTCTCACATCCACGTCGTCTCTCACATCGACGCCGGGTCTCCGTGGTGGCCGGTCGGTCAGGAGTGCCCCACATGGGATGAGATGCATGCAGATGGCGCCCAGGAGCAGCATGGCTCCCCTCCAACCGTAAGTGTCTAGGAAGAGTTGAGTCAGCGGGGCGAAGACAACGAGAGCAACCGAATGACCTGCGTGCCCGATACCGTTGGCTGCGGTGTAGTGGGTGGTAAAGTACCGCCCCACCATCGCTCTGGTCAGGATATTGGCAAAACTTATCACAGCCTATAAAGAAAGGAAACGTAAAAATATATTTCACCCATTAATCATTTCAGTTAATAAGGTAAGGAGATCAACAAGCTGATCTAAGTTTGTATCAGTTGTTTCGTTAAAAAAAATATTTAACGGTTCAGTGTCGGTCAAAATGGGGCGATGTGGTCCAGCGGTTACCGGGTTCGACTCATGTAAGGTGGTACGCGGATTCGAACCATACCAGGGAACACGGTGCTTGTGTTCTTAGGCAAGACACTTTACTGCAATTGCTCCTCTCAGCCCAGGAGTAATGGGTACCTGTGAAGGTATGGACCAAATGCGCTGATCTTGAACAGGGATAATATTTGTGTAAAGCGCTTTGAAAGATACTCGTTTCCACTTTAAAATGAGACATCAAACGTCTAAATCAGCTTTACCTGAGAGCACAGTCAGGGACACTGCGAATTGTATGACAGAGGTTGTCAAGGAGGCCACAACTATAGATCCACCAATCAGCACACCGCTCATCATAATAACCAGCCGGGGTCCAAACTTCATTTCCAGAGGCCCGGCAAAAGGTCCTATTTTATATCAAGAATATACCAACATTTCATGAATATCCACATTCTTTATACAACACCTTAATATATTCCTGTCATCAGATTAGTGGATCGTTGATCGCGCGTTAAGTATTCGTCTTAATGGCGTTCTTTTGTTTTAAACCCACAAATTGTCGGTGATTCAGATTAAGAAGGATCAATCAAGAGAACACGTAACCCAACGTTCGGCGAATCGAACCCCAGTGAATTAATGCCATTCAACCAGTCATACTGCTTTCTTATTCCCAACAAAGGCCCTCGTTCGTACCTCCAACACGTGTTTTAGTTTATTTATTTGTTATTTACAACCATCTTTATTAAGGCTAGCCCATCCAGCAGAAGCTGATCATTTGGGGCCCTCAGTACATAAAAATATATCAAAACAATTAAGTAAAACCAAAACATTAAAAATAGACAATAATGAAGACACTTAAGAAGAAATATAAAAATAAAAAAACGACCAAATTGCACTAGGACTAACAACCCCCATCCCAGCTTTTTAAAAACATAACAAAAGACGTGTAATATTAAAAACCATAACAAATTTGAGATGCCAATAAAAAAAATTGAGCGCCCCCCAACCTCACTCAATTTACAATTTGAAGAAAATTGCCCATTACACTTTGACTCCAGCAAAGTTTAACTTTCACAAAACAAAACAAAAACACCATGTATTCAAATCTTATTCTCTTTCAGCAGCTTACGGAAAGAGTAATAAGAACCTGAGCGAGCGGCAGGAGGGACACCGTTCAAGTAAACAGCAGCTCTATAGCTGAAGCTATTTTAAAAAAAATCACATTTAGGTTTAGGAATTACATAATTACCCTGTGTAATTGCCCTAGTCGTTGGTCGATCGCCGGGCTGGATCCTGATAAGCCTCTGGCACAGATAGTCAGGGGCAACACCAATGGCAGCCTTAAAAGCCTGGCAGCCAAGTTGAAAATGAATACGCTGGGCAACTGTCATTGTGTTAAGATTACTGAAGATTAAATTTGTTGGTGAAAATGGTGGAAACTTAAGAACAATACGAAGCGCTCGATTTTGAAGTTTTTGAATTTTAGAAACAAGAGTACAAGTAGGTTTTGCACCCCACACCATGCAGCAGTAGTCTATGTGGTAAAACCAAGGCATTGTACAACGAAAAAGCAGTTGGCTGATTGACAAATTTTCTTGTTCTGGCAAGCAAAGAAATAGCAGAATTTCTTTTTATTACAGAGTTTTTTAACATGTTCAGAAAAATTAAGTTTGCTGTCAATTATTACCCCAAGGTGTTTATGAGAATCAACTTGTTGAATTATTTGGCCTGAAATAGCAATTTCCAAGGGATTACTCTTTTTGAATTTTTGAGCAGCACCTACAAGCATAACTTCAGTTTTTTTAGGATTTAAAATAAGTTTGTTAGCCTGTAGCCATTTTGTCAAATTACAAAGGTCAGAGTTTAGTTTATTTTCAATGAGATTCGTGTTTTTATCACCATAATAAATGAGTGTATCATCTGCATACATGTCAATATTGCAGTGATCGAGACATTTTGGCATGTCATTAATATAATACTAGGCGGTCACCCGGGGTTTGTCGGTTCTCGGGTTTGTAGCTACTTCCCTGGATGGATGGGGATTGTGGATACATGTTGACTCTATCATGGAGGTGCCAAATAAAAATGTTGAAAGAAACACATTCACAAATATGGTTAATGATACCTTTAAAATGGGAGATATTTGTGGGAGATGTATGACATATTTGATGATGCAATAATTACATTTGCAAGACTTCAGGATAGATTACATTGGTTGTAACCAAAGTATTGTTCATGAAGCGTTGGTTCTACTTTCACATATATGTCATGAAATGCCCGAGCTCGTGAGAATGCTACATATAGCTGTCCGTGTGAAAACACTGGTGCTGGTAAATATATCAAGATTTAAACATTGTGGCTATTTTATGTATTTTTTTAAGGACATCCATTGCAAGCATGTAAACATTGAAATCAGTATTGCGCAATACAGACATGAAACAGCCATATGATACAAATAAAAAAGACCACTGCTCTAACTACCCCCCAGGGGATATCTGGGTGGCGATTGATAACAGCTGTGTTTGTTCTCTACCAAGGCCGCTCAAAGAGATGTCAGAGACTTTTTTTGACAGCGGCTAAACACAAAGGGATCAGATTTCGATTTGTCTTTTGGCCCAAACCATTATTTTGAAGGGATGTTTCACCCCCTGAATGACCTCCTGGGTTAGAATTTTTTTCCCAGTCCATTAGCCCGATAGGACAAACTTTGAAAATTCGACCCTTAGACGACCTTTGACCCCGGAAGACCCGAAAAACGCTAACCCGTTTTATTTTTGCCACGCTCACCTCGCATCGAGCATTGCGATCACCGAGTTTAAGCACGATCCGACCAACTTCAAAAAGGTGACCCCTAGATGACCTTTGACCTCGTACGCTCTAGCGAATACAAACTGGTTCTTGCGGGGACCGAGCCGGACCCACCCACCGAGTTTGAACGCCGCACGACCCCGGGAAGGGGACGAAAAAGCGCGCACAGACAGACACACAGACAGAGAGTAGCGTATTATTATATAGATACAGTGAAAAAAGCAGAGGCCCCAGAATTGATCCCTGTGGTATGTCAGATGTTATTGGGTTGACTGAGGAAAGTTTGGATTTATAACAGACTTGCTGTGTCCTACAAGATAAATATGATGATAACCAGTCAATAGCTGAAGTGGATAAACCGTAAAATGAGAGTTTCTGTAACAGAATACTATGATTAACAGTGTCAAACGCTTTTTGTAAATCAATAAATAAAGAGCCAATTAAATTACCATTGTTAATGTGATGCAACCAATTATCATGAGCATGAGCTACAGTTGCAAGTGTGGAGAACCCAGGTCTGAAACCAGACTGATTAGGGGACAAAAGATCATTTGAACTAAGGTATGGGAGGAGTTGCGAATGGACGGCTTTCTCAATAAGTTTAGAAACCAAGGGCAAAATCGATATTGGCCGATAGTTATTAAGCATCTTACGGTTACCTGCTTTAAAAATTGGAATAACTTTGGCCATTTTCCACGCTTGAGGAATATTACCGGTAGTGATGGATAAATTAAATATGTGTGTCAAAGAAAGAGCGATAACACTACAGGCGCTGCCAGCTTAATGAGCTTACCATCTATGTTGTCCAAGCCGGGACACTTTCCAGGATCCAACCTAGCAATCTCTCTGAAGACAAAATCTGGGGAGATTCTGGAAAAGGAAAAGCTGGTTGAACAATGAGTTAAATAAGAGCAAGTTATTTGTTATATTTTGTCTGGTCTCCGCACGTGCCTTCATCAAATACTTTGGTCATTCTATATGGTGGGTCTAGTCTATGGGTCTATTATGGTGGCCGGCATGGGTGGCTTGTGCATGCGTAAAGCGCTCACCTCTCACCAATGTGGCCCGGGTTTGATTCCCGGCCCGGACCATGTGAGTAGAGTTGTGCGTTGGTTCTCTCCTGTACCACGAGAGTTTTACTCTGGGTCCTCCGGTTTTTCTCCCTCTGGAAAAATCAAACACTTTTGATCTCAGGCTGTGCTCCGTAGTCATAATGAGTCGATGTGGCCGGCTGCCATAGGCGCCTTTACGTGCCAGCGACTCGACCACATTGTAGCCGCGTCCTTCGCAAATCAGCACACCAGATGCGAGTAAGGATGATTAGCCTCCCCCATTGATAGTATTATTATTAATATGAAGTAAGATATGAAACGGAGGGAACCCCTACTTTGTGGCGTTTATGGCGCTTGCGAAATGTTGTCGTTTATCAGGAATTCTTTTTAGGTTTTTACAGCGGGAGGGGGTGCATAGGTATAGGGGACTAGGGGGGGGGGGGGGGTCCCTAGGTCTAATATCGTGCTGGTATATGGTGGGTACGCAAATCAACGAATCGAAGGAATGAAATTTAAGATATACTGAATTAGGTTCTTGGGGATTATGTTTACTGTAATTGTAAATATGTTGTTTCTTTTCTCTGTTACCAAAATTACCCAACTGTGTGAAATCTGTTTTAAATAATTCCAACTATACAGTGTAACACGTGTAGTCGTTATTTCCTGCAAGAAAGTGGTTTGGTGCGATTTTGTGTAAGTCTGCTATATAGCTTTGCGTTGTCCCGTGTTGGGAGGTACGAACAACGGCCTTTGTTGGGAATAAGAAAGCAGTGTGACTAGATGAATGGCATGATTTCAATAAGGTTCGAGTAGCCGAAAGTTGTTACAAGTTTAACTTTTGATTGGCCCGTCTTATAGGACACACCATGGAGGAAGGACTAGACAGGAATTGGAACGGCCCGCCAACCCCATTGTAGTCCAATTGTCCTTTGTTGTCCTTTGTGCACATCAGGCGTTCGTTGCCATTTCGGCCGCTTTAGTGGAGATAACAATCGTTCGTGTTTTCGTGAGTTAATATAATACGAGCACACAAACAAAAGTATTTCGCATGCGCAGTAGTAGTCTTTGGGCAAGACGTTGCTTAATTCGCAGCCACGAGAGGGCGCTATCGCGACAAACCATCATCACTCGCCATCCTGTCCGTACAGGATGGCGAGTGATGATGGTTTGTCGCGATAGCGCCCTCTCGTGGCTGCGAATTAAGCAACGTCTTGCTCAAAGACTAGCGCAGTAGTCGCCCAGCGCTCCTTCTCATGCGCCATCTTTTTAATTGAAAGGGAAATACGACAATGTTTCTTCGAATGACAAATTAAGGACAATTATGAATACAGATTTGGATGATATTTATTATTTTCCGACAAGTTTCGACGGCTGAAATTCGAAGTTTATATCGGCACGTTGTCTTTTAACCATCCGTGTGTGTACTTTAGGTGTGTGTACATTCATCATGTGCAGAATTGTTACAAGCGTTCGTTTTCTAAATTCGGATTTCATTTAGAGAAATATCTTTGCGTGATAAGACTGTTTTTAAATACTATGAACATAACAACATCATTATTTCAAAGGATGTTGTATTCGTTTGTTTGTTTTATTTTGTATTTTGGATCGGAATTTTTTATCTCAAACTGTTATTTTTATGTTTATCGCTTAAACCGGAGCCTGTTACAAAATTGTCTTTTCCATACCCCACCCCGCCATGCTTAGTCAATCCGATAATGCTTTGCGACGAGTGTCTAACCGCAGTATTTTTACGACCGCGGCTCAATAGTTTATAGGTATGGGGAACTTATGAGTAATGGCGTCTGTCGGCGAACTAATAATCCGCCCGGGCGAAATAGTAATCCACCTGAGCGAAATAGTAACCCGCACGGGCGATAGTAATCCGCCCAGGAGAAATAGTAATCCGCCCGTATTAATTTTTACTTTTCAGCATTTGCTAATTAAATGGTAGTTATAGGATATGTAGGACCTTACAGCATTCAAGGAACTTGCTTGAGGCTCGTCTGGGTTAAAAATCTTGACGTGTGCACCGCAATAAACGGTTGATATAGGCCTACTCGACGTGAAAGGGTCGGCCTGAAAGTAATCCTGGCCATGGGTACTATTTTATTAGGCGATTACTCGGCTTTAGCATAGAGTTGCTGGTTGTAGTGTTACAATAAGATAAAGTTGTTCCCCTATTGGGAGCCTGTTGACGAAATGCCGGGAATCGGTATTCAGAAAATGTGTAAAGGTGGTCAACACATTGGCCGCTCAAACGGCGCAATCATTCTACTTTTTTGGTATCCACCAATAAACTGCAATTGAAATATACCGTTGTTACTTTTCGTTGTACAATAATATTAGTTTATTCGAAATACAAATGTTTGTCTCCTCTGCTGACACCAGAAAAGTATATAATAATATTCAATATAATTATAAGATCTGTCGATATATAAAGTAATAATTTTAATTAAAAAATTCAAATCCGATTTAAAAGTGTTCATGGTGAAGATAGCAATATGGTAACGATTTACGGTAGCGCCACGTGACAAATTTCTTCTGCGAGGTTCTGAAAAACCCAGGGAACTCAACGTTTCGAACAGAATAATCTCCCCGTCGTCAGGAGGCCGACAGCCGCAGAGTCGAGCTTCTTCGGTTCGTTTTAGAACCTAACAAATTCACAAAATTCAACAAATTCTACAAATGGTGCAAAATATGATAAAATTGTTTACCTAATTATAAAAGCCTAAACTTTGGCACACAGTCAGAGTATGTCGTGGGAAAGATATTTGGCTTGATGGCCATCGCAGATTTGCCTTTTGAAAAAATATAAAAGGTAGAATAACATGCACTTTGAACAGTTTGAATTTGTTTGTATAGCCAAATATCTTTATCATAACATACTATGATTGTGTGCCAAATTCCATGTTTTTTTCAATTGATTGAATATTATTTTACAAATCTGCTTGACTAGATGTCACTTGGTGCTACTGTAGATCTTTATCTGCTCGAGTTTTTGAAAATTGATTACACAATTGAATAACATGCACTTTGAACAGTTTGAAATTGTGTGTATAGCCAAATATCTTTATCATAACATACTATGATTGTGTGCCAAATTCCATGCTTTTTTCATTTGATTGAACATTATTCACCAATCTGCTTGACTAGATGTCACATAGTGCTATACTGTAATTCTTTATCAGCTCGAGTTTTTGAAAATTGATTACAGGGACGGATACAGGACTTTGTTTACAACGTGGATGCACCTTTTTAATAGTAACATTTAAAACAAAACCTCAGATTTGGTCACTTTTAATTGGAAGTTAACCGAAGTTAAGATTGTTTTGCATTAACGTGTCCAGGAGCCAGACTATTATAAATGAAAATCGCACAGCTTTCAATGTGAACATTTTAATATATTGCGAGCTGTACTCAAAAAGCAACGCGCAGGTTCCCAATTCATTCATTGGAATGTGATATAGGAAACCAGTACGCATCACTTCCATCATAATGACACAATAAAATGTTCAATAGAAAAAGTTCAATTTAAAAATAAAATTGTATGCAAAAGACATTGCAAGCATAGTGTTTTTCTTATTCAGAAAATATAAACATATAGTCTAAAACGAAAGTTTCGTTTTTATTTCCATCGCTATGGGGATGGTATAATATGGCGTTCCGAAGCAAATACCCGGCGCTCATTTCCCGTCAGAATCTTATGTGATTCGTCTTAGCCTGTGCATTACACTTTCCATCAACATGACAACGAATGACACCGACCAGATACCTCCCATCAGGATAAAAGCGCCATCGTAACTCCCGCTTACATCATAAATCCAACCTGAAAATACACCAGCAAAAATCACACTTCAGTTTTGTTCTTTGGACTTGGCCTACTTGATCAGGTCATACAAAGCATTTTCCTGAAATGAACTCAGTTTGTCTGGTTGCCGGTCACCGCCGTTTCTTAAGCGACATACAGTTGTGCGCATGTGTCATTTTCAAATCCAGATCAAATGAAATGCATAATTCATGAGCAGTGACCCGCGACAGAGGAACGATAAAAAAAACCGAAATTACCAATGAATACTAACATTAGGGGCTTTTCAATTTTCATCAGTTTATCTATATAATCTATATAATAATACGCTACTCTCTGTCTGTCTGTCTGTGTGTCTGTCTGTGCGCGCTTTTTCGTCCCCTTCCCGGGGTCGTGCGGCGTTCAAACTCGGTGGGTGGGTCCGGCTCGGTCCCCGCAAGAACCAGTTTGCATTCGCTAGAGCGTACGAGGTCAAAGGTCATCTAGGGGTCACCTTTTTGAAGTTGGTCGGATCGTGCTTAAACTCGGTGATCGCAATGCTCGATGCGAGGTGAGCGTGGCAAAAATAAAACGGGTTAGCGTTTTTCGGGTCTTCCGGGGTCAAAGGTCGTCTAAGGGTCGAATTTTCAAAGTTTGTCCTATCGGGCTAATGGACTGGGAAAAAAATTCTAACCCAGGAGGTCATTCAGGGGGTGAAACATCCCTTCAAAATAATGGTTTGGGCCAAAAGCCATAGAGTTGTGCAGACAAATCGAAATCTGATCCCTTTGTGTTTAGCCGCTGTCAAAAAAAGTCTCTGACATCTCTTTGAGCGGCCTTGGTAGAGAACAAACACAGCTGTTATCAATCGCCACCCAGATATCCCCTGGGGGGTAGTTAGAGCTGTTGGTCGTTGTTATTTGTATCATATGGCTGTTTCATGTCTGTATTGCGCAATACTGATTTCAATGTTTACATGCTTGCAATGGATGTCCTTAAAAAAATACATAAAATAGCCAGAATGTTTAAATCTTTGATATGTGTGTCCAGGGTCCTTATATCCATCTGTTGAGACCGTGAGAAAAAGATTTGTACCACCAACCAAACACAGTTCATTACCCCCAACATTGTCACGGGAAGAAGTCTACAAGCAGTGCTGATTTCGCTCATATAAGGTAATGCATTGGTTTTTATATCTAAGTTGAATTTAAATAACTTTAATCAAGGGAAAATGGTGTATCAATAATTCAATACATTCTTATAACTGTTACAAAATAATGCTCAAAAGGTGGGAAATATTATAAGAAATGTAGGCCTGTGTATCTGTATCATTGCAGCCAATTAAGTTTATGCAAGGTCAGCAAAATATTTTGTAAATCAATTATTAGTCTGTCAGATGAAGCAATCAGACGAGAGTTGTATTTGGCACCTCCATGATAGAGTCAACATGTATCCACAATCCCCATCCATCCAGGGGAGTAGCTACAAACCCGAGAACCGACAAACCCCGGGTGACCGCCTAGTTTATAAGAATATTCGTGATTTAATAAACCCCCAAAACCAAACAAAATTGGTATGACAAGCGCAAAATTTTAACTGAAATACAGACGCTCCGTTTCGTTAGGCATTAAGGGAAAGGATGGTTTTCAGGACAAATTTGACAGTTAAGATGACTTTTTCCAAACTCAAAAAATGGTTTGTATAAAAAAACAGATTGTGATCTCTTTGAATCATGTGTTTTTGTAAGAGCAAACCCAACCAGTGATAACAAAAACTAGGTTTGAATCTTAATTTTTTTCTATCTTTAACGGAGTTTTCTGCAACGCGACATTGCGGCCTAGTATGATACCCGTGTAAATAAGTCTCGCATATTGTTTAAGGACACGTTTGGGAATACGCGGTTCTAGATTTCGAACCAGAGTGGGCAAATATCAGGCTGAATACTGTTTACAATGTTTAATTTGCTGCGTATTCGGCTCGAGATTTGCCAACTTGGATTCGAAATCTAGAACCGCGTATTCCCAAACGATATGCGTATTCCCATTTGGACGGGTATCATGCTAAACCGCAATGTCGCGTTGCGGAAAACTCCGTTCAAGATGGAAAAAAACTAAATATTCAAACCTAGTTTTGTTTATCACTTAATGGGTTTGCTCTTTCGAAAACACATGATTCAAAGAGATCACAATCTGCTTTTTTATACAAACCATTTTTTGAGTTTGGACAAACTCATCTTCACTGTTAAATTTGTCCTAAAAACCATCCTTTGCTTAATGAATAACGAAACGGAGCGTCTGTATTTAAGTTTAAATTTTGCGCTTGTCATTCCAATTTTGTTTGGTTTTGGGGGTTTATTAAATCACGGATATTCTTATGAATGAACTCATCAAAATAAAAAAGCCCCTAATGTCAGTATTCATCGGTAATTTCCGTTTTTTGATCGTCCCTAGCTCTGTCGCGGGTCACCGCTCATGAATAATGCATTTTATTTAATCTAGATTTGAAAATGGCACATGCGCACAACTGTATGTCGCTATACACAATGGCAGAAACAGCGGTGCGGTGGGGCATGAATATCAGACCCTATTAAACACGGACTCGTTGTAGTATTGCGCATGCTTAATTAAGTGATGATCATGATGTGACCGGTCACGTGGGAGGGTGTGACCAATAGTAGGGAAAAGGAGTCTGATATTCATATCACACCGGCAATCGTTAAAAATTGATACCAAATCCCACTTTTCTTGAAAATCACAGCACACCAGGTGCCGTGATTTCACAGGATGCTTAATACTTATAATTCACCTGCAGTCAAGTAAGGTATTTCATAATAATGTAGGGATTCTGTTTTATAATGTTTGCAAATGATGTATAGTTTGACAACAGGGGAAGTTGTTCAAGCTTACCCGGTAGGAACCCAACACTGATTGTAACAAACCCGGAAGAGATTCCCATCCAACTGAAAGCACTGATGAGATTATCAGCACCCAGCAGGTCCTTGGTGTACACGTCCAGCAGCGCACCCATCGTGCCGGATGCCCCCATGAAAATGACAGCATTGGCCATCAGCAACCAGTAGGTGTCCATCCAGGGATCGCTGAAGAGACAAGCAGCAGCCAGGGTTATCGTCGCCATCATCATTGTCCTGAGGGACACCCAACCCCGGTCCACTATGGGCCCGTGGCCTACCTTCCCGACCAGATTGGCCACCCCTGCCGCTGCAGTAAAGGTGACTGCGTCTTGCCCGGAAAACCCTTTAGCTTGAATGTGGTCCACGAAGTAGATCACCCACAGGTCGTTGACTACACGGTTGCTAATGAAGAGGACCACTGTCAGGTAAAAATAGGCTTTCCTGAAGACCCCCAGTCCAAAAGTCTGAGCGCAACGCGCGGCACTGAGTTGGAGGCAACAGCAGCACTTGAACCTTTGGGGCTTGGACTCGAAATCGCCATCAGGGAGCGATGCGTACTCGTCGTCTCTCACATCCACGTCGTCTCTCACATCAACGCCTGGTTTCCGTGGTGGCCGGTCGGTAAGGAGTGCCCCACATGGGATGAGATGCATGCAGATGGCGCCCAGGAGCAGCATGGCTCCCCTCCAACCGTAAGTGTCAAGGAAGAGTTGAGTCAGCGGGGCGAAGACAATGAGAGCAACCGAATGACCTGCGTGCCCGATGCCGTTGGCTGCGGTGTAGTGGGTGGTAAAGTACCGCCCCACCATCGCTCTGGTCAGGATATTGGCAAAACTTATACCACAGCCTACAAGGGAAGGAAACGTTAAACAGATTTCACCCATTAATCATTTCAGTTAGTAAATGATGTATGGAGAACAACAAGCTGATCTAAGTTTGTATCAGTTGTTTCGTTTTAAAAAAAATACTTAACGGTTCAGTGTCGGTCAAAATGGGGCGATGTGGTTACCGGGTTCGACTCATGTACGGTGGTACGCGGATTCGAACCTTGCCAGGGAACATGGTGCTTGTGTTCTTGGGCAAGGCACTTTACTGCAATTGCCTCTCTCGGTCAACCTGTGAAGGTAGGGACCACATGCGCTGATCTTGAACAGGGATAATATTTGTGTAAAGCGCTTTGAAACATGCATGTACAGGGTGTATAAAAAACATGCAACAAAATATAGAAAAAAACCACACGTAAAATGTAACTAACATCGATAATATAGATATGGTTTCAAAGATACGTGTTTCCACTTTAAAATGAGACATCAAACGTCTAAATCTGACAATGTTTGACAATAATTTTCAAAAGGGGTTAAATTGACTATGGGACCAAGCTTTTCGATTTTGTTTGGATACTGTGCCAGTGTAGACTTCAAATCAAGTCGCCACCGAAATGAACCAGCGATTAGTTACCATGCCCGCTGCCGCCTTCAAGGACAAAGACAAAAGTGTCTAACGACTTGATTTTTAAGTCTACACTATCCGTAACAGTATCCAAACAAAATCTAAAAACGTGGTCCAATGGTCAATTTGACCACTCTTGGACAATTATTCATAACTCTGTTAAACCTTGTCATATTTTGACGTTTGGTGTCTCATTTTAAAGTGGAAACCCGTAACTTCGAAACCATATCTATATATTGTTGATGTTAGCTATACATTCTACGTGTGGTATTCCGTTATATTTGGTTGCATTTGTTGTTGACACACTGTATAGGGGTATAAAGCGCTATATAAAGACCAATATCATTATTATTATTAGGCCTATTTGTATTCATACAGTAAGATTGTTTCAATTATTCTGTCACTAACCAAAGTGTTCTGTTTCACAAGCTCTTTTAAATTTCATTCAATAAATCAATCATTGTTGTTGAGCAGATAGAATCATTCTAGATAAACCAGAGGAAGTATGATCTCTTAAATTCCCCTTTTCGAAATAGTTCTGTATAATTTTGCACAGACGGGACTTCTCAGCGCCATCGGGGGTATCAAGGCATCTAAAATAAGAGGCAATGGGTGATTTAACATGGGTAACTTGTGTGCCACTTCGTATTCATGAGGTGCGTTTTAGTATCCACGTTATTTTGACCATTAATGCTTTACCTGAGAGCACAGCCAGGGACACTGCGAATTGTATTACAGAGGTTGTCAAGGAGGCCACAACTATAGATCCACCAATCAGCACACCGCTCACCATAATAACCAGCCGGGGTCCAAACTTCATTTCCAGAGGCCCGGCAAAAGGTCCTATTTTATATCAAGAATATACCAACATTTCATGAATATCCACATTCTTTATACATTAGATTAGTGGATCGTTGATCGCGCGTTGAAGTATTCGTCTTAATGGCGTCCTTTCTTTTTAAACCCACAAATTGTCGGCGATTCGGATTAAGAAGGGTCAATCAAGGGAACACGTAACCCAACTTTCGGCGACTCGAACCCCAGTGAATTATTAATGCCATTCAATCAGTCATACTGCTTTCTTATTCCCAACAAAGGCCCTTGTTCGTACCTCCCAACACGTGTTTTAGTTACTTGTTATATTTTGTCTGGTCTCCGCACGTGCCTTCATCGAATACTTTGGTAATTCTATATGGTGGGTCATATGAAGCAAGACATGAGACGAAGGGAAACCCCCCCCCCCCCCCCCCCCCCCCTCCCTCCCAGTTTCCACCCCCACCCCACCCCCACGACCTTTGTTGGGAATAAGAAAGCAGTATGACTAGTTGAATGGCATGATTTCAATGAGGTTCGAGTAGCCGAAAGTTGTGTTACGAGTGCAACTTTTGATTGGCCCGTCTTTGTGAAAGGTAGGGCACACCATGGAGGAAGGACTAGACAGGAATTGGAACGGCCCGCCAACCCCACTGTGGTCCAATTGTCCTTTGTTGTCCTTTGTACACACCGTTCGTTGCCGTTTCGGCCGCTTTAGTGGAGATAACAATCGTTCGTGTTTTCGTGAGTTAATATAATACGAGCTCACAAACACAAGTATTTCACATGCGCAGTAGTCGCCCAGCGCTCCTTCTCATGTGCCATCTTTCTAATTGAAATGGAAATACGACAATGTTTCTTCGAATGACAAATTAAGGACAATTATGAATACCGATTTTGAAGATATTTATGATTTTCCGACAAGTTTCGACGGCTGAAATTCGGAAGTTTATATCGGTACGTTGTCTTTTAAACATTCGTGTGTGTACTTTAGCTGTGTGTACATTCATGTACATTCGGATTTCGTTTAGAGAATTATTTTTGCGTGATAAGACTGTTTCTTCGTTTAACCTCTATAATTATTTCGTGTAACCTAACCGTGACCCTCCGTATGTTCCGGGGTCATAATGGTCATACGTGTCTATACTTAGGCTACAGCGCTAGCGACGCATTGTTTTTCACCACCCCAGTATATACCGTGCGTGTTTTATGGGGTTTTATGACAGCCAAATAATTAACAAAAAGAACTTTCGCGGTTTACAAACGATGAAAGTAATTTGAAATTAAACCCATCTGTTAACTTGCCATCTGTTGATTGATTTTTGTTGTTACATAACTTGTTGCTGACAGTATTGTGTTAGTCCGTTCTATTATTATGAGGGTTATGTTTCTTCGTTTGACCTATTCAGGGGCGGATCCAGGAATTTCGGTTAGAGGGGGCGCTAAAAATTGTCAACATAATATATTGGGAGAAGATATGGGAGCGCAGGAGGCGCGAAGCCCCAACGCCGAGATCTTCTCAATCTTCTCGAGATTTTTTTAGGGGGGGCGCGCGCCGGGTGCGCCCCCCCCCCCCCCCCCCCCCCCTGGATCCGCGCATGCTATTTTATTTGTTCGTGTAACCTAACCGTGACCCCTCCGTATTATGTTCCAGGGCCATAATGGTAATAAGTGTGTATACTATAGGCTACAGCGCTAACGACGCGTTGTTTTTCAAAGCCTCCTCACACATAGGCGAATCCATTAAACGCAGCCTGGCGAATTAGGCAAATTTGTCAATTCTGGCAAATTTTGACCGAAACTGTTTGAAAATGTGTTACATAATTTGAAATATAACGAACGGTAAACGTAGGGAAACTATTTGTTGCGAATGATTTACGAAGTGTGACGAACGGTTACTGTTATTCGCTATAGAATGCGTTGGGTCGCGCAAACAATCTTTGTTCTTTCCGTTAGCGATGATTATGAACGCCAACGGGCGAACCGAAGCGCAACTTTGCGCATGCTTCCGAAGCCGTCCGAAGCTTTCCGAAAGAGTATTTCCGCATCCGGCCGTTACCGGACGCATATACAAGACTGGCGAAAACCAGGTGGGGTCATTTGCCTTCTAACTTTCTCCGACTCGACACCACGTCGTATCGCTGTTTGATTTTCAACTTTTTTAAAGTTTTGTAAGTGCAAAAGTATTATATATGAACTGCACAAAACTGTTGAGATACTCAAAACAAATAGATGTGTTATGATTCGCGTGGGTTCGTAAGTCGTAGTTACCCTTCGTGATGACTCGTATGCAAGCGTATGCCGTTTGTTTTTGAACGTCAACCAATCATTACAATTCGCTTTCATTCGTCATCAAATTTCGGATCCAATTAGCTACAATACTTAATTATTCGCTACATTTCGTACAAGTTCGCAAACTATCGCAAAGATTCGTCATAGGATCGTCCTCGATCGCATGATATGCAAATTAGCTGATCACGACGTAATAACTTGCGACCTCTAACGCCAGTTGACGAACGCTATGCGAAGACTTTCCAATTGGTTAACGTAATGAAACGAATTTTAACGAATGATAGACGAAACTTTTATTCGCCACAAATTTTCCAACATGCTCAAAATATTCTGACGAACAAGACTAATCGCAACGGACACAAAAACTCACAAACGCACACATACGAACACACCAACGATGTATACTAATGGAAACGAATTTTACTCAAGTCCTATTCGCCAGTACACGCAAGTTGACGTCGGGAGGTTTTCGTCTATGTGTGAGGAGGCCTTTAGTCAAAAGGCGGCCGGTGAATATTGCCAAATGATTCAAGAATTTTGGAACTTTAGAATTTCGTTTTTTTGTCGGTCTCGTTCGCGCTGAGTTTGAACACGACCGTACACTTCCAAACGTTATGCACGTAGGCCCTATATGCAGCGAATATAAAGTTTTCGTTGTTCCGCCATGCTTTCTTCATTGTTCGTCCCAACTGCACAAGTAATATGCTCGCGATAAATTGCGTTAGCCAGGTATAGATCATGGCCCGGCCAGCCAGCCGCAGTAGGCTGATGGTCCTGAATAGTCAACTCAACCCGTGTTGACTAGTGTGCGTTCGATACGTTAGTCTTACTTGCCTTTTACAAAATAGACCCATTTGAAGGGATTGGAAAACAATATTAACAGAAACACAGTATATTATAAATGTTATTATTATACTCTCCTTGATGGTCATCAATATTTGGTGTAACCTCTTGACCTACCCACAAAGTCGGCGATTCCGTTGATAATTGCGATCGTCCAGCCAATTATCCAGGTACTCGACTGGAATTCTTCTTGTAAGACGGGGAGCATCACGCCAAGTCCCTTGATGAGACCCGTCCACACCAGCCACGTCATATGCAGAGAGATCACGGCACACCATCCCGATCGAACTTCGGCCGATAAGTAATCCATCGCAACCAACACGCTGTCTTAAGAATTAAAACATGCAGAGAATTATAATCCTGATTTGTATTTATTATGTTGTTACTTGGGGAGGCACCAGGGATAACGAAATATATTAACTAAGTAACTCAGAACTTGGATCCAAAGTATTTTATTCATTACATCGATTATAAACAATACAGCGTAAAAGAATATGTGAGTTAAAGAAGGTGTCGTCAGCACCACGCCCGAGAACCAACTGCAACTATACAAAGGCACAAGGCCTTCTTATATAGAAAATAGGGTTCCTATACGTGTCCAACAGGTGAGTATACATCAGGTGAGTAATTAACATACGTTGCGTAATAGTGTTCCTATATGTGTCCAACAGGTGAGTATACATCAGGTGAGTAATTAACATACGCTGTGTAACTCATAACAATGTACATCATCCGGCGAGTGTACTGGTAAGTATAATTAACATAACTACACAACATATTCATGTTGGTGGAAACAGTTAACTGGGCCTTAATTCGTTTTTTCAATGTGGCTTATCGTCAGTAGCCGAGGACTCGTTTAGCATGCAAAACGATATCCATTATATGGGCAAATTTCGTCGAGCTGCTCAGCGGTAGGAATCCCTCATTTGGAGATATCGAGACAAAAACTACTACCGAATTATTAAGAAATATCTTACTTATTTGAAAGTAAATAATGATTCTAGGCATCTAGCAAAATGATTGCGCTAAATATCCTGTAATTGTTTCGAAAAATGGAATTTTATAAAACAAATCCCTATCACCGGACAGCTGCCCGACGCCGGTTGGAAACGGACGTCGTTTTTCTTCTTTTTTTCTCCCGGCATCCATGATTGTGAAACTTCGGACAGGTCAGTTAAACAATATTTACTATAAAATACAACCCCCCAAATCCACCCATTCCTGATAATTCAAGAAATTTTCAATGGTGTATCCTACCTTTAAGCAAAACAATTCAGCACACAAAAACCACTTTCTTTTTTAAATACAGTTCTGTTATATTACATCAGCCATAGCTTCATGTGATGTATTTATCATTTACACTTTTCTGTACAATAAATAGTCAAACCAACATTATTTGGTATTCATAAATACCTGGGACAGTTTAGGCATTCCTATTGGTCGATAGCCCGTCACGTGGCCGGTATTAAACGGACAATAAAGACATGGCTGGAAGTGTTTAAAACCAGCTGGCAACAAAACCCTGTCGCATTATACCCGTCCCCAGGGCTCATTTTATTTCCAACCATACCTTGTATCCAACAGTAAGAGCGGGTAGTGTTGGGCGCGTACAGCTCGACACACTATACTTCCCTCACTACCCTCGTACACACCAGTTCCCGCAATACATGCAATAACAATACACTGAAGTTGTCTAACTCCACTTACCGAAGCTAACGTTGCAATCCGGTTTTTAGATCTGAGGAATCGCGCAAGTAAATAGACAGAGCTCGAGGTCATGTAGCATCGCCACCATTTGCAAGAACTGCACAAAGCTTCGACGAAGCCCCTGACTAGAACTATACGCGCTGCTGATTGGTCGCGGTACACCACTGGGTGGTCACCGACCTGCGTGGTGCGAACCACTGATTGGTCTCTACACTCTACAATGCATTAAAGTACACGAATTAAACTAGTTTTAGTCTGACCCTGTTTCGCCACAGTACACATGAAGATTATGTCTCAGCCAATGAAAACAACCTTTGCTTGTCATGCTCCACACATAGTTACCGCCTACCATAACAATCTACTGCCTTACTTGTATTATTCAATTTGCTGATATTAATTATGATAACGATGCAAGAGAACGCCAACTCGTTGATCGGTACAAACAGAATCAACATAAAAGATAATTCCAAGTGGCGGAGTTGTATACTGTATTGTATTGTAAAGAAATGCATTGCACAGGTGGTACTGGTGTACAACGTCAACTCGTGTACAAATCTTTCGATAAAGTTTGCCAACCCATTCTTTTCAATACAAGTAAACACAAACCTCCACAATCAGACTTGTTTTTCTTTATTTTCCGATATTTAAAACTTGAAATAAACAAAATTAAATACTTTTTTATCAATGATATCTAATGTATTATAAATAGTTATAAAATGTGCCTTTGAGGAAGGTCTGTAATTAAGAATTAATAAATTCGTAAATTACGAATTCCTACTAGTCTTGTGAGTGTATTTTCTAACATGAATATTGGTTTGATTGATTGGTTTATAGCTATTGTCGTGGTTCTCGTGCTCAAAAATATTACAATACATTTAAACTTTATATTTAAAATTTTAAAAATAACTCAGTATAGGTTACACGTATCGCTGTGTTTTTGCAATCGGAATAGAAAAAAGACTAAATGGTGAGATTTTGGCTGAGATTTTAGCAGATAGTGATTCCGGCTCTGACGTAAATGATGCCAATGATGAAGAGTCTTCGGACGACGAGAGCATAGCCGGCGAAAACACAGCAGAATTTCAAGAGGTAAGCGCATGCAGTCTTCCCGGCCAATACAGGCTTGATAAGTTGATAGTACATCAAATGGATACAGTTATATACTCCAGGGTACCTACTCAAGGCTTGAGTAGGTACCCTCGAGTATAACTGTATTATTTCGATGTACTATAGTACATGTACATCAAATGAATACAGTCCTATAGAAATTCACCTCCACCCATAAACATGATATAGCCTGTCGTGCAATTTTGCGTCCAAAAAGATGCACAAGCTGAAAATGCACTAGTCTTAACCTTAAACCAGAATAGCTTCGTAGGCCGTTTGGCCTGGTATTATTGACTACGTATTATTTTGTATTGATATTTTGCAAGAATTTGGAAGATAATTCACAATGTCAATCACAGTCAACACTGTTCACAAGGCATTCACATTCATGACATATCGGCAACGACTATCGAGGCCACCATAATGATTGTTCTTTTCTCAAATTATCAAAAAATCTGCAAATTAGCATTAACATATGTGGGACCGAGAATAAAATTTGATCTTTGTTCTTTTGCAGCCTACCTACCAAGAGGACAGCCGTCCAAGTTCTTCCAGATCAAGAACCGGAAAAGTCAATTTCCGATCTGGTTGGGAACGACGAGACCACTACGATTATGGGACTGTGCAGTTCACTGGAAATCCTGGCCCAACTGGCGACTTTGGAACACTCTCGGCAGTGGAGATCTTTGAGCTGTATTTTTGCCAACTCGTGTGGGATATGCTCGTCGACGAGACTAATCGCTATGCACAGCAAACAATGGACTCAAATCCTGAACAACAGTTCTTCTGGCACCCAACCAACGTTCCCGAAATGATGGCATTTGTAGCACTTATCATTGATATGGGCATAAACAAATCACCTCAATATAGGATGTATTGGTCAACGTCAGACATTTTGCAAATTCCCTTTTCTTCCTACGTTCCTACGTCAGAAAATTAATTTCTTTTCTATATCTTCCTCATGTAATACTATTAATAGAGTTCATAAACCGAAAGAAAAGGGAAAAGACAACAATGATTTGGTGAACTATTGGGATGGTAGAGCACTGGAACTCGCTCATGAGAAACGCCAAAGAAAGGGAACTTAGATAGGCCGTCAAATTGGGTGTTGTTTTTTGTTTGGTTTTTGACTAAACAGTCTTGTTCGATTGCCAAATAATTTTGGAACACAATTCAGTATTTCATTCGGTACTGATTCGGTACTGATATTCGACTGATAAGGCAAAGCTAAAAATCAAATTGACGTCTTACAAATTGGTCAACAGAAAACAATGTTTCCTCTTGGGGCCAAATTCAGTATTTGCATGCACTAATCAAGTGATACTTGACTAAACAGACTCGTTTGATTGCCAAATACTTTTGGAACACAATTCAGGATGTCCATTCGGTACTCGATCGACCGATAATGCAAAGCTACAAATCAGCTTGACGTCTTACTAATTGCGTCTCAACAGAAAACAATGTTTCCTCTTGGGGCCAAGTTCAGTATTTGCATGCAACAATCAAGTGATACTCGACTAAACCATGGAGCAGTTGCTCCATGACTAAACAGACTTGTTTGATTGCCAAATAATTTTGGAACACAATTCAATGTCACTCGGTACTCAATCGACCGATAATGCAAAGCTACAAATCAGCCTGACCGTCTTACAAATCGCGTCTCGATGGAAAACAAAGTTTTCTCTTTGGGGCTAAGTTCAGTATTTGCATGCACTAATCAAGTGATACTCGATTTGCAATAATCGAGATCAAAGGTTAAGAATTCCGTTTAAATTTACGGGGTGTGCTAATACAATTAAATCTGGGAGTCAAATTGCCGTGTTGGGTGTGATTCATCTGGTGATAAATTAGCCTATTGACTTACGAATTACATAATAACAAAACTGTTCTGTCTTGGCGGCGGTCGACTTTTCGGCTTTGCGAAGATGTTTCTCGTCTTCAGAGTCTTCAGTCAGATTGTCGGCGACATGTTCCTTGAAGGTACAACAGCCGTGAGGGGATCTGTCGGGCAACTTGATGAGCTTTCGTTGTTTCTTTACCAGATCCAAAGCTTCAGTAAGGCTGTCCTTGGCAGAAGGGTCGTCGTCGTCCTCCGTAGACCCAATGCAGATTCGGTGAAGTCTTTAACTTCTCATAGTGCTCAAATTGTTCGCGGTTGCCGTCGCTCTTGATCGAATTCTCCGACAGTTTCTGTTTCTTATTGGTTGGAGCTATCTTCTTCTTGGGATAATTGATTGCCGACAATATATTGCTATTGCTGGTCTGTTGGTCGTCGAACATCATGACTTAATAGGAGTAGGCCCTAAAGTGTTATCGCAAAGGTACAGTAAATATAAAGTACATTTGTACATGTATCGGCAAGACGTACGAATCCTATGGGTTTTCTAAAGTGGTTTATTCATACGAATAATCCATACATTTACACGTCACTTAAGTGAACATATAAACAAGAATAAAAGAATACAACTTTTTAAGACACGAATAGAATCTCTTAAAATTAAAACGTTCACGAAAATCACCTTATCTGCTTTCTCCCTAGCTGCTTTTCCCGCCTCCTCAGCAGCTTTTTTTGCAGTTTCATCCTTTGCAGAGGCCCTGGCGTTTGTCTCGCCGGGTGGGATGACCAGCGTAGGGGTGTCAGATCGACCGGCTTTACCTTCGGCAGGCGGGGGGAAAGACATCGTTGCTAGTGGTGTCGCATTGGGGGTGTCTTGGTGCGGTTTTCTCACTTGGTTGGCGTAGGAGTTCTTGCACCCGCGCGACGTGTGTCCCTCTCCGCCGCACTGCCGACAGCGGAGCGGTCGATTGCACTCGGCGATGCGATGCCCGGGATCGCCGCAGTTAAAGCAGGCCATGGTGGGGCATTGGGCTGCCTTGTGTCCCGGTCCTCCGCACCGCCGGCACGTCTCCTGCTGACCAGGGTATTGGATGGCTAATTGAAAACCACCGATGCGTAGGTAGGATGGGATGTCTCGCTTTAGCTCCATTCTGGCGTGACGATGGCCGTTCTGCCACAGGGGGTGTAGCTGCCAGTACCCACACCGGATGCCGTGGACGGTCCCATAGTTGGATAGCGCTGTGATGATGGCTCTGTCGTCTAACTCGAAGGGGGCGTTCTTAATCTTGACAAAAACAACTTTCTTGTAGGCGGGGATAACTTCTACAGCTCGCTCGTTGATAATTAGGCCGTTGTTTGATAGCTTGTCACGCGCTTCTGTGGTTTTGGCTGTCACACACCATCGTAAATCCGAAAGCTGCTGGACGCATGCCACCCCTGTTTCACCCATGGTCTTGCCGATGACATCGCCTACCGTCGTGTAGCTGCAGTTCTCCTCTAGATGGAGGAACGCCGTCAGATCCCGCTTCAGGTCCATGTTGAAGTTGTCGAGTGTGGGGTTTTGGTCTTAAAACCCCACACCAGGTAGGTAGTTGCAACAGAGACCAGTCAGTGCGCACCGTTCGGAAAAGTCGTTTCTTTCATTTGCAGCGTATGCACGACAGTCGCAGTTTTGCATATATAATGAGCTTGGAGGGCACATTTTCAAAAAATCATATCGTGAAAACCCAGCCATGTAAAAATATAAAAACGTAATAGTATGAACGAGGAATGCTTAATTGTAATAACAAACGTCATGGATGAATTTTTAATTGTTCAGAAATAAGAAATTTCGGACTATAAAAATGAACATCGTTGTACAAAAATAATGGTCTCCGAAAAAGTCCCTTTTGTAGCATTTAACGAAATCGTGCAGACAAACCTTAATCATGTGTGTTTAGGTACATTATTCATCTACTCAACCGCTACTGTTGTTGTTTCTGAATCCACTCGAAACAGTCGGGGGCACCCTAAGTATCCGTCGCCGTCAGCGCGAACATTCTCGGTAAAAAAATCCGCCATTACTCGTTGTTCTAATGTGAGCCCGAACGTGATTGGTCAGAACGTGCATCAAGCGTGCCAACTGACTAATCAGCTTCTACGTAACAAAACGCAAGGCACCCATTTTTGGCACGATTCCTTGCTCATGTGATGCATTCACGGGGGCTTGTGTTGACAACAAAGCGGTGCCTGACTATTATTCGTTAGTATGGTTTTTGGCAGGGTTTAGCTTCAGTTATGTATCTGTATCTGTATCTTAACGTCTCAGAAACCAAAACTGGCAAAAAACGCAACAGTTAATTGCTAGTTTAGGGATAAATAATGATGGCCTTCTAATCCAATGCTATGAATACAATATTTGACAGTTTTAAAATGAAATCTGTCTTTGTTTGTTTTGTTCCTGAACTCATATATATTTTATGTTTTTGTTTTATAATACTTAATCTTTTAAGCATTTTTTAGTGAGTTTTACTTTTCCAACGAATGAAAGTTAAATTCGTGACCCTGCCCACCCCGAATCTATTTACTGTGAAATCTCACTTAAAAGCTGGGAATTGCAGTGAGCTCCAAATAAAATATATTAAATATACAAGGAAGAATAAAAACACAAGAATAAACCAAATGACATTGTTCTTTTCTTTTTCTTTTGTAAATAGTACAAAACATTTATTTTAAAGTTTTTCTCAGCTGTATACATACATGACATGACATCAACAAACATGACAAAATAAATGGCGTCGTAAGAACAAGTAAAAACACAAGGCCTTTCCCCCGACATTTGATGATGACGTCACGTAAGCTAAAACGATACGGCACAAATAATGATTTTTGCAAAATTTTTGGCACTGAAAAAAACATCGACGGCTAAACCTGCAGAAGTATATGTGGTACCAATCGAAAGAACGATCCTTCGTCTATCAGAATATCGACTCCGTTTGTCTCAATCGTGCTCGAAACAGTCGGGGGCACCCTAAGTGTAAAGCTTATCAACGAAAAGTGTAAAACTTAAACCACATTTCAGACGAAGATTCACGTGTAATTGGTCTCTAAAATCTGGTAAAAATGGGTTTATTTTACGAGGAAAATGTTAAAGAAACTTACCACTCCATGCTTGACCCAACACTGCCTTCTTGCTGGGACCTCTAGCCAATGTTTCACATCGTCTCCGAGCGCTCGCGCATTCACGCGAAATCTCGAAGGGTCCGAGAGCGCCGCGCGGCTGCAAATGAAACTAGTGAAATATGCTAATTATCTCGCACTGTGCGCACTGACTGAGACTATGGATGGTGAGCGAGGTTCGAATGCTTAGACCGAGAAGAAAGGCATTGAATACAATGCCCGCTTTTATAAGCTAAGAGCATTGGGGCGTAACGAAAACGTTATGTAACGGCTCTATTGAGCCCACCTGTCGTTCGATACCGAAAAGAAATGGCATTTCTTTAATTTCCGATAATTAAAACCTGAATTAAACAAAAAATAAGACTTGTTATCAATGATATCTCATGTATTATAAAAAGTTATAAAATGTGCATTTGAGGAAAGTCCCTGGAGAATACACGAGAAAGTGTGGATTCGTAATTAGGAATTCACTAGGTGCAAAGCGCCGAGTGAATTTGTAAATTACGAGCCCACACTAGTCTTGCGAGTGTAATCTCTGACTTGAATACTGGTTTGATTGATTGGTTTATAGCTATTGTCGTGGTTCTCGTGCTTAACAATATTACAATACATTTAAACTTTATATTTAAAACATTGAACTACCACTTAATTTAATTTAAAAAATAACTCAATAACAAAAATTACAACAAATTTAAACAATTATTAACATGTAAAATGTGTTAAAAATCAATTGAGATATTGTAGATTAGGCCGGTACACTATGAATTTACTTAATTCCATTCAGTCCCCTATAATTGCAGTAGGATAAACTACTACTGAATCTGGCATTATTGCATTTTGATTACTATAACGCTTCCCTGATCTCAATATATCAAACAACTTATTTGACGAATAAAATTCATCCTCAACAATACCACTGGTTTTCTTCTTTAATCTGGTGCTATAAATGTCTGTAACTGACTAGCCTTGGTCAAGGCGTTCATCGTTACCCGTCCGTACGTACGTACAGCGCAGCGATAATCGGAGCTCAAACAACGACCTCACGCGGCCACTATTATATTCAAAGTAACTGAAGATACTTGAACGCCTTGGATCATTGGTTAAGTTGAGGTTTTGGGGGCGGTGCTCATTATGCTAATAGATTAAGCTGACCTTTAATAGTCGTTTTCTTATTGGTCGATCGTTGCGTAGAAACTGCATAATTTGAGCTAGCGGTGAAAGGTCATAGCTAGCTCGCAAGTATTTACGAACACCGCCATCGTTGACATATTTTATCGGAGAAAGTCGAGTGATTTTTACGAAGGCTTGTAGGAATTACACATGAAGATTTGAACTGTCTTGCTTGATTGGAGAGGGTCGCAGTTATTTTCGCTATAGTTTTGCTGGGTATTTTCTTGAATGTTGACAATGTTATGGTCAAAACTAGTTGTGTTTAGCTGCTTAGTTTTGAGTTTTCAAGCGCGGTGACTGGAGAAGGCCGCGACTCTATTGAAACGTGTCGAACTCGGCCCTACATTATATCACACGCATCTAATCCAGCTGATCTGAAAACCGTGGCTTGGTAAAACGCGGAACTTACGATATTGCGGTCACTTTGAAGGTTGGTTCTGCAGCCGTAAACATGCCCCCTCCCCACAGCGTTGGACCATACAATGTGGCGATAACGCACAGACCAGCATGCCTGGGTTAATGCCGATTATGCGGCGATAAGAAACTGACCGAACACGCTGAAAACTGACGCTGAGTACCTGGCCGTACACTGATGTACGTGCGAGCTCCGAGCAAAATGGGGCTCGATCACACTGTTAAAAATTGTGTACCTTCACAGTTGTTTTTCTGTTGAAAATGTCAAAATATAACAGTAGATATTACTGTTTTGGGATTTTTTTGCATAGAAACAAAACTAGTACTGTCTATGTACATTTTTCTGAATTTCTCTGTTTGGTTACAGAATGTTCGCTGTTAAATTAAAGTTTTGTACTGGAACAAGAAACATTATGTTTTGAACAAGCATTCCCTTCCGTCTCTGTTAAGACACAACAACATCACTGTTTCATAACAACACATTTTGCTGTAAATATAGGCCTACAGCAAGTATACATACAAATATTTATTTACAGATAATCTACTGTTCTCCTACATGAATCTCATTACGCAGCAACTGACCAATCAGAAGTGAGGAAATTAGTGTACACAAAAGTTATGTTAAACTGTGTTGTTTTACCACAAAACACATTTTTTGACCACTTTGTGTAATTATTAAAGCAATTCCCTGATACAATTTTGATTTTTTGCAAATAAAGCTGAAGAATCGCATCCCATCTCCCTCCGCATTGAAATGTTGCAATTATTCATTTGAAAGCGTGACTTCATCATGGCGGGAAAAGCTGAATATAAAAGTAACTCACGACAATGGTTAAAGTGTTTAGTAGGTAACCGTAGCATTTGTACTATCTATTTGTATACGTGTAGTAATAGTATTGTGTAATGTGTAATAACTAGTTACTTCTATAGGTCTGGTTCCCATTCCCACTTCATTCATTGATGTAAATTGCCGCAATACGCATAACGACAGAAAACTGTACTTCAACAGGAGCGTTTGTTTTTAGACAAAACAACAACGGGTTGCAAAACAGGGGAATCCCTGTAGGTGTGCCAGTACCCAATACAGTATAATCTCTGTTAATAAACAGAGATAAAAACAACAGTAGAATGTACTGTTAAAAAACAGTAACTTCTGTAATGCCAATTGACAATAGAATGTACTGTTAATTAACAGATATTTTTTTAACAGTGCAGGCTGCCTGAAAACACCGTGACCACGAAGAAAGGATTCTAATGGCCTTTCGCTGCTCGGGTCTAAAATCTTCGAGGGATACTATTTTCGCTGCAAAATTCAAACAACATGACAGATCTTCGGACGACAGACGACGCTGAATATCTGCCATTTTGTCTTAAATGTCATGCTGCATCAAATTTGATGACGTCGGGATTCAACCGCGTTGTGATTGGACACTTCACATCTTAGCCCCGCCTATACTTATCTGTATTCGCATACGAGGTCATGCGCCAGAAATGTGGCGCAAAATATAAGAAAAACATAAGATTTCAAAAACCCAATGATCCAAGGCGAAAAAGTAGCCTCAGTTGATTTGCATAAATAGTGGCCGTATGAGGTCGCTGTTCGCGCTGTATCTTTGCACGGGGCTTGCGCTAGCAGCATATGCGGGGCGCGCGCACAGTGCATTTCTGGACGGATAACGACGGACGGATAACGACGAACTCGCCTTGACCAAGGCTAGTAACTGACGGGAAATATCTACCCACAATACGTGCAGCCAAACCCCGGCAATTTTTGGGACTCTAGACATGTGGTGCGATCTGAGGCAATTTATGATCACTTCATCCCCATTTCAAGCAAATTTTGTTTCTAAATTTATTTCATTTTTTAAAATTATTGTTGCTCTTTCAAAGTTTCTTATATAAGTTGGAAACCATTTAGCTTTTTTTCATTTCCCCCTTTATCCACCTTTGAGAGAATATATTAGGTACGTAGGGGTTTTAGTCCCATTGTAGTTTTCAAGAATTTTTATTTTTAATTTTTTTCCTGTTTGTATCAAACATTTATCATGTTGCATTTTCAGGGGCTTATGTCAAACCCGACATTATTTAAGCACCAAATAACTGTACTTTTAAACCCACATTTCAATTTTCACAGTGAATCTTTATTGAGTCCTTTCCATTTTGAAGTGGGAATAACTTAATATTGAGAAAAAAACTTACCTTGAAAACCTGCCTGCCAACAACCTGCCTGCCAACAACCTGCCTGCCAACAACCTGCCTGCCAACAACCTGCCTGCCAACAACCTGCCTGCCAACAACCTGCCTGCCAACAACCTGCCTGCCAACAACCTGCCTGCCAACAACCTGCCTGCCAACAACCTGCCTGCCAACAACCTGCCTGCCAACAACCTGCCTGCCAACAACCTGCCTGCCAACAACCTGCCTGCCAACAACCTGCCTGCCAACAACCTGCCTGCCAACAACCTGCCTGCCAACAACCTGCCTGCCAACAACCTGCCTGCCAACAACCTGCCTGCCAACAACCTGCCTGCCAACAACCTGCCTGCCAACAACCTGCCTGCCAACAACCTGCCTGCCAACAACCTGCCTGCCAACAACCTGCCTGCCAACAACCTGCCTGCCAACAACCTGCCTGCCAACAACCTGCCTGCCAACAACCTGCCTGCCAACAACCTGCCTGCCAACAACCTGCCTGCCAACAACCTGCCTGCCAACAACCTGCCTGCCAACAACCTGCCTGCCAACAACCTGCCTGCCAACAACCTGCCTGCCAACAACCTGCCTGCCAACAACCTGCCTGCCAACAACCTGCCTGCCAACAACCTGCCTGCCAACAACCTGCCTGCCAACAACCTGCCTGCCAACAACCTGCCTGCCAACAACCTGCCTACGACTGTCTACTGATCTGTTGATACACTTCTTTGCAATGTTTTGTATACCCAGCACGATATGTGGCAGAGGGGTACCCCCCTCTTATCCTTATACTTTATACACACTCAACACTATTGTAACCTAACCCACCCCCCTTGAAACCTTAAAGGAATTCCTGAAATTCCGGTAACACAATGGTAAACACAAAATAGGGGGGTTTTCTCTGCCACATATCGTGCTTCATAATGATGTTTTGTGGCTTCGTGCGCTGCAGGTGTAGTCGATTGATTACTTACCTTTCTTATAGGCATTCCTTTTGTATACAATAAACACGTGTTATTCTTTGTGTAAAACAATCTTTGGTTGACAATTTACTTGTAGCAGAGTTCTTTTGTATACAATATACATGTACACGAGTTATTCTTTGTAAAACATTCTTTAGTTAATTTGTACCAGTGCTGTGCATGCCTCGTGTTATGTAATCAAAAATAGTTTGATGTGAAAAAATCCTAATGGTCAGTGAGCCCCTTTAGGACGTGTCTCACATAGGGATTCACACGTGGGCTTATTCCTGCACCGCGACCACAGTGGATTGACGGCACTTCGTCATTGTGCTTGGTTTTCGTTTTCTTCGTTCTTCGTTCTTCCGTCACACCAAACTAGTTCTCAAAACGTCCTGCCCCGTCCTAACAAAATCGTAAAACGGGGTAGAACGTGTAACTTTGGCCAAATAATGTCATAAATACGATGCTACTTCGTTCAGAACTAGTGCTCAATATGTCCATCTCGTCTTTAACCCGTCCGCAGTCCGTTGGTATCCAGTTCAGATCGGGTAAGATTGCCCGTTCACCTCGTGCGGACAACGTTTCCAAGTAGTCCAAGCTCGTCCGTAGTCAGTTAAAACCCGTTCTGAAATTGTTCTACCTCGTTCCTATACGTCCTAACAGTGTTCATGCGTTTTGCACGTACATACGACGGTCATTAAGCTCTTGGCCAATGAAAAGCTCTGCTTTGCAGGCTCCACCCCGAACTTCAACCCTATCCGACCGTCGACGTCTATAGAATTTCACAACGAGTTCGGTAGCCGATTGTTCAATTTCTTTTCACTCGTGGATTTGCAACAATGGGGATTAACAACACACTCCTTCTATTACTTCAATGGTTGTCCGGCAATAAGAACTATTATAGTCTAGGCGATATTTAAAAAAAAGGGTCTTATCTAGGGCAAGAAGAGGCATCTTTTGAGTAGAAGTTTGTAATATAGCTATTTTGGGGAGCTGAATCCGAAAATGATGATCACCAAGCTGGATTTTCAGTGGAAATATGCCTAACTTGGATAAATCTTTAATACCTGTCGTGTAATATATTTGTTCACATATTTATAGATATATATATATTTTTTTTTTTGCAAAATTTCTTTTGGTGAATTTACTTACAGTTCCTTACTTCAATAACATTTTGTGAAGCATATAATTGACTGAATAATTATGAGAACATAGTAACGATCGAAATGGCTAAAAATCATATCCTTAAGTTGCGCGTATTTCCCTTGTCTCCGGATATCATCAAGTAGTCTTGCCAAACCTCAGTATTAATAAGCTTCAAATTCACCAAGTTGCATACTGGCACAGTTACCATATTATAACCGTATGGAAAATCATATGAACAATGAACAAATTGTAATATTTAGCCCAGCAAACAAAAATGGGAAAAATCTGGTGTCCATAAATTGGGCTAAAAGTGGTCAAAGTTCAAGGAAATCACTAAAATTATGTGTAAGAAACCATTTGACGTTGACATAATTATAAGCAATAATACTCTTATTTGGGGGATTTCCTTGAACTTGTTTAAGTCTCCCACGTTAGGCAACCCTCCACCGACATTTTAGCCCAATTTACAGCCATCTCATTTGTGCCTGTTATTGTTTGCTGGGCTAAATATAAAAATGTTATCATTGTTCATATGATTTTCCATAAGGGTTTAATACTTGGTGATTTTAAAGCTCATCAAGACTGAAGTTTGGCAAGACTACTTGATGATATACATTATATGGGAACAAGGTAAATGCGCGCAACTTTAGGATATAATAATTAGCCATTGTGTATCATCGTTACTATGTTCTCAACATTTTTCAGTCATTTCTGAAAATGTTATTGAAGTAAAAATATGTAAGTAGATTCATCAAAACATATTTTTCAACAAATAAAATCTTTAAAAAAATACCCCAATATGTGTACAAAATGTTATACAACAGGTGTTTACAATTTATGCAAATTGGGCATATGTTTACAAAACTTCGGAGGCCTCCTAGGCTAACACTAATTACTAGGCCCAAAGGGGTCTTCATGCCAAATATGGTGCTTTTATCAGCCTGGTAACGGTAATCCCTTAATATAACATTAAGCTACCTGACTAAAAGACGTACCTAAAGGATTGTGAGTCTTTTTCAAATGATACGTCGTCTATACAAATGTAAAGTAAAAGACGTACCTAATGGATAGTGAGTCTTTTCGAATGATACGTCGTGTATACAATTGTAAAGTAAAAGACGTTCCTAAAGGATTGTGAGTCTTTTAAAATGATACGTCGTTTATACAAATGTGAAGTAAAAGACTTACCTAAAAGATTTTGAGTCTTTTCAAATGATACGTCGTGTATACAAATGTAAAGTAAAAGACGTGCCTGAAGGATTGCGAGTCTTTTCAAATGATACGTCGTGTATACAAATGTAAATTAAAAGACGTTCCTAAAGGATTGTGAGTCTTTTCAAATGATACGTCGTGTATACAAATGTACAGTAAAAGACGTGCCTGAAGGATTGAGTCTTTTCAAATGATACGTCGTGTATACAATGTAAAGTAAAAGACGTACCTAAAGGATTGTGAGTCTTTTCAAATGATACGTCGTCCATACAAATGTAAAATAAAAGACGCACCTAAAGGATTGTGAGTCTTTTCAAATGATACGTCGTGTATACAAATGTAAAGTAAAAGACGCACCTAAAGGATTGGGGGTCTTTTCAAATGATACGTCGTCTATACGTCCGTAAAGTAAAAGACGTACCAAAAGGACTGTGAGTCTTTTCAAATGATACGTCGCGTATACAAATGTAAAGTAAAAGACGTACCTAAAGGATTGGGGGTCTTTTCAAATGATACGTCGTCTATACAAATGTAAAGTAAAAGACGTACCTAAAGGACTGTGAGTCTTTTCAAATGATACGTCGCGTATACAAATGTAAAGTAAAAGACGTACCTAAAGGATTGGGGGTCTTTTCAAATGATACGTCGTCTATACAAATGTAAAGTAAAAGACGTACCTAAAAGATTGTGAGTCTTTTCAAATGATACGTCGTGTATAAAAATGTAAAGTAAAAGACGTACCTAAAGGATTGTGAGTCTTTTCAAATGGTACGTCTATGTAAATAATAATCACTTGGCGTACGTGGGACGATTTCTTCTAAAAATACAAATGTAAAACTTTCATATAAAAGGGAGTAACTCAACTTCAGGTGTTCACCATTATGAAGCACGAAATGTGGCAGAGAAAACCCCCCTCTTTTGTGTTGACCATTGTGTTCCCGGTATCTTAGGAATTCCTTTTAGGTTTCAAGGGAGATGTGTTAGGTAACAATGGTGTGGACTGGGTATAGGGATAAGAGGGGGATACCCTCTACAACATATCGTTCTGGGTATAAAGAACACTCTTGACGCCGCCGACTGCACGGTATAGGTCTAATAACCTACGAGAAGTATGGATCCCAATGTCATTTTATTATTTGTGTGGTACAGTACCGTTATTTCAAAATACCATTATTTATTCCGGAAAATGTGGACCTTTTGGTAATTTTGTTTTATTATTATTATTTTTTTATTTATTTTATATAAACGGGCCTGCTCTATCGCCATAAAGAGTCCTATAACCTCCGAGCCGTGAACAACTCGATGAAGTATAAAGTTGCATTGTCCTCTTCACACCGTTGCAAATCAACGGAGTGAAATAAAACGAACAATGGCAGACGGGGCTCATTGTGGAATTCTAAGGACGTGGATAGTCGAAGGGAGTGACGCTTGGGGTGGAGCCTGCAAAGCAGAGCTTTCCATTGGCCAAGAGCTTAATGACCGTCTTACGTACGTGCAAAACGCATGAACACTAGAACCATAACGTATACATCTTCCTGAAACAAAAATAAGGAATAATGCTTACCCAGTTTGACGTGATCCTGTTTTGTTCGTCGATCCGATCTATATAGCTTCTGTTGGATTCAAAATTGATTCGGTTAGATGATTGGTTAATCTAAACCTGCTATCAACGATAATCAAGCAGAATCGCTATTTGTGTATGCACTAACTATTTAGCTTCGGGTAAACAAAAGTAAAAGTATATTCGGGCATGTAGAAACGACACCCATTGACAAGCATTTTGACTCTTTCCAACGGTTGCTACGCGAATAGTATACAAACATCAATACTTTTGTTTCTAAAAATGTAATCTTTTGCAAACTCTGCAGGCCGTAACTCGGGGTGAGTGTGGGTGGGTGCGCAAGGCACTAGGTTTTATGTTTTTTTGATCGAGTTATGCTGGTTCCTTATTATCCCTGTGGCTACAGAAACAAAATAAACTCTGTGTTTGGTCATGGACCATAAAATGGTTCGTTGGTCTTTGCATTATACATACAATTATACATTATACATGTACATTGTAATCCAATGGGTTTTCTGACATAGGACGGTAGAATCTTAGAAACCGCGGTAAGTTTACTTGGAAGCGGGGAAGCGCTCTGCACAGGGTGGCCCATACAAACGGACAAGCATACTTCCACACTACCCTGAGACCTAAACTAGATATACCAATGGATGGATAATCTTTCTAGAAGAACAATTATACCACAATAACTCGATTTTGGCTAATAGTTTTAGCTCCAGACCCTATTTTGTGAAGCACAGTCAGGGGTCCTTCGCACCGAGAAATAACTAAACCGCACCGAGAATTAACTAAATTAGGGTCTGGAGCTAAAACTACTAGTCCAAATCAAGATATCTTGGTATCTTTTCATCAAGAAAAATTTTCCGTCCATTGGTATAGGTATAGTTTGGGCCTCAGGTCAGTGGAAGTATATATCCTTTTCAGTATTTCTTTTGGCCACCCTGTCAGTGTGTTGCCCTATAGTGTTATCACACACCCCTTGGGGGAAAATAGTCGTTCTTCATCTTTTAGTCATTTAAGACGTGTCGTTATTCAAGACAATTATTTGCATTGCAAAAGCATTTTTATGGACACGATTTATTACCAAACTGCATATGGTATCAGCCAAGCTTACGAACAGATGGCATTATGATTAGTAACGCTCATAAAGGCCTGAATATGTGAATACATGGGTCAAAGCATCAAAGCATGCAGGCACTTTTGCCCTTCATTCGGACCACCATCCATTATGCGCCGTATTTTGTCATTGAGTAAATTGAATTTTCGCATAAAAATATATTATTGGTGGCATTATTCATCGTGGCAAGACCGAGGCCAGTAGGTATGCAGCGTGCAATCAGCGCGCAAAAAATTCTTCTCGGAGCTTAGCCTTGAAAGTTCATCATACATTTATAACATGAATGTTTTTTAGGGGAGAGTACGGTTAGAAATCATTCATTCCAAAGTTATAGCAAGATAAAATCCAACCCCGTGTAAAATGCCCATAGAAGAGTCACGGGGCTCAAAGCAAAATGGCGCACTTTAATGCTCTGCTGGACTAGTTTAGCAGCACCCAGGCTTGCTCTTTGGTGTCTAGAAAGTAAGTGCGTAAGTTAGCCTTTAGAATAAAACAGTTGTTGACCATGCACAGCGCCCACTAGCGTATTCTGATGTTCAACTCCTATAGCTTTAGTGCAAAGGTGTAAGTTAGCCCAAGTTTATGTGCATTAGTATCATTGAGGTCAGCTCACAAGATTATTTCGTCTATGACGAGCCCATTTAACATTAATTGTATTACTTACGCGACGATATTTTGGAGTTATTTAGTTACCCGGAATGAATTACAGATATATTTATTTAGAAATATCTTACAATTATTTACAGACACAATACATTTCTAATTATTTAGAAATAAACCTATCTCTAATTATTTAGAGGTTCTGTGTCTACATCTTTTGGAGAGTATCTTTAACAACTCTAATCTATCTTGTGAGCGGACTCATTACCAACATTCGGTGTATTACTCGCTTTGTTGGAATTAATTACACTGTAATCGGGGTCATCTAAAAGGTCATCAATGATCAAACTGGGCAATTACATCTGAAATAAACTTGTTGGGAATGGATTTTAAACAAATTTCAGTACGTTTTTTTGTTTTCCAAATGGAAATATCTAAACACATTTTATTACTTCAGAGGTTATTTATGCACAAAATACTTATATCTCACCATTAAAATACACAATCAAAGTAAACCAAATCGTGAAATAAGTGATACCCAAAATGCTTACCACTAATATTTAATTAAAATAATAAAGGCATTATACATAAATACGTTGTTTTATCAATTTATTTTAGTTAATATCGCAATTTCACCGTCAAAGCACTTGATCAACGATCCACCAATTAAGTTCATGTGTTGTATAATAAATTATAAAATAATAACACCCTCAATAAAACCGTGATCTACAGTAGCAAAACAATTTTACAAATACCTCACATTATATAGAAAAACACAAATACATGTATGTATAATATGTATACTATGTATGTACGTACAAGTATATGCGAACATAATCGTGACGTGAACATAAGCTGGCGAGTCGGGTCATTTAAAGGTAGAATACACCATTTGCAGATATCAAAAATATTTACTACCAAATTATTAAGAAATATATTACTCATTTTGAAAGTAAATGTTGATTCTAGGCATCCAGCAAAATGATTGCGCTAGATATCCTGTAACTCATCCGAAAAATAAAATTTTATAATGAAAAATTCGCGATCGCCGGACGGCAATAGCCAAAAAACAGTGATAACATATGAATAACTGCTCGGCGCCGGTTGAAAACAAACGCTTTTTTTTCCGTGCTTTTCTCGGCATCCGATGTAAAACTTCGGACAGCTCAGTTAAACGGTATTTACTATAAAATACAACCCCCCAAATCTACCCATTCATAATAATTCAAGCAATTACCAATGGTGTATCCTACCTTTAAAGAATTAAACAATAGGGTATAATGAAAGGAAATGGAGAGGAATGCATATTCGAGTGATGTTGAACATTTTGGGTTGAAAACATAGTCTCAAAATAAGAGCAACACTGCGCGAATAAAACCCCAGTTATGTGCAATGACTTTAGGTGGGTTTTCACGTGGCACGCGAACGATTTGCGAAGGATGCAAATGCCGACAAAATGGCAAAGTCCAACATTCGTATTTTAGGCTCCAAAAGTTTGTCAAAATTAACATGCACGGGGGTTCAGAAGCGCCGTCAATTGTTCGCAGGAGTCGTTTTTGGTTCAGCGGAAATTTAAAAAATGTTTGAAATTTCTTGCAAACGTTTCCAGCATCCCGGGTCGTGATTTGTTCGTAATTTTCCCTCGAAAATGTCTTAAAAATTTTTTACTTCGTCATATGCGCACGACCTACTCACGACGTGCGTGATGTTTCGCAAATTTTTTGTGAAACCCCAAATAAACCCCAAACAGATTCCGACAGTTTGGAGAATGTCTCGCGCATGTCTCGCGAAAGCAGCGAAGTTCGTCCGGTCTTTTCTCGAGCTATTCACGAACTGTTCGCGTACTTCTTGAGAACAGGTGAGTTCTCCAAAAAAGCAAATGCGAGCCTTTTGCAAAATAATTGCGCGACATATGTCGCATGAATGTCGCACGACGTTCATTATTCGCGAAATTTGCGCGAAAAGTTTGCATGTGTCGCATATGTCGCGAAATGTCCGCACGAATGTTGCCCGAGATTCGTGCAACATTTGTGTTGTTCGTATTTTAGTCACAAGTTCTTCGTGTATGGGGACTGGCCACGAGTTCGGCAACGCTATACACACGACATTTGCACATACTGCACATACTACGCACAAACTGCATTGTCGCGAAATATTCGAAGAAAAACTTCTCCGAATGTTGGACTTTGCCATTTTTTCGGCATTCGCATTTTTCGCAAATTGTTTGCATGCCCCGTGAAAACCCCCGTGCGGCATTTATGTGACATTCGTACATATGTCGCGCAATTATCTTGCGACCGGCGATCCAATGCTTCTTTGTTCTCAAGAAGTTCGCGAACAGTTCGTGAATAGCTATAAATGATCGGACGAACTTCGCTGCTTTTGCGAGACATGATCGAGACATTCTCCCAAATGTCGGAATCTGTTTAGGGTTTCAAGAAGATTTTGCGAACATCAAGCACTTCGTGAGTAGGTCGTGCGCATAATTATGACGAGCTTTTTTGGTCATTTTCGAGGACAAATCATGACCCGGGATGCTGAAAACGTTCGCAAGAACTAAAAACGACTCCCGCGAACAATTTTGACGACGCTTCCGAACCCCCGCGCACGTTTGGCGAACTTTTGGGACCTAAACTACGAATGTTGGATTTTGCCATTTTGTCGTCATTCGGTATTCGCATCCTTCGCGAATCGTTCGCGTTCCCCGTGAAAGCCCACCCTAAAGGCCGGTTCATACTTCACGCGAAAGCGATTGCGATACGAATTTGACGTCACAAAGCGCTGCGAACATTCGCCAAAGTTGAAATGTGTTCAACTTTTGCGATTTCGCATCGCGAAAACTCCCCCTGACGTCACAAATTTGCGTTCGCGTTTTCTTTCGCGCCGAGTATGAACCGGCCTTTACGCCGGTGACTTTAGTCACAAAAATTAGTGACTTGTTTAATTAAAACTCTGCTGTTTCTACGACTGTATTATCGTATGTAACGGGCTCCACGTCGGTTCTTCCATTGTCTTTATACGCAGCGACAGAACACTGCATAGAAACCCTTTCTGAAAGAATTTAAACCGCACCAATAAATCATGGGATTGATTACGGTGGACAGGCAATACAAGAGGTACGTTCCCCAGAAAATCGCCCGGATATGGGTACTGTACACCACGGAGGAAATATGAAAAAAGGCAAGAATCCCTAACAAGCCATAAGGTACCCAGGAGATTAATGATACCATGAGAACGCAGGTAAAAACGACCAATAGACGGCGGGTCTGCCTAGCGCGCATGTCAACGCGATCCGCGTCAGCAGATATTCCAGGGGTTGATGCAAGTGGTGGGGCGTACTGTTTGACCTTACGAAAAGCCAGAAAATAAGCAATGGCGGTGATCAACCAAATTACTACCAAACCAATGAAGTACGCCAGGTTTTGAACAAGGTTGAACACGTGACTCTCAGCAACTGTACATATCAATAAGCCATAAAGTAGACAACAGACCCAGATGATGACACAAACTCCCGCCAGACGATATCCTGTCACCAGTGCGTCGTAGCGAGCCGGTGGGTTAAGGGACAGGGCCAGATAACGATTGATAGCCGCAGCTAGAATAGTCAACACTGACACGGTAGAGGTTCCAATGACTAAACCGGCCCAAACATCCGAGGACGACGACCAAGGAACCACGATATTGAAGGCGGCAAAGATGCAATCAGCCAACGCCAGGTTGAAGATGAAGGCGTAGTACTTGATGCGAAGTTGTCTGGTAGCGGCGAATACCACAATGACGATGGAATTCGCAACGAGGGCCAGAATAGAACAAGCACATATAGCGTACGTTATTGCAGTGACGATTTCCTCAGTCATTATGAACGTGTAACTGTGCTTATTGGCAATACGCACTGAATGAGAAAAAAAGAAACAAACAAAAAGCCCATTTCAAAAAATAACAATCGTGTTCATATAGCGCTTTCCTTCGTATCAACGAGAGCGCTTTACAATTAACCTTTACCCGTGACGTCACCCTATTGTCTCAGCGCTCCATTATTTTGCGCTCCATTATTTTGGAGCGTTGAAGGCAATATCTCTCCATTGTTTTTGGAAGGTAACGCCCATCACTCCAGTCGTACAAAATAATAGAGCGGAGAAAAAGCCAAGAATGATCAGTCCTTGCAATACAGTTTGGTAATAACACTTCCATCAATTTCTTTATATTTTGTTTATTCAAATATAATTTTTTTATACGGCCCTTGCCTACGCGGCTGTCTTTTATAGGCAGCTTAATCGGCCCCGACCCTCACATGTACTCATTTATACTCCTGGGTAGAAAGAGGCTGCATACCTTCATAGTTAAGTGTCTTACCTAATGGGCAAGACAGGTATAGCCATTTATACTCCTGGGTAGAAAGAGTCTTGCCCAATGGCACAAACATCATATTCCTGGTAAGGTTCGAACCCACGCACCATCGTACATGAGTCAAACACCGTGACCACTGGGACACGGCATTCTACATAGTATTACATGTATGCCTATAGGTTAGATATACGTGTTTGAGTTCAGAAGGTACGTGGTTCGAATCCGGCAAAATCCTTCTTTTTAATATCATGCAAGAAAGGTGTACTGTTGAAGTTGTTTTATTTCAAAGGGAAAATAGGACCACTTTTTGGGTGGTGTTAAGTCTACTGGCCTCGCTTATTAGCGTGGCGATTATAACAGTTACTACCGACACGCTTGTAACATGGCATTTTGACGTAGACGACTCGCTTATTAACGACGGTGGGTCTACTATATAATATACCTACCGTCGTTAAACTTAAACTTCCCATGCTGGTGTTTTGGTTTTGGATTTATTTGTCTCGCTCTAACTGATCTGTTACGAGCAAGAACATTTATTTAAAATCAATACTTTAAAAAAGATTGTTTGAAGAAAACACAACATTAAAAGGTTTAGAAAGAAATGTTTTGGATTTACTTACGTCGAGTCTGGAACTAGTTGCTTAACTTGCTTGTATCCGTGTGTCTACAGAAACAGAGTCAATTGTGTATGGTCATTGATGTATATGGACCATAGCTTAGTTCGTTTGACCTATACATTAGATGGGTTACCCCAATGGGTTTAACGCACTGACCTCTACACCTGGACGGACCATTGTCCATATTCTGCTGTGCTAACACTTGAAGTCGGCGCGAACTGGAAGTGCAACATGGCGGACTCGAGACGTCACTGCTGTGAGCCAATGAAATGTCCAGGTGTGGAGGTCAGCCGATTTATTCTGTACATTTTGTATTTATAAACATTACGTAATACGTATCGTACCAACACCTGGACATTTCATTGGCTCACAGAGTCACGTCGTGGGTCCGCCATGTTGCACTTCTCCGCATGCCGACTTCAAAATGAAACAATGATGATCTGTCCATGTATAGAGGTCAGTGGTTTAACGGCATAATCCCATCACGGTAGAATTGTAGAAACCGGTAAATTTACTTGAAAGTGGGGAAGCGCGCTCTATATAGTGCGTTGCTAAATTGTTTTACGCGCCCCTTGGACAAAAATAGTCGTTTCTCATCTTTATTCATTTAATTATTTGCATTGCAAAAACATTTTTCTTATCTACACGATTTTTACCCAACTGCATAATGATCAGCCAAGCAGGCGGTACCATTAATATGTAATTCAACAAGTGAAAAATACAGGCACATTTGTCCTGCATTTAAAACACCACCCAATTGTACAATAATGCGGGGCAATTGAGTTTTGTTTGGTTGGATGATCAGAGCTTGCATAGCGAGCGTTACTGGTTGCGTAACGATCTAATCATGGTTGGTCTCTCGGGTTCCAACGAAGCAAGACGTGGGACGGAGAGCCCTCCAGCCCTCCCTCCCTCCTTTGTGGTGGTCATTGTGCTGGCGGAATGTTGTGGTTTCTCAGGAATTCATTTCAAATTTCAAGGGGGGGGGGGGCGTTAGGTGACAATAGTCCAGATAGCGTATAGATACGAGATCGTGGGTCCCATATCTTGCTGGGTAGGCCTTACTTACCTTTGTTTACCTATTCTTTGTTTCCAGTGGACTGTTCCCCTATTGTATTCTTTTTCCTGGGCAAGAGACGCCTGTGTTCAGGTCTTGCACCTTGCGCTGAGTTTCCAATTTCTCGTCATGTCTCCAGAGGATAAAGCCACTACCTTGAACGTCGCTGCCTAATATTCGACAAATTCAAAGATTATTTTGATGACAACCTCCCCCCCCCCCCCTCCCACCTCCCACCCTCGCTTCAACATGAATCAGTAATAATTACTTGCACCCCCCTATGTTTATTTTGCTTCATGCTTTTACCCGTTTTGTTTATACCCAGCAACATATGGGACCGAGCGACTCCCCCCTTAGTCCCAATACCTATACCCTCCCTAGACTATTGTTACCTAATGTGCCCCCTAAAAAACTATACCCAGCACGATATGTGGCAGAGGGGTATCCCCCTCTTATCCCTATATCTTATACTATATCTTATAATATATCTATTGTAACCTAACCCACCCCCCTTGAAACTTAAAAGGAATTCCTGAGATTCCGGGAACACAATGGTCAACACAAAAGAGGGGGGGGGGGGGGTTCTCTGCCACATATCGCGCTTCATATGTCTCCGTCCCATATATTGCTTCATATGGTTTTGTTCGCTGTTTAATTTGCATTTATATGTAAATGATTTTAGCTTTCTCTGAAACCTTTTTGTCTCTTTTTTTTCCGCTTTCGCTTTCTCTCGTTTTTTGGGGGGGATTTTATCTAACCAGGCTTGCCAAATACTGACGCCTGCTTGACTTGTGGGATGCCAGGCCATTGGGCAATTTGGCAGGTTTGAAAAAGTTAGACGAGTGTGTAAAATGAATTATACATTTGATCCAACAAATTATTTTACAGCACTCGGATTATCGTTGGAATATTTCAACGCCGAACTGGAGTTGTCGCCAGTGGAGTGTTGTGGCCGAGCAGTTAAGAACCCGGGTTTTTTTTCCGCAAAGCGTGGGTTGAAAGCTCGGTCTCGACACCTGTGTCCTTAAGCAAGGCAAATAAACCACTATTCCTTCGTCTTTCGGATGGGACGTAAAGCCGTAGGTCCCGTGTATTGTATAATAATCATTATAATGCACGTAGAAAGAACCCAGTAACACTCATCGCTATAAGAGAAGGGGTTTGCCCCGGTGTTTCTGGCTGTGCTCCTGCACATACCAGTATAGTTGTCTACAACTGCACAAGGGATTAATCTACCAAGTACCAAGTCGCAAGACGTAGATCAACATAATTTTTTCTCGAAAGGGCGAAACGAGGTGGAATGTCAAGTATCGTTAGTTCTCGCTTCTTCAAAGCAAACAACGAATGTCTACCCGACTACGATAAAACCAACTACATTTTGTCGATCTCCCCAACATCAGACACAAGTTACTTTTAGAGAAAACTCTTATAGGTTCCCCCGCCAATTTCAACTGCCACCTTGAATGAAAATATGCATCATAGATAAATGATTATTCGCATCAACAATCTCTCTCCGAATCATACTTTGATGTTAATGGGGGGGGGGTTACTATGCTGATTGCGTGTTTATGAAATTGACCTACATTCGTTACGTTTTGCCCCATTAAACAAAACAAATAATGTTCATGTCTTGATCTTATTTTGAAAGAGACGTGCGTCTATGGAGTAGAAGACATTTAATATTTTGATGGTATTTTGTTCTTGGGGTGCCGTCTGGTAAAAAATACCAACAAACCAATGAAAGTCCAACAATTACTGATTCTAAAAAAATAAGTCCAGACACGTCGGTTAAACAAGTTTGAACGACATCCCGAATATATTTGTTCATCTGCATATTATGCATAAAATATAAAAATATAAAAATATAAATGAAATCGTTGGCTCTAAAAACACTGGTTTAGAAACTGGTTTGCAAAGTTATGTTTTCCAGGCTATTTAAGAAAAACAATCATTCAAAATTACCAACTCTTACATTCAATTTCGTCCGAGAAAACAATTGACACGCTTTTACCAAACCAATTTAGTCATTTATCATTCAATTTCAACGTTTGGTCACTCTAGGCCTATTTATAAACTGTCTCGGGAATATTCGTCATTACAATATCAAATTCTTCTAAGCTGTTGCTAAAAGGAAGCATTGCAAGATCGAATTTGTCTTTACCCCAATCAGATTAAAACTTACATCAAATACATTAGCCCGATGTGTGCTTAGCTTAAGCAAACTACATACTAATTTATTGAATGTAAATTTGAAATTGATTGACATAAGACCAATTTAATCTCGGAATGCTGCATTTCGGCAAAAGCTCAAACAAATTTGAACTGTAAATATGAATATTCTCAACCCAGTGTATAAATAGTTCGACCAAACGTTGATATCGAATGATAAACAACTTTAGTTTGGTAAAATCGTGTGCATTTGTTTTTCAAGCATGAATGAGAGAGTTGGTGAATTTGAATGGGAAATGATTTAAAATAGCCGGAAAAAAATATATTATGCATAAAATACACACATTATCATTGTAAAAATGGCTTTAATTAATATTATTTGTTGATCCAAAAACATGACATGGACACTTTGTTTAGCAAGTTTGGATGAGATCCTGCGGAAAACTGAACTTCGTTCAGGTGAGACAAAACAAATACTGCTCAATTCAGTAAATGCTATATTACAGTAGTACATGTACCTTACACACAATAAAAGACTATTGTTATGAACCATTTGGATGTGCAATCAAACTTAATTATGAAGTAGATGAAGCAATTAAAAACCATTTAAGTTTGCAAATGAAATCGTATAGGTTTGGTAATTACTCTAAAAATTAGTGGCAATACAAACTTACTTGGTAAGAAGTACAGCAGCTTTGGATAGTATAATGCATTTTTAAAAACTTTTCACTTCGAAGTACTGCGGTTATGGAAAGAGATATCACTTTGTATCCCTAAAAAATTGAATCTGAGAAGCGTTACTGCAGTGACGTTTCTCAGATTGTGGTTTCGAATGCAGACTATTATTCCTGCGTAGCCATTACCGCTCCAGATTGTTGGCAATATCTCAAAATCGATACTACCTTTTGAAATGAAATTTGTACAGGTTAGTTTTATGGTATATATCTATAACTATATAGAATTAAAACAAACAGTGGGTTCCAATTACAAAACGTATACGATCCCTTTAACTTATTTTCATACGATTACAAGCATAGGCTTTTCCCTAATGTTTTGTTTCTGCTAAGTAAAAGCTTTAACTATTTGCTTCCTAGCATTTGATATTTTTGACCCCCTATTTTACTAGTTCAAGTCAAGGTAACTAAAGAACTGTTTGCAAAGCTAACCTTATTAATTGCCACTGAGTACATGTCAGTACGCGTGTTGCGTAAAATAAGTAAAGCGTTTATTAAATTGAATACATTATCTTGTAAAATATTCTTAAAATATATACAAAACAAATCATTATTGAAGTTGTCACTGAGTATGAGAACTATTACACAACATGTTAAATAAACGGTGTGAATTGTTGAGTGAACTGAGTAAATTAAACGGAGGTTATTTTATCGCAGTTTGTAGACCGGGGCTCAAATCCCACGTAAAGTAGGCCTCTAGTATGAACATAACAGTAGTGAGTTAATTACAATATTTACTTTAACACATATGACTTGGGCACTGGGACTACTGCCATTTATATGAAACGAGCAATGAAAAAGCAACATGTAACCGACAATAATACCAATAGAAAATTTAAAAAATAAGATATCAAAATCACGGATTTATAAAAACTGAATCATTGCATGTTATAGGCAAACTTTCCCAGTTGAAAAAAAGACCTTAACAATAATTTTCTGATGGAGCCAGCTGAATACATAAACATTTGAAATTGAATTCACACATATTCCACATGCACATTCATTTTGGGTTGAACTTTTCTACATAATTATTGAAAGCAGGATTCTTAACTACATAAATTCATAATAAAATGTGCTCAAAGAAATGTACCGGTGCACTATTTTCTTTTGACGACACATTAATACCAGGGGATCACCTTGTACACGGTCTGTCTCCTGTGTATGTATTTATTCAACTTAAATGAATTATACCAACAACACAATCCCTGTCATCTGATTGGCCGGATCGTTAATCATGTGGATTCAATTATTCGTCCCACGGCGCTACCGCACCCGCATACAGTATATTCAACCATGGTCACATCATTGGCCAAGCTTTAACCAATCGGATGGCGAGCATTTATGGTACCGGTACACACAATAAAGACTATTGTTATGAACCATTCGGCTGTGCAACAAACATAATTATGAAGTATATGAAGCATTTTACAACCATTTCAGTTTGCAAATGCTGAACAATAAAAATAAACTTATACTCATACGATTTCAAGCATATGCTTTTCCTTAATTTTTTTTTTGTCTGCAAAGTTAGAGCTTTTACTGTTTGCTTCCAACACCCTAAAACAGATTGGTTGAAAATAACCCATTGATTGGTAGATATGTGTCCAACCAATATAATTGGTAAATTTTAACCCAAATATTGGTTATTTTGACCAATATTGTTGTTAAAATGAATATCATTGGTTATTTCGACCACTATATTGGTTGAAATTGACCAATTTCATTGGTTTGACACATATCTATCAATCAGTTGGTTATTTCAACCAATCTGTTGTTAGGGTGTAGAATTTGATAGTTTTTAACTACATTTTACGAGTTCAAGTCAAGGTATTAAAAAAAATGTTTACAAAGCTATATCATTATTAATTGCCACTGAGTTCACGTAAGTACGCGTTGCATAAAATAAGTACAGCATAGAGTAAATTGAATACATTATCGAGTAAACAATTCGTAAAATATATACAAAAAAAATCATTATTGAAGTTGTCACTGAGTATGAGAGCTACTACACCGCATGTTAAATAAACTGTGTAAATTGTTGAGTAAACTGAGTAAAATATACGAAGTTCTGTTATCGCTGTTTGTAGCCCGGGGCTTAAATCCCACTTGAAGTAGGCCTATATATGAACATAACAGTAATGAGGTAAATACTATATTTACATAGGACCCTCATTTCTATGAAACGGGCAATGAAAAAGCAACATGTCACCACTGACCGACAATGATACCAACAGCAAATCAAAACAAAATTAAGATCTCAAAATAACGGATTTCTGAAAATGAAGAACACGTCGAGGAGTTCCTTCATATTTGCATGTTATATAGACAAACTTTCCCAGTTGAAAAAGGGCCTTAACAATAATTCCCTGATAGAGCCAGCCGAATACATGAACATTTGGAATTGAATTCACACACATTCCACATGCACATTCATTTTGGGTTGAACTTTTCTACATAATTATTGAAAGCATGATTTGTAACTATATAAATTCATAATAAAATGCTCCAAGAAATGTACCGGTGCACTATTTTCTTTTGACGACACATTGATATCAGGGGATCACCTAGTCTTGGTGCAAGACGTTGTTGTTCATTATCACATAACTATCGCGATCACGCAACTAACAATAGATGGCGCTGTTGGGAAACTTCCAGATAACCACCACACACATATCGGCTCAAAACAATTCGCGGCTTCCAGAATACGCCCTCTATCGGTGGAATAGTCGCGACGCGTATAGTGTTGTTGAGTGCATAGGCCCTATGGTTTTATGGTTTTACTAACTCAACAAGAACGTCTTGCACCAAGACTAACCAACACCCTGAATAAATCCCTGTCATCTGATTGGCCAGATCGTTGATAGTGTCAGTTAAATCATTCGTCCCACGGCGCTACCACACCCGCAAAAAAAGTATATTAAACTTGCATTCCACAGTCACATCATTGGTCTAGATTTTAACCAATCAGCCTGGATAAATCCTAGCCACCTGATTGGTCAAAATGCGACCGCGCAATGGAAATTCTATTCACCGTCGTTGAATAGAACCATTGAATGAAATGAATGAAATTGAATGAACCATTGAATGTTTTGGGAGCGCGGCCGTACCGTGCACTGAAACAAATAATTCAATGCACGTGATCAACGATTCACCAATCAGATGACGGCGACTTATTCAGGTAAAAATAAATTTTAAAAAGTCGTTTGGGGACAGATGGAATGGAACATTCCATTCGGCATTGCCTCGTAGAATGGAACATTCCACCTGTCACCCCATTAAATGTATTCTTACCATCGCAAACACAAACATTCATTATTCATATCATATTTCTATATACTTTTCTCAGTATTAGCACATCAACACATTCGGTTAATAATCGCATATCTATATATCACATTATCACATTTAAAAGCCCTCTCTAAGAAATTAGTTACATTGTTAGACTTATGAGCAATGGTGCGTGGGTTCCAACTCTGCCGGGAACATGGTGTTTGTGTCCTTGGGCAAGTCTACAATTAACTTGTCTTGGGCAAGACTACACTTAACTACAGTTGCCTCTCTCTCCCCAGGGGTATACACATGCAGATGAGTACATGTAAGGGTTGAAATCAAATTGAGCGCTGATGTCGGCTGCCATGTGGCCCATGGCCAGGTGAACGGGGTAATAATTGTATAGCGTCGTTATCGGCGGATACGTGCGCATATTATAAACGCATTATGAGCAGGGATGTAAGACTGTAGTAAAATATACCATTCTCTATGCAAAAATATATATATTTCTTACACCAAAAACTTCAATTCTTCACGTTTTTTGGGGTGTCAATTTCACCCAACTATACCTTGTACAGTGTTTACCGACCTCCAAACTCTGGCCCAACATTCTTGCAATCTTTACAAGACGCCTGTGATACAGTCCAGTTGGATCTTCCCCAGTATGAAGGCATTATCCTGCTAGGTGACTTTAATATCAACTGGCAAGATGATAATACTCCCACTGCTAATCTTCGAGACATCACTGACTCCATGGGCCTTACTCAGATAGTGGAAGATCTGATTCGACCCTCAAGCAACTCAATCTCTACAGGAACTACTATTGACCTCATCTTCACCAATCGACCAGAGAAGTTGTCTGCAGTGGAGTCCACTGCAAACCCAGTCTGTAGTGATCATCACGCAGTATCCTTCTTATTTAGTGCCATCAAAGCTCCTCTACAACCAGCATTTATCCGCTCGTTTCTGCAGTATAGAAAGGGTGACATGAAACACTTGGAGACTCTCCTACATCTTGCTCCATGGTCAGCTGTTTTGGATGATGACAATCCCGATGCATCATGGGAAGGCTTTATGGACACCTAAAGCAGCCATCCATGACAGCATACCCCGTAAACAGTGTCGTCGTAGTAAGATCTCACCCTGGATATCACAAGATCTTAAAAAACTTATTCACCTAAAGCATAAATTATCCAATAAAGCGAAATACTCCCGATCCAGTTCCGCATGGCTAGATTACAAGAACGTCCGGAATCAGGTGAAAAATTTGACTAAATTAGCCTACACTACTATTTGATGGTTTATTTGCGACTGTGGACAACAAGCGAAGGTTCTGGTGCTTTGTGAGAGACCAAAGAAAATCAAAGTGTCCTCCAGCCTTCCTTCAAGCCGACAAGGTGATCCACAAGCCTGTTGATATTGCTGAAGCCTTCAATGCGTTTTTTACTTCAGTTCAATCGCCTGCAGTCATTTGTTCAGCGACTCCACCACCGTGTTCCCTCCCTATCCCCGAACTCCCTCCAATCAGAATCAATCTAGGATTTCTGACCAAATATCGCTGCTAACTCTCAACCCTCATAAAGCACCAAGCCCTGATGGAATCTCACCCACAATCCTAAGAGCTACTGCATCATCAATTGCTCCCCCATTGTTGCGTTTGATGAATTCCTCTCTTGCACAGGGTACTCTCCCCATTGACTGGAAACTCTCCAACATCACACCTGTGTTCAAGTCCGCCAACCGAACTGATATTACGAACTACCGTCCAATTGCCCTAACTTCCGTTGTTTGTAAGGTAATTGAGAAGGCTGTGGCAGATTGTATTCATGATCATGTGTCCTCCTTTTGCCTTGGTAATGATAAACAACATGGTTTCTCAGCCCGAAAATCGTGTGTGACACAACTAACTAATGCCATTCACGACTGGCCTACAATCCTGGACAAGCCACGCCCACCTAGAATTGACATTGCTTGTCTAGACTTTTCTAAGGCATTTGACATGATTCCTCATCACACGGTATTAGAAAAACTAGCTTGCAAGTTCAACATACGAGGTCAACCTTGGATTTGGTTGAAATCATTTTTGACTGGGCGTCAGCAACGTGTTATGTATCGTGGCTCCTTTTCATCATGGTCACCAGTTACCTCCGGCGTCCCCCAAGGAAGTGTGCTCGGCCCTCTGCTATTCAACCTGTTTATCAGTGATATTTCTACTAACCTTTCTTCCAAGTGTCTGCTTTTTGCAGATGACACCCTCATTTACCAGCCAATTCTTTCGCCCCGAGATGAACTCAACTTCCAGTCGGACCTTGAGGCTATTGCCCACTGGAGCACCTCAAATGGTATGAAACTCAACCAGGGAAAGTCCAAGATAATGCACATGACGCGTACAAAGAAAACAATTGTCCTCCCACACTACACTTTCCAAGGAATGCCGCTCACAGTTGCCCCTACCTTCAAGTATCTTGGAGTCACTGTGAATAACAATCTTACATGGAATGACCACGTCGATGCAGTTGTGTCTAAAGCTAACAAAAATTTGGGCTTCATTTGGCATATCGCCGGTGGATCATCGTCAAAGGCTCTCTTGTCACTCTACCGAACTTTGGTCTTGCCTGTGCTTGAGTATGGGTTGCCTGCATGGTGCCCATATACAGCGACGTTGGCCTCTAAACTCGAGCGAGTGCAGAGATGAGCCACTAGGATGATTTTAAAGCAGCAGAGAGGAGCCATGGCCTATGAGGACAGACTACAAACATTGAACTAGTTAAGCCTTGAAGCTAGACGACACAAACTCACAGTTCAATTTACTCTTAAATGTTTGTTTGGCCTCATTGATTGTCGTAGTATTACATCCCATACAGTAGTCAACACCCGTCACCTAGACACAGTTTCATTTAATCACCATTATGCCACAACCCTCAGTCTAAGGAATTCCCCTGTTCATGCCTTTCCTCGTATATGGAGTAACCTCCCAATCCACGCTAAGAACTCCTTGATACTTGATTCATTTCAGTGTTTTAATCGTGGATTACATGCTCATTTTCTAGATACATGTAGTTAAAAGCTGTTTTTGATCAAATTTTGTTTTAAATATTGGTTGTTCGTATAACTGTAACTTTGCTTGTCTGTTTGCATGTTTATGGTATCTGTTATGATTTTTCCGTATGGTTTTTGTGTGTTGTCTTTGTTTTAATGTTTTGTTTTTTTCAGCTTGTTTGTATGTTTGTGTGTTTCATATTGATTTATTTTTGTAATGCTACTTTTAAATTTTCATTTAAATTCTTTTACTGTTTTTAGCAAATATTTATTTATTTCAGATTTATTTTTAACCTCTCATATTACTTGTATTTAATAGTTTATTTTGTGTATATTACCAACCTAAGATTGGATGGACAGGCTTTCGAGTCACAGTGTTTTCACTTTTGTTCATCCTGGCCATCTTAGATTGGATTGTCGTTATTCTGCTTGTGAACTCCCTCCCACTCCCCCTTCTCCATTCTGCTCCCCTTCTATACCTTCCTCATCCCCACTCCTATCTCTTTCCCCACCGTACCTTTATACATATACATTTATTATTTTTTATTGGAATTTGATATACCATTTATCTTTCATCTTGATTGTTTTTTATGTATGCCATTTCTTACTTCGAATGTACATGTTTGTATTTTGAATGTCATGGCCGAATAAATAATAATAATAATAATAATAACTAAGTGCTTTGAAATCTTATTAAGTGCATCGGGCAAACTAAAATAGGCACTGTCGTTGAAATGATGTGCTTGATCAGCCATGTTGCCCCGACAGATATCCGCTATCTAATTCCTCTCTCCCTCCCGCTTCCTGTCTACTCTCCTGCACCCTCCCCGTGCTATTATTGTTGGGGTCCGGGTCATGTTCAGGCGTAGATTTGACCACAACCCCCTCACAACAAATCTGATCTTCAATGGCACTAATGGCAAATCGCAAATCTTCCCTGTTCAATTTGAGCAGACCTTGTTTCAGGTCCAGCAAGGTGTCGGCCTTATCCTTGCCAGAACTCTTGGATTCTGCAAAAAAGGCGTCTAGGACAAGCTCACTGGGACTAATTTGCTTCAATTTAGCTCGCATCTCAATTTTTCGAACCCAATTATTACCTCGGTCGTTCAGCCCCTGTAGGTGCTCTGGTAGGTAGCGCCAGTTAGAAAGAGGCACTTCCACGTCAAGCTCGTCGCACAGCCGACGGTAAATGCCTTCGGTTAACGGCATGGCTTCGTTGCGGTTTTCAGCTATTCCCATTTCTCTCAACATCTCTTTACACAGATTGCATGTAGGTACCTGCTGGGACAAATAATAATAAATAACAAAAAAACAATTTGGAAGACTAATTAACTTTACTTGCAGCTGGGAGTCTGAATTGCGAAAGACGCAATGACACGCAAAGGCGTCTCTGGTGTCCAGCCGTACGACCCATATCTGACGACGGAGCACAGCCAAAGATTGTAAATATGTTGATTTTTTTGCGGAGGGAGGTAAACCAGAAGACACAGAGAAAAATCCTCGTGGCACAAGAGAACATTAACGACTAACTCTACATATATGGCCCGAGCCGGGAAACGAACCCGGGAAACAAACCCGGGTCATATCGATAAGAGACGAGTGCTTTTACACATTTGCCACCTAGACTCTAATACATAACCGGTTGGTTGTCATGCTCAAAAGATAAAAACATTTTAATAAACCAAATAAACAGACCAGTGTATTAAACCCAGTAGGCCAAACAGATTGCTTCTAGTCCCAACTTGTGTCTCGATTCTTTACAATAAACTCTTGCCTTTGTAACTTACGTTCAGGTGAGAGATGGCACTGGATGGGTTCTTCACAAAGAATTCCACACTGTCTTGGTCTCTGGAACCCTGATACACTCTCATTGTAGCTCTAAATGTCTCGCATGCTGGATATTTACAGCTGGCGTTAAACAGCATAGACGCGTTATCTCGATTGCTGTCTGGACGAGTGGGTTGCCAAAGCTTCGAACATTTGAGCGTCTGCAAAGAACGTTTAGAACAAAACATGACAAAGCACGTTTTATATTTATTTAAACAAAAATGAAAACTACAATCGATTAAAACATTGAGGCTGGCAAAGTCGCTTGACTTTTACTTATGGCGTTACTGGTATGTATAACTTGTAACAAAATCTAAAAGAATCTAAACAAGACCAAGTCCTTCCGAACAAATTATATTATGAACCCGATATCGCACATCATTTCAAGATGTGCTAAATCAACGTTTCTCTATTGAAGATCAATTTGCCAGAGCAATTATTGCTTTGCAAACGAAGCGTGTCAAGTGGTTTAGTGTCGACTTTACCTTTCGGCCGCATGCAGGTTCAGTGATTTCCCAAGACTTTGAAAGTAAAGTCAAAGTTGCCTGCACATCTCCTCCAGTGCGTTCTACCTCTATCATCTGTACAGGGTCCGCAAGACAGAAACCACACTCCGATTGGTTTATCTTGACTTCCTGTGTTGGCATTTCATATAAAAAAATATAAAAAACTTGGACTAAACGAATCATAACATGTAACGTGAATATGTTATTTTCCAAGGGTAAAGCTATATAGAATCATCTGCATTTTGTTCGATTCTATTATTAACACCACTCCAAATCCAAGAAACTTGCTGAGAAAACAGCAGTGAGAAACCACGCACAACTTTTTGATTACGAAACCCGATTTGGTGTTATTTCCTAAACAAGCCATTGTCAATTATTTTGAACAATTTAATAGTTTTGTAATTCAGTTAGTGGCTAGATGTGTTTTAGGGAATTTTTAATAAATGTTAAAATGTTATGATAATGAATACTTACTTGAAGATTTGACTTTATGTCGTCAATAAGTCGCAGTCGGATCCCAGCCTGTCCCGCTCGGGCGTCCTCGTCAATGAACACGCATGCCAACATGTTCTTGGTTGACACGGAAGCACTTGCTGAATATCCACAGAAATGATCCATGGTCATGGTGATGGAATGGTTCCCCACGTGTATCACTCCATCTTCAATATCTTGAATCTTCCGAACGTATCCTCCAGTCTTAGACTTGGTGAATGTGAGGTGGTATCTGGCCGGATCCTTTGCGCAATGTGGAATGGTCAAAATGACATCTTTCCGGAAGCGCAGTGTGGAGGGACCACAGTGGACGCAAGGGGTGAGCTGGTCGCCGCTGCTACTCAGGTTACCTTCTACAAAGATGTAGACTAGTTGCGGCGGTCCAATAGGTACAGCACCACACGGAACGTACAGATGAACATCCAGGTCATCGATGGATAGACACCCACCTTGGCTATCTAGCATAGCTCCGGCAAAGTTGGACATCTGAATGACGCGCCCGACTGTGTTAATGCACCGAAGTTTTGCCGCTCGGCATGCCCTATTAAATGCTTCCAAGAAATCTTTTTCCTCAAGTTTGACATTTGTGTCAGTAAAACATGGTTCTATTTCCAATGACGTTTGTGAGGCTGCACAATGAACATCATCGACCGTCTGGATTGAGGGGAAAGAAATTGGAACCCCCTCCTTATCAGGCATAACCACAACCGGTGGGGGGATACATAGGCCTGCCAAGCTTAGGATATTCCGCATGAAAAGCTTATCTAAAGGTACATCAGGTATAGATGATCTCTCCGTTCTGGCTTCGACTACCGTGATTGGAATGGCTTCAAACAATGATGAGACGCTTGACTCCAGATATACACCGTGGTCCACTTGCGCTTGCACTTTTTCCTCAAACACAGAACTTGGAGAACGAACGCTTTGCGAGTTTCTTGGTCTAGACAGGACGCTGTCTACGCTTGTGTCAATTATTGGATATCGGTTCATATTATCTACTCCAACGGAAGCAATGCGGTGGTAACTTCCTTTTTCGGAGCGAATGTCGTGTCCGCTCTTTGAGAACCAAGACGAGTTAGGCTGATCGTGCCTAGCAAACATCAAATCGGGTTCCAATAGACTTGATAAAGACTTACAGTTGCGTCGGTTGTTTTCCTTAATAGGACGTCTGGAATCTGGAAATGGCGACCCCTCGGCTTGAGACCGTTTGTTTTTTTCTGCAAATCTTTCGGTAGCCTTTTTATCTCGTCGGAGCAGCTCTGTTTCCTCACCCTCTGCGCCAGCTGTGTACCCATCATCAACGTATCTAGGACCAATATGAGGACTGCTCTTGTAAGCATGACCGGTATTGGTTTTAAGGGCATCGTCAGGGAAGCCAGAAGACCATTTTGAATCGTAATCTTCTTCAGCAAGCGTGAGAGAAGATAAAAAACCCGAGTCTCGTTGGTCCTTTGTTCCTTTACCGATGCTGATGTCAAGCCTGCCTGAAACGGTTGATATTTGATCTCGTGGATGCGTTGCAACCTGAACAACAAAACACAGTTAAAGGTACAGACAGGCGCGGTTCCACTGCGGGCTAGGGAAGGCTTTAGCCCCCGAAACTTTTGTCTTGACCCCAACCCCCTCCAAACAAAAATGCAATAAAAAGTACATTCTGGAAAATACGTGAATCTTTGAAAAATGTTCCCACGGAATTTATCCATAGAGACACATAGATCCATTTGTTTTGAAGAAGTTATCTACTTTGTTTCTTACTTTGCTACGTTGTGGAGACCAATAAACAATAGAAGACAAAAGAATGAAAAAAAACATAAATTACAAAAACAAAGGAAAGAACAGCACCATACAGGGCTATATATTTTGAGCTGGGTTGGGTCATGGTAGGGTTGTGTTGGATCGAGTCGGATCAGGTCATGTTGGATTGGGTCAGGTTGGATTGGGTCAGGTTAGTTAGGTTGGGCCAATTGGGCCAGGTTGGATTAGGTCGATTGGCTAGGTTGGGTCAAGTTGGATCAGATACGTTTCAATAGGATTGTCCCGATTGAGTCCCCGATTGGGTCCCGATCTGAAACGATCAGCACGACCGGGGTCCCCGATTTGGGACGGGTTGTAATTGTGAGGATTAAACCACTTTAAATGAAGGGAACACATAGGCCTGGTAATTACTTACACCAAGTATAGAGTATATAAACCAGCTTCCAGAGGGGATGTTTGTCCCTAATGATTATAAGTACCGTCCAAGCAGTGTTCATGCGTTTTGCACGTACGTAAGACGGCCATTAAGCTCTTGGCCAATGAAAAGCTCTGCTTTGCAGGCTCCACCCCAAGCGTCACTCCCTTCGACTGTCCACGTCTGTTCACGCCCATTATGTCCGCTTGTTCCATTACGTCCGACAGTAATTTTTGGACGTCCAAGAACGATTATGTCCGACCCATTACGTCCGACAGACGATTGTGTCCGACCCATTACGTCCGACAGACGATTGTGTCCGACCCATTACGTCCGACGGACGATTATGTCCGACCCATTACGTCCGACAGACCATTATGTCCGACCCATTACGTCCGACAGACCATTATGTCCGACCCATTACGTCCGACAGACGATTATGTCCGACCCATTACGTCCGACAGACGATTATGTCCGACCCATTACGTCCGACAGACGATTATGTCCGACCCATTACGTCCGACAGACGATTATGTCCGACCCATTACGTCCGACAGACGATTATGTCCGACCCATTACGTCCGACATACGATTATGTCCGACCCATTACGTCCGACGGACGATTATGTCCGACCCATTACGTCCGACGGACGAATATGTCCGACCCGTATACCCTGTTGTGGGTAAACGGAATTATCTGGGCAACTATGTTGTGCAAAAACGAGCATTTAAATCTGCATAAATTGAAGAGACAGTTTATCCATTTACATTGATCGAGAGCCGACACGTGGTAATGTTTAAACGGGCGATAAAACACAGCACGCGCAATACAACCAATGAGTCCGTAGCCCTGTATAGCCATATCACGTGTCTATCGCACGTGCGCGATGCACAGTAACATTTAGGAGTGGTGTTCCACAAAACACAAGGTACAATTGGAGAACCAAATGGCTCGAAAATTGAAAAAAAAGTATTACTTGTTTTGACTTTTTAATCATAATATATGTATGAATGGAAACAAATGTGGTTGGCCGGTATTAAACAAGTATGTTTACAACCAGCTCATAGGCCTGGACGCGTTAAAACAGAATGCGAGGGCTTTAACAGTGTCAACCACATTTTTAGTCTCTTAATGTTATTGAAGAAAAATCGGACACATTCGTTTGTGTACTACTAAGACCGTTTTTTATGTAGGTGCAGTGCCCAAAAAAATGAATATTGAATAAACATCCGCTCGTTGAAGTCAAAATATATCTCTGCCGGATTGCTGAGAAAGTATGACACGGAGACCGGAAGATATTTTTTTTGCTTTTGCTCTTGTTTGATGGCTGATCATGTTGTAATAAACATACATCTTGGGATTCCAATTCGGTGGTATGTCACGCACTCTATTCATTGAGTTTTCTTAATAAGTTTTACTGTATGAAACAGACATTGCAGTCAGGTAAGATGGCATCGAAATAACTCCCCGATTCCTTTGGGGCCGGGGGAAGGGCGTGGGGGGAGGGGGTGGGGGTGGGGGGAGTGGGGGTTGGGGAGGGGGAGGGGGTGGGGGTGGGGTTGGAGGTTGTACTTGTGCACGGAACACGTGGCGGCTTTTGAATCACAGGTGACAGATTCCTGTTATAGGAATATTGCGACATGTATTTCGGGACTAATTGATATATTTTGCGCGCCATACACAGCGCCCTCTTCCGGATTGCGTCCGCGTATCCATGAAATCGTCTTCCTTTTGTCGCGTTCGACCAACCAGGTACCACGATATTTGTTAGTTATTTACGAAGGAAGTGTTTGATTAGATAAGAATTGACAAGCATAAAGGAATCATGGCACTCGGGTAAGTAATTAATACCACACAAATTTTTTAATTAAAGAGCTAGCTAGATTTAGTATATTTCATGTGCTGTGGCACAAGTATTGGCTTATATAATTGTTTAGGCTTGGATGTTTATAACATTTACAGCTGCCAAAATTGCCCTTGTTTCGTGGAAACGATAAGGAGGGAAGGATGGTGGAGGATGTAGTTACATCAGTGTAGTGATGATGCTTGTGATCGTTTTGCCGTTCCTTTGTGTTCAAACAAAATGTCAGAAATGTGTTGCAGAAAGTCTCGTTTGAACTGTCGAATAAGAAAACACAAGTCGCATGGCCTCAGAGCTCAGGAATTTGTTAGACATGGCGATGGAGTCTTTGACTTTTTTGACAATATAAGTCGGAGTGGATTTTTCGAAAGTGCTCACGATGATTTAATAACAAACGCCCTAGAAAATGATTTAATTCCAGAAGGAGAAAACTGGGATGGGATGGGAACTGCATGTTTCACTCACTTGCACAAAGTCTGAACCTTCGCTTTGAACATTTACAACTTAACGATCACAGCACTGTGAGGTCTGATGTTGTGTCTTGGTTGAGACAAAATCCGGTCCACATGGGAACTCCTCTTGCAGAATTCGTACCTGGTTTAACTTGGGAGGATTATTTGACAAGGCTGTCTGGCAATGAGTGGGGAGATCATATTGCTTTGCAGGCAGCTGCTAATGCGTACCAAGTGAAAATAGGTGTGGTATCCAGTCAACACCGAGGACTGACATTTATTGAGCCATACGATGCCAATTATGTTGAAACTGTCTATCTTGGTCACGAGTTTGAGTTCCATTATATAGGCTTGAACCATTGGCGGGTACCGGAAGAAATGACGAAATTGTTCAAGAACATTCCGAACTTGAACAGTTTTCTGATGATTCACCAAATATCTCAATGTATGCCGACCCTCCAAGCAACCGCTCTACACCCACCAAAAGCGAACCTAAACAAACGTTACTTTGTCATCTTCCTAATGAAGTGTTGGCACGTATTCTTCGGCACTTTGTATAGATGTCTGCAGCCCATATTGGCCCCTTGAGGTGTCTTTTCCCGTTAAGTGATAGGTTCAATGCTCTGGTTGCCGAGATTCAGCTTCCTAAAATGCATGTGTCTCAGTATGTTGTGAAGTACATGGAAGGCATTTGGAATGAGGATCCTGTTGGCCAGCTGTGCGATTGGTCATTACTGAAACTGTATCGCTTTGCCGGGAAAAACAGTGGTTTATCGATAGAGCTGCGCCGTTTCTTTTCGAACTATAAAGGATGGCTATATGGGAGGGTCGTGCTTTGCGCACTCGGTTTTGGATGGTTCAAATTGCATAATTTTGTTCCAAGTGGAGGATGGGATCACTGATTTAACTCCCCGCTTTATCAAGGTTTGACAAGCAATAAGAAGCCAGCTAGAGTCTAAAAATGTATATGAGAATATAAATTCCAATCAACACAATGTAAATGATAATATGACGCATTCCGCAGGGATCATAAATCCGGGTGATTGTCCTGAATTATAAACACTTTTTGGGGGGCGTGGACAGAATCGCTTTAAGTTTAAGTGCAAGATCAAGTCTCAGAGAATACAGATCGTTAGAACCACCATTTGAGAACAATATTTAGTTTGTATTTTAGAAGTATAGTAAGCATTTTATTTAACATCATACAGTCGTTATTAATAATAGATAGCGAAAATACATAATCAGCCCCGGCGAATCTGTGAATAATATCCTCCAATAATAAGTTTAAGTCAAAGTTGTGTTGCGTATTTCTATTGACAAATTAATGCTTATCGTCGATTAAATTGTGTCTAATCCTATTTCCTAATTCTGAAGTGTGACAATATTTGGTAGTTTTAATATATTTTCAAGTCTTGTTTACTTAATTATTTGTTACTGTTGTGCACGGTTAATGGGATAGTTTAAAAAACTTCTACACATAGTTGTTACTTTGTTATAGGCTTGGGTCTTATACATTCTAAGCCATCGCTATGATTGTCGTTCTGGAATGCACTATAATGTGTATAGTTTAAGTAAACTGTTTAATATGCAGGTATTATGTTGGTCTGTGACCCAGTGCAACAAGAACAAAATAATGTGCCTTTCTTATCGAAGTAACTATACATGTATATACTACGCCATTTATTTATTTGTCCATTCGTCCATCCGTCCATCCAGTCGTTCATCCATTCATTCATTTTTTTATTATTTGTAACACATTTAATACAAAATGTGTCAAAGAGTTACCTATTATGATAACTATTATAGGGTTACAGAGCAGTAACTAAACTAACGTTCCTAAAGCCCAATTCGTGGCAAATTGCTACAAAAAACCCACAGCGAACAGATATAACACAAACAGTTTACATTAGGTTTCCCTTCAGATCGGTCTTGTTAAAAACAGATGCTACGGTCCAACATGTATATAGTTATCATTTTGTTTTAATGTAAAGAAATTATTTTAATACCGGTTTTTTTTATGTCGATGTTGCACTTATGCACTTTATACGATTTCCTCTAAGTTTAATGTTCACACTATTTTCACCTCCGCTCAAAGGGTTTGTACTACTTTTGTGCACTTTTATTGTGTTGTAAATTGAAAACACACTGACTTTAATAAAGCTTCTCTCATGGGGCACGTATTACACTAGAAGGGCATTTTGAGAACGTTGTTGTTATACATTTGGAAAAGCAGGGAAGCCTTTCCAATTGTTCACGTGCAACTATACACTGTGTTATTTCGAATTTCTCTAAAGAGCTCAGGGGCCATTCAATATTTTCAATGTTTTAAAATTTCGACTTTTGGTCGAAATAGTGGGTGGGTGGGTCAAGAAAAATAATTGAAAGTCGAAATTCACTTTTCATTGAAAAAAAACAGCAAAAGAAACCCAAACCGCAATCTTCCTCCATGCCTGAAACAACTGCGCACCATGTGTTCCGATACACGATTTTTCCAGGGGGGCGGAAGGGGGGCCCAAAAAGGTGCGCCACCAACGTTAAAATGTATCTCATTCATTCTTCCACGCTCACGAGCCGCACATCTTATACAGTAAATACGTATAGATCGCTACCTCGAAGCGCACCATTGAAACACGTACAAATTTGCACTCGACGAGCTCCGTGCATCGCTCCCCGAATTCAGTGATTTCCGCTACGTCCGCAAAGCCAGATTCGTACAGTACAGACATGGCGTAAACTTTTGCGTTTGAGAACTGGCAGAAACCATTTAAAAAAAAACTTTCAGGAATGAAAGATCTATTCCTAATTATTACGTTAGTGGAAAAAAATCAGAGGATGAACGATAATTTTTTTCACATTATGTCGATATTTGTAGCCATTTTAGGGGAGACGTTTTGTAACGAAATTCCCACCTGGACCCATTCATACACGTTAGCTACTGCAATAAACCAACGGAAAATTGTCGGTAATATTTTTACACATTTTATTTAAAACTAAGCACCTCAACAATTGAAAATACTCTTTTAATATAAACTATTCTGTTTTCAGTGCTGTTAAAGAGAGACTTTCAACAGTATTACATGGATTTTTTATTTATGTTTAATGGTTATCACCTTTTTTTTAAAATGGAGTGTACCCAAACTGCGATCGCAAATGATTGCGCAACACCCCTTCCGCCCCCCCCCCCCCCCTGATTTTTTCAAACTTCTTTCTCGTGAGACACTACGAGCTGTATGTACATTGTGTACATGTATTATGCACCGGTTGCGGTATGTGTGTGACCCCACTGTGCGAAACACCACGCGTGGAGGTGGTTTTTCATTGGACTTGAAAACTAGGCGTTCGTAGTTGTTAGGCCTTGCAGTGGTACAAGGATACCAAGAGTGCGTTCCACTCAAGCGAACGTTGCCAACGTTGGCCAACGTTAGCGTTGTTCGCGAGAGTGGAACGCAATGTGCGCCAATTATTATGTTGGCGAACGTTAGCGAAAACGGCGAACGTCATTCCCAGCTGTTCGCTGTTGGCCAGTGACGTATTTTAAAGATGGCGAAGAGGATAGAAGGCGGCAGTGTTTTTTCACGGTTTTGATTTACGTTTCATACTTTTCGTTATAAACGATGAATTGTTTTGAGCAGTTACAGAGATATTTTAGTAGTTGGACAAAAAGCAGCCAACCAAACGATGTCACTGTGACTGGGCGCCGCCATTTCAATAACCATAATTAAAAAAATATCGTTCCACTTCGACTGGCGCCAACTTAAAACATAGGCGAACGTTCGCGCAAACAGTTCGCGTAAGTGGAATGCACCCCTGTTGTGCTAGATCGGCAAAACACGATAAACATGGATGTCACAACGTGCGAGGTACCTACAAATCTCCGCAGTTTTTGGACGGAGCAGAAGCAAATTATGAAAAACCCCTGTTCACCATATGTACGTTTTGTGTGCGCGTCATGTTTGCTCTCTAAACATAGTCCAAAAGACACCAGTTTTGCCACTGCTCAGCAAAAATGGAACATGCAGAAATCTTCTGGGCACCTGTGAAAGGCCCGGGGCAGACCAAAAGCTTCGTCACGCGTCACTAAACTGGACATTTACAGATGCATGTACATGTACCTGCACATGTAAATGTATTTTGATTTTTTTTACTGCATGACAAATCAATTTGTTATTAATCGAAATTGGGGGTGGGTGGATGGGTCAAACAAATTTCGACCAAAAGTCGACATTTTAAAACATTGAAAATTTAGAATGGCCCCTAAGTTAATTTACACGAGTGTTTGAGAGGTACTTTTCTATGCGGGGGAAACCTGGGTTAGCGAAGAGGAAATTTAAAATGACCAAATCTTCTGTTGACCCTGAAAAATCTTGCCAAATTCGGGGTCCGCGCCCCGGGGGCACTAATGTTTAAATCAATAATTGTATACAAACAACACCCATTAAAACCGGTGCACCCATGTATACCAAGTTTATTATACGGGAAAATACAGAGATGGAAGATGATACGCAGCTATTCATCGCGTTTGTGTTACATGTCGGTAGTAGACTGGGTCTGTGCCGAAAGTAAATAAACACACAGCGTACGTTTACACTAACGTCACCCATCTGTGCGTGACACGTCCATATACGCAACCACGACATTATAATAACGCGCGCCCTGGGCCCAATTTTACGGCGCTGCTTAACAGCTAGCAGAAAAGTTGTGCTAACTTTAGCAGACAAATTTGCTAACCTTAAGCGCTATTTTACGGCGTTTTTGTGCTAACGTTTGCGCGCGCATGGAGATTATACTGTTACGTCACTGATTTAAGCACATTTTCCCGCTAGGTTAAGCGTGCCTTTTGCTGTGCTTACTGCTTACGGTCTCCATGAAATAGACGGAGGCTCGGTATAGCAGAATATCGTGTGCTTAGCAGCGCCGTGAAATTGGGCCCTTTCTCTAATTCCTTAATGGTTCGGTCACACATACGCGACGCACAGCCCGCGCATTGAAAATTAATTTAACAAATGGAAATTAAACCAGTGCGTCGTTGTGCGCCCAACTTTTGATTTGGGAGAAGATAGCGAGTCGACAACAAATGCACAGCGTGTTGCTAGCGCGCTGCGCGTATACAGGGCGCATACCGAGCGCATACAGAGCGTATACATAGCGCACTTGTTAGAAAAATTGAACGAATGCACAGCGTGTTGCTAGCGTGCAGAACGAATGGCACGCGCATGCGCCGCGCGCTCAACGCACAGACAGCGAACGGAAGCAGTTACGTGAGAAGTGAGTCACGTGAGTCGGAGGAGAATTGATGAGGAGGTGGGGAGCGGCACCCGTTTATATACCCCAAACCTACACGCTGCGTACACGCCAGGTACACGCTAGGAACTCGCTAGAAGAACGCTGCGCGCTAGAGACTCGTTTAGCACTCGTTCAGCACGCCCATATTTGCTGTATGTTTGCTGGACATGCGCACTCAACGAACGAGTAACGAATGCTGACGCACACCTAGCGACCGACAACGCACTGGCCAAAATTGCTAATTGTTTCAGTGCGCGGACCGTGTATGTGTGATTGGCGCATAAGTTATTACTGAGCACTCTCAGAACTGGTCAAATAAGTGTGCGTTAGTTATTTATACGTGCCCTTATGCAAATTAATAAATTAATATATGGTGGGGACAAGCCTAATCCAGCATTGGCAACACTTTGTCATCGACACAATGGGTCGGACATAATCGTCCGTCGGACGTAATGGGTCGGATATAATCGTCCGTCGGACGTAATGGGTCGGACATAATCGTCCGTCGGACGTAATGGGTCGGACATAATCGTCCGTCGGACGTAATGGGTCGGACATAATCGTCCGTCGGACGTAATGGGTCGGACATAATCGTCCGTCGGACGTAATGGGTCGGACATAATCGTCTGTCGGACGTAATGGGTCGGACATAATCGTCTGTCGGACGTAATGGGTCGGACATAATCGTCCGTCGGACGTAATGGGTCGGACATAATCGTTCGTCGGACGTAATGGGTCGGACATAATCGTCCGTCGGACGTAATGGGTCGGACATAATCGTCTGTCGGACGTAATGGGTCGGACATAATCGTCCGTCGGACGTAATGGGTCGGACATAATCGTCTGTCGGACGTAATGGGTCGGACATAATCGTCTGTCGGACGTAATGGGTCGGACATAATGGTCTGTCGGACGTAATGGGTCGGACATAATGGTCTGTCGGACGTAATGGGTCGGACATAATCGTCCGTCGGACGTAATGGGTCGGACACAATCGTCTGTCGGACGTAATGGGTCGGACACAATCGTCTGTCGGACGTAATGGGTCGGACACAATCGTCCGTCGGACGTAATGGGTCGGACATAATCGTTCTTGGACGTCCAAAAATTACTGTCGGACGTAATGGAACAAGCGGACATAATGGGCGTGAACACACGTCCTTAAAATTCCACAATGAGCCCCATCTGCCATTGTTCGTTTTCTGCCATTGTTGATTTGCAACGGTCGTGAAGAGGACAATGCAACTCTATACTTCATCGAGTTGTTCACGGCTCGAAGGTTATAGGACTCTTTATGGCAATAGTGCAGGCCCGTATGGTACACAGGGGTGCGACCGGTGCATACGCTACCCCCTTTTCCCAAAAGGTCCACATGTTCCCATATGAAGCACAATATGTGGCAGAGAAAACCTCCCTCCTTTGTGTTGCCCATTGTGTTCCCGGAAACTCAGGAATTCCGTTTAGGTTTCAAGGGGGGTGGGTTAGGTTACAATAGTGTTGAGTGCGTATAAAGTATAGGGATAAAAGTGGGGTACCCCTCTGCCACATATCGTGCTGGGTATACAAGTTCCTGGGTAAATAATGGTATTTTGATGTAAAAATAACGGTACTGTACCACAACAATAATACAATTACATTGGGATCTATACTTCTCGTAGGTTACACCTATACCATGTATACAGTCGGCGGCTTCAAGAGTGTTCTTTATACCCAGCACGATATGTGGCAGAGGGGTACCCCCCCGCCCCCCCCCCCCCCCCCCCCCCCCCCCCCCCCCCTCTTATCCCTATACCATATACACAGTCCACACTATTGTTACCTAACACATAAAAGGAATTCCTAAGATACCGGGAACACAATGGTCTATACAAAAGAGGGGGGGGGGGGGTTTCTCTGCCACATATGGCGCTTCAAATTGTTCTTGGTGAACACCTGCAGTTGAGTTACGCCCTTTTATATGAAAGTTTTACATTTCTAAAAACGAGTTGTATTTTCAGAAGACATCGTCCCACATATGAAGCACGATATGTGGCAGTGAAAACCCCCCCTCTTTTGGGTTGACCATTGTGTTCCCGGAATTTTAGGAATTCTTTTTAGGTATCAAGGGGGCATGGGTTAGGTTACAATAGTGTTGAGTGTGCATAAGGTATAGGGATAAGAGGGGGGTACCCCTCTGCCACATATCGTGCTGGGTATATCGTCCCACGTACGCCAAGTGATTTTATTGACGTATTATTTGAAAAGACTCACAATCCTTTAGGTACGTCTTTTACTTTACATTTGTATACACGACGTATCATTTGAAAAGACTCACAATCCTTTAGGTACGTCTTTTACTTTACATTTGTATGGACGACGTATCATTTGAAAAGACTCACAATCCTTTAGGTACGTCTTTTACTTTACATTTGTATGGACGACGTATCATTTGAAAAGACTCACAATCCTTTAGGTACGTCTTTTACTTTACATTTGTATGGACGACGTATCATTTGAAAAGACTCACAATCCTTTAGGTACGTCTTTTACTTTACATTTGTATGGATGACGTATCATTTGAAAAGACTCACAATCCTTTAGGTACGTCTTTTACTTTACATTTGTATGGACAACGTATCATTTGAAAAGACTCACAATCCTTTAGGTACGTCTTTTACTTTACATTTGTATACACGACGTATCATTTGAAAAGACTCACAATCCTTTAGGTACGTCTTTTACTTTACATTTGTATGGATGACGTATCATTTGAAAAGACTCACAATCCTTTAGGTACGTCTTTTACTTTACATTTGTATGGACGACGTATCATTTGAAAAGACTCACAATCCTTTAGGTACGTCTTTTACTTTATATTTCTATACAGGACGTATCATTTGAAAAGACTCACAATCCTTTAGGTACGTCTTTTACTTTACATTTGTATACACGACGTATCATTTGAAAAGACTCACAATCCTTTAGGTACGTCTTTTACTTTACATTTGTATGGACGACGTATCATTTGAAAAGTCTCACAATCCTTTAGGTACGTCTTTTACTTTACATTTGTATACACGACGTATCATTTGAAAAGACTCACAATCCTTTAGGTACGTCTTTTAGTCAGATAACTTAATGTTATATTAAGGGATTACCGTTACCAGGCGGATAAAGGCACCATATTTGGAATGAAGACCCATTTTTTAAAAGATTTTATTTGTTGAAAAGTATGTTTTGGTGAATCTACTTTGGTGAATCTACTATGAACAATTATAACATTTTGATATTTAGCCCAGCAAACATTAAAAACAGGCAAAAATGAGATGGCTGTAAATTGGGCTAAGTAAACGGTCGGTGAAGGGTTGCCTAACGTGGGAGTTCAAGTTCAAGGGAACCCCCAAATAAGAGTATTATTGCTTATAATTATGTCCTCGTCAAATGGTTTCTTACACATAAATTTAGTGATTTTCCTGAACTTTGACCACTTTTTAGCCCAATTTACGGACACCTAATTTTTCCCATTTGTGTTTGCTGGGCTAAATATTACAATGTTATCATTGTTCATATGATTTTCCATAAGGTTTTAATATGGTAACTGTGCCAGTATGCAACTTGGTGAATTTGAAGCTTATCAATAATGAGGTTTGGCAAGACTACTTGATGATATCCAGAGACAAGGTAAATGTGCGCAAGTTAAGGGTATGATTTTTAGCCATTTCGATCGTTGCTGTGTTCTCATAATTATTCAGTCAATTATATGCTTTACAAACTGTTATTGAAGTAAGGAACTGTGAGTAAAATCACCAAAATAAATTTTGCAAAAAAAATTAAAAAATATATATATATATCCAAATATGGGAACAAATATATTACACGACAGGTATTACAGATTTATGCAAGTTAGCCATATTTCCACTAAAAATCCAGCTTGGTGATCATCATTTTCGGATTCAGCACCCCAAAATAGCTATGTTACAAACTTCTACTCAAAAAATGCGAGTCTTGCACTAGATGAGAACTTTTTTTTAAATATCGCGTAGACTATAAGAGTTCTTATTGCCGGACAACCATTGAAGTAATAGAAGGCAGTGTGTTGTTAATCCCTATTGTTGCAAATCCAAGAGTGAAAAGAAATTGAACAATCGGCTACCGAACTCGTTATCAAATTCTATAGACGACGGTCGGATGGGGTTGGAGCTTGAGGCGGAGTCAGCGAAGCAGAGCTTTTCATTGGCCAAAAGCTTAATGACCGTCTTACGTACGTGCAAAACGCATGAACACTAATTAAACAGGTCCAAACAAATAAGTCGTCCCCCCCTGGGAAATGTGCATTTTTCTGGAAGACAGTTAGGCTCCTTAACCTGTTACACAAATGTAAAATGTAGTCTGAAATGTTACACATTTATTGTGCAAAAGAGTTTCACCCAACAATGTGATGACCAATACAAAATGACACTTTCTTGCATAGGGATTGGACAAATGGAGAAAATCATGTTTTTACAGAATTTTGTAATATTTTTTCCTCACTTCATTTAATTTAAAGTGTACAAATGTAAACATGCATTTAATGTTTTTGTTTTTGTTTTTAATTTCATTACTGAAACGAAATCCATTTCCACAAAACCTTTATGCTTTAAAAAAATTGTTTTGCTTGGATGACTCTAATTTACTGTACTTTAGAAAATTGAAAACAAAAACAAAAACATTAAATGCAGGTTTACATTTGTACACTTTAGGAAAATTAATTGAAGTGAGGAAAGAATATTTTTTTTTTTTTGTAAAAACATGATTTTCTCCATTTGTCCAATCCCTTTGCAAAAAAGTGTCATTTTGTATTTGTCATCACATTTAATAAATGGCAGCATTTCAAGGCGAAGGTTAACTGTTGGGTGAAACTTTATTGCACAATAAATGTGTAACATTTCAGACTACATTTTACTTTTGTGTAACAGGTTAAGGAGCCTAACTGTCTTCCAGAAAATTTCCCAGGGGGGACTTATTTCTTTTGACCTGTTTATTTCTTAACTCGACCGCTTCGTTCCCAGACAGTTCACCTCGTTCTCGCCACGTCCTCATCTCGTCCCCAGTGCGTTCTGAACGTATTAATTGCAATCGCGTCCTGGCCGGACGACTATAAATACCCAGCGAGTTGTTACCAGTCCTCATTCGCGTTCGCCGCTTTAACCTGTGCAGATCAACACTTCGAAGATTTCCGACATCGACAATTACAAGCATCATGCCTCCAAAACGGATTGGATACAGGAATACGGCCCATGTGAAAGCAGCACTACCCGAAGATCCCAAAGCCCCGTCCCTAGTAGGATCGAAGTACGGCAATTCCGTTTGTAGTACGTCCATATCGTTTTAAGTACGTTGTCACTCCGTCTAATTGCAGAACGGGATGGCCGCCCGAAAATTGTGAGTAGGCTTAAAGTTCTGAAGCACCTTTCCCGTCTGAGCCCGTCCATGAAGTTCATAAACAGTTGCTACTACGTCCACTCCGTTCGCACACAGTTTGAGCCCGTTCGGCAACATTTTCCAAAAAAACACCGTAGTGAGAACTAGTGTGGTGTGATGGGGGCATTATTTGCGTTTCTTTTGGAAGCCGTTTCTGGAATCACAGCTCATCTTTTGGGAACTTGATATCTCGCCAACTGCTAAACTTTGGTCAGTGTACAAAACTAAATGTATTAAGATATACATATATTTAACTTATTTTTAACTTATTTAGTTTGCAGGTGTTTCACCTGCTTCCAATTTTGGCTGTATTTTGCCCTTGAATTTTGGCCGTCGCCCTTTGCAACGCAACCTAAATTTCAGCTAATAATATTCAATCAATCATTAATAGAACGTAGCTCACATTTCTGATTCCTTACTCTTTTGTTATCACTAGATTAATAATCTTGTATGTGAAACTAGTTAATTTATTTTGTGTTCTAATTCAACCTCTTTCAAATTTCACGAGCCTGTGTTAGTTTCTCATTTTCGAGTTTCCGTTTTATACAACTTGGTTATAATACTAATCCACACTTTTTGTCCAAAGCGTCAATTCGTAGATACGAATCCACACTTTTAACAATAGAGTGACGTCATAGCAATAGTTAAATATTAAGACCGTTACTGCCTTTTAGGCGAAATAAATTTGTGCGCATGTACCATTTTTAAATCCAGGTCAAATAAAATGCATAATAAATTAGTGGTGACCCGCAACAGAGGGACGATTACAAAAAAATGAGATTACCAAAGAATACTGACATAAGGGGTGTTTACATTTTCATGGGTTTATTTATAAGAATATCCGTGATGTAAAATAACCAAAAAAACAAAAACATTGGTATGATAATCGCAACATTTTAACTTAAACATAGAAAAAAGCAGGTTGAGGACTCTTTAAATCATGTATTCTCGTAAGAGCAAACCAAGCAAACGGTGATCCAAAAAACCGAGTTTGAATATTTGTTGTTTCTTTTTGAAATGGCGTTTTCTGCAACAAGACATTGCGGTCTAGTATGATACCCGAGTAAATGAGTCTGTGTTTGCTCTAACGAAAACACATGATTCAAAGAGATCACAACCTGCTTTTTGTATACAAACTATTTTAGAGTTTGGATAATTTAAACTTCACTGTCAAATTTGTCCTGAATTTGTTTTTGTTCTTTTGGGGGTTTATTATCACATTCTTATGAATGAACACATGAACGTTGCGGACATACGGCAAGATCCGTGGTTATTAGCGCAAAAAATCATGCCAAACCCTGGCTTTGGATCCGTCTCCGGCTATACAGTCTATTGTTAAACTGTATGAATGAAGCCTGAGACGAAGACAAAGCTAGGGTTCGAAAAACAGCCAAAGGCATGTGAACCAACGCGCATTTATATTGGTCCATTCGCTTGGACATCTGAGGTGTTCTCGCAAATGTTCATCCTCCCACGATTTTTTTTTAATTAATCGATTTTTTTTTTTAAATTAACGTACATAACGTGAAATAAAGCTTTGCTATTATATATTATACAGAATAAGAAACATAAAAGACTGGAAAGCTACGTAAACGCCAACAAAATTAAGAATAAAGGTAGAAATTGTCCTTTTACCAGAGGTTGTCGTTCATATCATGTATTGGCCAACTTGTTTAATGATTGCTGCGAATGTCCGCAGAGTTCGAGGGCGACAATTCAAGAGCCCGTTAAACGCTGCGTGGCTCAGGATAAATGTCAGTACTCATCGGTAATTTCTGGTTTTTGATCGTCCCTCCGTCGCATGTCGATATACTCATGAATTCTGCATTTTATTTGACCTGGTTTTGAAAATAACACATGCGCACAACTTTGTGCCAAAGTGTCAACAATTTACCACGTTCTTACCGAGAACGCCCTGTGAGCGATCTGTGGACGCCATAAACGGTTAACGGTCGGTGGAGGGTCTGGATGACACCGCAGACGGACTCAACTCAAACGGTCAAGCTGATGTCCCCGTTGTTCCTGCGGATTCATATAGCGCCTTTGTACCGACCGTGTACAGTCTGTTAACAGTCCACCCCCCGTTCTCTTGATAAAACGGCCATAAAGAGCCCCCACCCCCCGAGCTGCCCTATCAATAAGGGGGCAGAGTTGTTGCTGATCCAGAGCACACTCTGTGCTGCCCTATCAATAAGGGGGCAGAGTTGTTGCTGATCCAGAGCACACTCTGTGCTGCCCTATCAATAAGGGGGCAGAGTTGTTGCTGATCCAGAGCACACTCTGTGCTGCCCTATCAATAAGGGGGCAGAGTTGTTGCTGATCCAGAGCACACTCTGTGCTGCCCTATCCATAAGGGGGCAGAGTTGTTGCTGATCCAGAGCACACTCTGTGCTGCCCTATCAATAAGGGGGCAGAGTTGTTGCTGATCCAGAGCACACTCTGTGCTGCCCTATCAATAAGGGGGCAGAGTTGATACTGGTCCAGAACACACTCTGTGCCGCCCTCTCAATAAGGGGGCAGAGTTGATGGTGATTTTAAACAGTTCAGTGTACCAATATTTGCTATAATAAATACGAATCTCTCTTTTTTTTTAAACCAGCAAATAAACAAATTAGACCTTTAATAAAAGGAGGCAGATCGAGGTTTTTTTTTATAGAGATCACAGACTGTGTGCCGGCCTTTCATTATGGAACAAATTTAAATGTGTGCCCGCATGCGCGTAAATGGGCCGGCCAGCGGGTTACATACATATTGTTCAACTTGAATTTCATTCAATTTCTCCAGAACTTGTTTCTCGAGTTGAAAAAACATGCACTTATACGTATAATTATGTCGTTAGTTTACTCGCCCTATAATAACCCACGAAATTTCACGTGATTTTAACCTTAGTGGCCAACATTTACAGGAAACAGAAACGTAAACGATTGACCTTGACTCCTTACAACAAAGCACTTATACTAATAGTAGAAAAGTTCTGCTGGGGGAATTTTAGGTACAATTTTATCCCCCGTTTTAAAATGAATGTTATGCTAGCTTTAAACTTTATACTTTGACGACTTATTCGGTGGCCCCAAAAACAAATGCCAAATGTTCTCGGATTGAAGTTTAAACTCATTTGCAGAAATGTATTGCAGATATAATAATTTTGTAGATATAATGATTTTGAAAAATCCAATTTCAAATTATCTACTGTAATTTCTCCCGACTAATTTACTTGGCTATTGATGCATCTGTAGCGTATAGTGGCAGAACAGACCGGGACCAAGTTGTGATCCTCATCATTCTGGCTTGTTTCAGTGGGATGATTATTTGAATTTGTGGAACTTCGATTGGAAGGACGAAGTTACCATTGAAAAGAAATTACTTTGAAGTAACAGTTTTTTGTCTTTTTTCATTTCCAATCTGATTTAATCTTTTTTACCGATTAATTTCCTAATAAATATAGATTTTGTGGCACGTATCTTTGTAATAATCTGTTTATGACATTTGTACCAGTAAGTAAGTAAGGACATTAATTTGCCGAAATTGAAAACAAAATCAGGACAAAGATCAACTGGAAGTGTAATAAAGTCCGTGATCTTTTATAACGATACAAATTAACATACCTCCAAATGGGCACTTTGGGAGACAATCCCATAGAGTCGTGCACAATCTTTATTGTAACCTAACCCGTTTTTACCTGGAGCTTTTTCCACGAAATTTCATATTTATGCTATTTAGACCCAAATCTGTCTTCTCCGAGCAAAAATAACTCCCAAATATCGTTTTGTGGGGTAGCTAGACACTTAGGGAGACACTGAAATGTCTCCCTAAGTGCCACTGTCTCCCAAGTGAATCAAAACTATCGCTAATTTGTCTCCCAAAGTGCCTATTTGGAAGAATTAGGCAAATAGTCCTTCCAAATATCATCACTGGTCAAGTATTATTATAGAACTGAATAACGACGGGATGCACAACATGTACATGTAGATGCAAGTTTGGGGAATTAAGAATGGGTGGATAAGTACTTCATAATAGCATGTATCATGGAGCACTGAGTGTTATGCCATACAGGGAAAATGAGGGTTAGGACAGTGGGAACTTTTTGTGCACAAGTAAACAGGAATATATCCAAGGGAACCATATAAACCATAATCAGAAAATATGTATTAACTATTAATTCAGTCTTTCTGGTAATAATAGTAGTTTATTTATTACAATGCTGCCATTAACATAGAATAGAAAGACAAAAATCACATTAACAAACAATAAACAATTAAATTATCAAATTGTAACTATTAAATTATGACCAAATTAATGACAACATTTAGGTATAGGGTGAAGTGAATTGCTTTTGTACCCTAACCTATTGACAGGCCATCTATACGGTCAACACGCTTACGTACACACAGTCGTGAACCACATAACGACCGAGGATCGATATTGTGTTTTCCTTTCTTCCTTTACTTAACCCAATCCCCATTGCTTTGCGCTTGCACTGTCGATCGAGGACAGAATTCGGACAAGCAAACCGTCGATCGAGGATCCTTTGTTCCCTTTGTTCTCTTTTGTGTTTCGATCCTCGATCGTAATGCAAGACAAGAACACGCTTAAAACTCAGTACTAGTTGAATCAACCTTATATAAGTGTGCGGTCAGTGATTACTCTTTAAAAGTTAGGATTTTAACCATTAAACTGATGAATTCAACACATTGAGTGTAAAATTCATCAGTTTTATGTATGATATTCCAACTTTTAAGGAGTAGTCACTGACCGCACACAGGTTGATTCAACACGTTTTAAGCGAGCGTGTAAATAAACATTATAACAAAACACACGCTGGAAAACACAAGCTGGCGAGAGACAAAACCACAACCATTAAGTTCATAAATTCTAACTAATTATATGAATGTGAATCAAGAAGATGAGATCTCAGCTTTTTAACAAAAACAAAGGGAGTTTGATGATTTTAGAGACTCGTCTAATCTATTCCAATATAAAGTGTCGCTGTGAAAAACACTATTTTTACACAACGCTGTTCAGCTGGACATAAAAACTGTTCTTGGAAGTACTTCGGGTATTATACAAATAAATGTCGGGGAATAAAATCCAGGGTTCCTTAATTAAAAGTATGCACTGTAGCTTGCAATAACAAATATATATAAAAACATACAGAGTTCCAGAGTTACATAGTTACAGTTTTAGAGGTGGGGGAAACCATAGAGGGCGACTGCACGTACTACGGAGGGACTGGAAACCCAATTCATTAACATCCACATACTAAACGGGAAAAAAACGCTACCCCAGACCTCCCCAAACTTAGGTTGGGGAGGTCACCAAAAGGTATCATGGACAGCCGTCATAAATTGTCAACATTACCCTAATTTGTCGTCTTCTCCGTTTTCTGTTATGATACCCTAACTTAATTCTACTTCTAGACCCCTTTACAGGTGACCCAATAAGTTATGGGGACACAAACATGTCCCCACAACTGGATCAGATTGTTTCTAACAAAAGAAAGTGGCCTCATAACTCGGTGTATGTATACCTGCACACTAGTACTAGTATACATGCGCGTGCTTATTCCTCGCGGGATAATGAAACGTGAAAGTTGGCAGAGATTTTCAAAGATAAAAATCCTGAGTCACTTTCCTTCTTTCACTCGTATTTATTATGATAATTGCGAGGTAGGGACTGGCGTGGGACTGCCGGGGTAGAAGATTTGTACTCGGGTTTGAGATGGATAGGAAGGGGGGAAGCGGGGTATAAGCCTTATAGCGTGATTCATCAATCCATCGTTTCACTGATGAGTAACATGACCCTTTGGTGGACCGCTGTTCTCGTGTTAACCACTTTGTACGCTTAGTCATGTTACAAACGCACGTGAAGTAAACTTACAAATGTGTTATATACACAGACAACAGCATCACCTTTTATGGAACTATTTGTGACGTAGTTATCAACGAGGAATTGTCTGGATAAGTTACATATGGTTTGGAAAGTGCAGTCGTGATTTCGTTGTGAAACTGGGCAAAATGTAAGTAGGCCCATTATACGGCCAATATTTGTTTTCCCACATTAACGTTTGCTACATTCGAGAACACCGCCTTATACTGGGCGCTGGTAGTTGTAGGCCCTATATAACTTTTCGAACTTTGCATGCAATGCAGCTGAGCCTAGGGGTGATAATCAGGGTGAACTCAATCAGGGGCGTAGCGAGGACATTTCATTGGGAGGGGAAGGGGGGGTTCGGAAGTTAATTTTCCGACTCAAAACCAAGCGAGCGCGAAGCTAATCAAAAACATTGATTCTAGATGCTCTGTGGTGCAATCTGAGGCATTTCCTGGCTACTTTCCTCTGACTTTTTTAATCAAATTTGCTAAATTGTTCTTGGTATTTTGTATTACATTATTTTTCTTCTGAGCGGAACTCATAATGGCGGAGCGGGGGATGGCTGGCACTGCATGATCAAAAGGTGGTCAACACCAAGACATCATCGCCTATTAAATAGTTTAATGCAAAATCGCCTTCTTTTATCAATTCACTGTACTGTACACATTGTGTAGGCCTATTTTACCAATCAAAGTTAAGATTTCAGATTTTGTGCAACTTGAACTGAGGTACGGTAAGGATATCAAGCCGATTTACTGTTCCCTGGTAACTACTCTCAGTGACCTGCCTAATGGTCACTGCCTAAAGTCTCACAATAACTTAGGGTCAAATGGGGGGTCAAATGGAGGTCAATGTACACCTGACGATAAACGATGAATAAAGTAAAACTTGAGAATTACCAAAAGGGATTTCTGTGTTATTTTCACAGAAATCTCACAGAAAGCCTCAGTCGGCAAATGGGCAACCAAATTATTAATTTGGTGGCCGTTTTTGCCGACTGAGTTTTTGTGGTCAAGTTGCCGACTGAGGCTCGAAATGCGAATCTTGTGAATCTTGGGGAGAAGATAAAACCTAGCAGTTATACAGTCATCAGTGGGTGAAAGAAAGGTGTGAACTTTCTTGGACAGCTGGTCACGTTATCGCATGTCATCAAGCACCTGTTCCAACTGGCGTTGGGCGCCTGTACTGCTGATGATCCATGGTGATCACGGCTGAGCCTCTCTAGTGAGTGCATGGTTTAAGACGCTCTTATCTAGACCAAGAAGGTTATTATGGGTCATGTGGGGGAAGAGTTAGTGAATTGAGAATTGACAACTTGAATGTATGTCTCAATGGCTGGTTCACGATTCATTAGGGTGGGGGTACCCATGCACTTCTGACACGGATGGGTTCTGAGTCACAATTAGGGTCAGGATCAAGGAAAAACTCACGGCGGCCGACCCTGCGACAGTATTCCGTGAGATCTTGGCTGAGCTGAAACTACTGCAGTACGCGGGGAAGGGGACAAAAGTTGAGTCTCTAAGTTGGTGAGAAGTTTGTGTTTAGCATCTGATATTGATGAGGAGGAAAGGTTAACTACAGTATTGGGAGGGGGTTGCAATGTTTATTGGGGCTTGGGACGTGAGGGGCGTAGCGACCGGGGGTGTGTGTGTGTGTGTGGGGGGGGGGGGGGGGGGGGGGGGGGAGGGGGGTGCACCGTGCACCCTCCAATCATTTTCCTCAGTCGGCATTTCGAGCCTCAGTCGGCAACGTGTCGAAAAAATGAGCCACCATTTGCCGACCGAGGCTCCAAATGCCGACTGAGGGAAATAACACAGAAAACCCTCTCGGTAATTATCTAGCATATATACTTTATTCATCGTCTGATCGTCAGGTGTACATTGACTCCCATTTGACCCCGAGTTATTGTGAGACTTGAGACTAACGCCGTGTCCGAAACGGGTGTCTAGAGCTACAGCTATACGGTTATTGTCTGCGTTGGGTCATTTTGTAACACTGTCCGAAATCCCGTCTAGAGCTATAGCTACGGCTACAACATAACAAAATTCTAGCCGTAAGAGAAGTTGTCTAGCGCAGAAAACAAAACGGTGGCAGCACTAACGTAAATTTTGGAGCAGATTTTCGTTTATTTAGTAATGGTGGTGCATTGAATTGCAAATAACAAACCGATAGAGACGTTAATATATCATCGGAGGGGGGTATTTCGACCGGCAGTAAACAAACAATGCTTAACATCTAGCAGACTATAATTGATGTAAATTCTTACATAATAATTCTGAAAACATGAATTCAAGCATCGCTTGAGGGCGCAATAACTAGCCGTAGCCTGCCATAGCCACGTCCGAATTCCCTTAGCGCCTGTAGACGTTGACCGTAGCTCTAGACACTTGTTTCGGACACGGCCTTTAGTGACCATTAGGCAGGTCACAGAGGGTTCAAAGTTACCACAGAACATTAAATCTTAATGTCCTTACCTCAGTTCAAGTTTTCACAGAACTAATGTGTACACTACAGTGAATTGATAAAAGTAGGCGGTTTTGCAGTAAAATGTTCAATAGGCGATGATCGATGTCTTAATGCTGATCACCTTTTGATCATGCATGATGCCAGTCATCCCCCGCCGTTATGAGTTCCACTCAGAATAAAAATAATTCAATAAAAAATGGCAAGACAAATTTAGTAAATTTGATTCAAAAAGTCAGAGAAAAGTAGCCAGGAAATGCCTTAGATTGCACCACAGAGCATAGGCCTATAGAACCCAAATTGTTAAAATCTAAATCTAGAGTCCCGGACCCCACGCCGTCAATGGCTTCGCTCTCGCTCGGCTCCGAGTCGGCAAATTTACTTCTACCCCCCCCCCCCCCCCCCCCCACCAAAAAAAAAAATGTCCTGCCCGGACGTCTGAAACGTCTCTGTCTGCGTTGATGCTGCTTGGCAGGCAAGCCACCGATCTTCTTGTTTTTCCTGTTGAGAAGAACAGAGTCGAGGTTAGATATAGGCCCTTGTCAATTTTGTCATGGAAGTCCACGTACCTGGTGTCGACAGCTGGATCTACGTTCCGAGTCACTCAAGGTGGGCTATATTCTGGTGGAGGTCCTGAAGTTATTGACACTGTTGAGAGGGGATATTGACAAGAGGCACCATGCAGAAATGACGGTGACAAAGTTGAGTTCAGTGTCAAAAAATATGTCACAATTACTATGAGACTAAAATAAATTAGAATCATCAGACGTTGGGTGAAGAGGTTGAAAAATTATTAATATAAATGGAAAAAAGAGGACTCAAACGAGAACCTTGAGGTACACTGCAAGACAAACATTAATTTTAGGCGAATAATTTTTACCATTATTTCAAACACACTGATGCCTTCAATTAATTAGGCAATACCTCTGATACCATTAATAGGGAAGTTTGGCCAAACGTATTAAATGGTCTACGGTATATCAAATGCGGCCTTGGAAAGGTCCAGAAAAACGCCCAAGTTATGTTATGTTCACGACTAGTACTAGTTCTATACATATTTTGTACAATATATTTTGGACATGAACAGAAACGCAAAGTAAAACGTGTGGTACGTAATGCGGCACGTCACGCACGTGGTATAAAGTCCCACCCCGCCCACTTTTGGCTCACCAAGAAGCTTTTGAAAGTTGATTATTAAACGCACCCTTTCAGATCATTGTAGAATTAAAACTCATCTGAGTTACAAGAATATACACGTTTTCTATTGCATTGTTTCATACTTTTATGTGTACTGTAAAATAACTTCTTTTTAATTTTGCACAATTTAGACAAAAACTGTCGAATGCTGAAATTCGGTTCGTCCGTGCCTGGTACGGGTCGACGCAAGTACGCATGCGCGTTGTCGCCATTTTCTGATGTAAGTCGGACGGACAAGAATGGGTTGTTTACCAAGGGCTTTGCGACTGTGCGCCTCCGGACTTGCTGTATTTTGAGCGGATCGGCCATGTTCAGCAAAAAAGCCCACGGAGACATAAAAAAATCCTCGCAGAAGCTCCTGGACTCAAGGAAGGATGCGGTCACACGGCTGAAACACCTTCGAGTTGTGCTCGGTAAGTGGTCGATTTATTGTTGTGCGGCTGGACCGCTTACCGGACACCGGTGATAAAAATGCCCGTACTATTACATTTAACTAGTTTCGTGACAAAATGAGCCATTGAAGTTTAGGAACCCGAACAAAAATAGGAGTAGGTTTAGTAATAGCCCTATGTATATAGCCCTAGTCTATGGCCCCGCACTAGAGTACACTCTGTGCTGTAGGCCATACTTTCGATCTTTTCATGGAAATCGGTCTCAAACTCGGCATGCAGATTGCAGGTTCAGTTTAAACCGGCGTAGCGCATCGATATTTCACCAAAATTAGGACTTCTCCGTGGTTATGTCTGGTGTAATTTGTCTCTAAATCTGCGATCTAAAGTAAAAAATAATTTGCATTAAATGCAAAAACAATATGGCGGAACAAGTCTGCTTAGGCGTGCAGAGCTCGTTGCACTAAACAACAGAGGGCGCTCTGCTAGTGCCCTCTGTTGTTTGGTGCGACGAGCTGTGCACGCCGTGCCTGCGCGGACTTGTTCCGCCATAAATTGTTATTGCGTTTATCTTGGCTTCGGTGATATTCGCAAACAATTTCTGACCTGCAAATCTAGGAAATTAGACGAAAGTAGTGTGTGCACTGTTGCTCGCCAAATTCTGACAAGTACGGTAAAAAAAAAGTGAAAAAACTCACGTACTTTCCGTGCCGCGCCATCGATTCTCTTTGTACATATTCTGTAAAAATATAATATAAAATTCGGCACCGTGTCATGCACCTGTCAATTGTAAGACGGACCCCTTGACTCCGGGGAAGGGTGCATCATTGTGCGTACATCTTTCGTTGTCACTTCACCACCCCCCCCCCCCCCCCCCCTGGGTCAAGAACGTGATTCACCAACATGCTTGACTGACCAAAATGGTATTTTGACGCACCCCTTGGTCATTTATTTAAAGGACATGACGCACACATAACGCACCCTTCCCAATTGACAGACCTGTGCATAAGTTCGGCAATGCAGCAGAAGCACGTACATTCTGACATTTTAGGCACCAAATGGAAGCTACATGTACTTCAGTTGAGTCCTTTAAATCAAAACTGCAAGGACTGCAACTATCTTCATTACTCATAAAATCTCTGCTAGCCACCATGCGCCTGCAACCATATATGTATCTCACAGTGGAGTTTTTGCTTGCATTACACGACAGATGCAGATAGTATAGTGCGGACCTTTAACATTGAACAAGCTGAAAAGGAAATTTTTGTGTTAGGTTTCTATAACCAGTTCGTGCCGAAGGACAAATACACGCAAATTTTTTCCCAGATTCAAAACGGATGACGCATAAACACGCCACGAGCAAGGCCGGAAGTTGCCTGTCAGCAGCGAGCAAGGCCGGAAATGCGTGGGTGTGCTTCCCGGTACCATCGGTCTGAACCTGCCTCTGATCCAGTTCGTAAAAAATAATCCCGCACCTCGGCTCGGTGATGTTAAAATAATCCGGCGCGAACTGGAGTAACGGGTACCTGGGTACCTGTGTTTTTCTGTAATAGGGTACCCGGTTCCCAAACTACTCGTAAATGCACAGCCCTAAGAGGTGCACATGTATTAGGTCACCACCATCGTTTAAGCAAGACCTGTACTGTGGCCCAGTTCTGACATGTGAGAAATCCCGGGTTTAATTTCTTAACAGCAGTAGCGACCCAATTTATTTATCGATTTGTTTCTTCTCATTAAATTAAGAATATTCTTTGTTTAATTATGTTATCAGGCCGAGATCTTTGTTTTTTCTTTAAAAAAAATGGTGGTTAGTGCTCGTTCGCGCATCCTCGAGTGTTACCAATACTACATTATCCAAAAGACCAGCCACTTCGTATTATAAATAAGCAGTGAGTGATAGATTTTGGCACTTTGGTCCAGTACCTTGTAAAAGGCAGTAGGGAGTTACAGGTAGTGCTAAAAAAAGATAATTAAATAATTAAATCGATAATAAAACAAAATAGATACATTACAATGTAGTTCTCTCTCACGATAATTTGAATACATCATATTTTTTTAACTGTAGATAACTTGGAGCAATTGGAAGCCTGTAGCTTCTTTGAACAGTACTACTCTCACATCTTCTATGTATTCTACGAGAACTTCATCTCCGTGGAGGCCAGTCTCAAGCAGCGGGTGCACAAGGCCCAACGTGAGGAGCTGGATGGCATCGTGGCAATATTTGAGGTTCGTAGCAAAAGATTGAGGGATAGTTTGTTTTCTTCTGTTGCCAGGGAGAAACGAGAGATTCTCTTGTGGTTCGGCTAGGAACGGTCGTGCGACTGCACATTGGAAAAATCCAGGCCGTTTTTTTCAAACCCCAACTTCGTTTGGCAATGGTGACAGAGCCAGAGTCGGGGCCTGTATGTAAGCTGGGGTTTTGAAATTGGCCCCAGCTGAACGTGGTGCAGTGCTCAGCTCAGAGTGGTTTATTGTTACATTTATTAGGTATTGTACGAGGGAGCTTGTGTGCATGTCCCATGTAGCACAGAGCGGCCAATTTCATTTGTTTTCAATAAATCACAGAATACTCGAAACATCATTTTTTTGTAAAATAAAGTATTAAATAAAAGTTCTTTAATTGTTTTGTATCCATTTAAGGCAAGAATTATGCCTGCATGAGACCTAGAAATTTTTTTTTTTCACTTGCCGCGAAGCGCGTTGAACGTAACATTTCCGGGGGTCGTTTTGTACTGCTTCGTTTTTATGAATGGCGCATCCATGCAAATAAATATATGAAACTAGAATGAATGACATAAAATAAAGTTTAAAAGCTTTATTTTCATGTACAAATTATGGGTTAACCAGTTCGCGCCGGATGACGTATAAAAACGCAAAAATGACGCATAAACACGCCAAGTTCAAGTTCGGAAATGCATGTCAGCAGCGGGCAAGGCCGGAAATGCATGGGTGTGCTTCCCGGCACTGTCAGCCTGAACTCGCTTCGGATTGAGTTTCGTTAAAAATAATCCCGCCCGTGGGCTCGGCGATGTTAAAATAATCCCGGCGCGAACTGGTTAAAAGGTGTCGTTTGGTAAACAATCTTGATTTAATATTTCAGAAGCCCGTTTTATGACGTTTTAACGAACAAAATAATATTTTAATAATAATTTATATATTAATATATAATAATATATAAATTATTATATCAAAATAAAACGCATTTCACAGAGAATAGAGTTCAATCAACAGTGCAATTTCAACTGCCGTAGCGAGTGTGTGCAAAACTATTGAAATGGACCGGTTTACCATGTTGTTCATGCGCGCCAAGAAAGCCACACACGCCAGCGCGCTGCAGCTTCATCACAGTTTTGAATCAGCATGGAGCCATCCGAACCCCCAAAGGACGACTAATTGAGAGAAATCTTTGATGAAAAAGGTAAGGATATAAAGACAGTATTTTGAAGATCCATAAGAACGATTTTTATTGTATTTTACCTAAAATATGTAGACAAAAAATATTTCAAGTTAAGAGGTGTCAAAAAAGCAACGCGAGAACTTGGAGTGAATTATCACAATCTGGCGATTTCGTGTCACGACTTGAAAACGAGGCGCATGTTTGCAGCTTAATAATTTACTAAATTTGGTATTAAAGAGCCTTTTTAAAATGCAAGATGTACTATATTCACGCATATTTAGAATCTGTTGAAATAAATAAATTTTAAGCATAAATTTACACAAGAAATACTAAGAAGAAATAATTTATGTGCAAATAATTTACGCATCGTGAAAAGTTGATTTCAAACATGGCGTTTAAGATTCTATACTCGGCGTGACACGGATAATTAAAAATGTTAATCTGAATTTCATCCCGATTACATGCCTTTTACAAATACAATATGTACGCTCCAATGTGCAAAACCACCTAAAAAAATTATAATTGTAATTCAATAAACTAGTACCATAAAATCAGGAAATCAACAGAAAAGTCGTTTTTTACCTAATTCTATTAATCAATTTTTTTTTTTGTACTACTTGAAGCAGTATTTGTTGCTGGACGTGAACGACTGTCAAACAATTCGAAAGTAGAGCCAACACATCAATTAGTACTTCAGCTATATTCTTTCAAGATTCGTCATCAAAAGTCCTAGACAGATGTTGTCGGATGGATGGGAAAGCTTTTTCCAGACTACCCTTGTTCGGAATGCCGACACCTTTATATAGTAGAGACTATAGTCACCCGTGATCCGGCCAGTCGACAGGAGTTCTACAAGGAGCCAATTTATCTCAACTTTATAGGTATACAAGTAGTGAAATCGAAGCCAGTTTAACAATCTTTAAAATAATTGCAGTCTACTATCAATATTATACATTTTCAGCCCTTACCATGCCAATCTCTGCATATTTTTAAAATTTTAATAAGTAATTTTAAATTAAAAATGTACACACAAAATGTACACACAAAATCATCAAGCTTTACCTTACATACGCACTGTGGACATTCCTTTGTCTTCGTGTAGTTAACAAACTTTGACTAAATACTCATTTTTCTCGCTTCCCCAAAACAAATTTACCCTCAAATTTGGATTATGGGCCTCTCAGCTGTCCCTTCTATCTTTTCTATATATAACCCTAACCCGTTTTTCCTCTAGCGCTCTTTTTCGGAAACTGAAAAACGGATTGTGGACGTGTGCAAGTCCACACACCAAAACCTCTTCCCGCATCGTGTGGACCTATATTGTTCGGAGGTCCACAGTGCGTATGCAAGACTAACTCTGATTTTACAAGTATTTCATTGTATTTTCCATCTTTGATTAAGTGGTTGTTAAAGGTCTGATGTGTGAAGCAGCAGGCATCTCGAGCCCAACCTTCAGCCAGCAACCAGTCTTTAGGAGCTGTCCTCTTACAAGAGGGATCCGGAAGAGGTTGTCTTTCAGTCATCAGCCACATCTATGGAGAAAAGTACAATGGAAAGACGATCAGGACAAAAGACCAAAAGTTGTCACATGGAAGCACTGGTGATTCATTATCGGGATGTAACACAAAATTTCCGTACAGTTTTTTTTCACAGGGAGAGTGGGTAGCAATCACTTATGAAACAGTGGTTTGTTGGAAGTTTTCTGGAGGTCAAAACTTCAGAGAAAGCTGTGATTCAGTTTATGAGCAAAGGCCATCGAAACACATATCGCTGGCCTAGAGTTGATGATATAGATACAGTTGAAAGTAAATTTGTTTTTGCAAATAGTTTTGTCTCCACAACAAATGGTAGAACATGGTTGGTTGCTGAATGCGACTATCTGCAGGAGCTTTACTCAAATTATTGCTCTCTGTACTTTGTTGGTCCTCTTCAGGACTTGTCCCGAAAATATTAATAAGCTATACAAATGTAGAAAGTGCAAGAGTGCACCTTTAAACAAAACACGGTGTCGATGGTGCACCTTTAATGCCAATATGTATATCATATTTATGTAAACCATATATATATCGATTATGTCTCGGTGTTAAAAATTACAAATTTATTGCTACTGTATCTACATAAATATGAATTTGTATTAAAACGTCTATTAATTGCCATTAGCAAGAGTACACCTTTAAAGTCCATTATATCATATTAATCAATGATCATAATTTATGCTCCTTTACATTGATGTCAAGGATTAATAGTTAAAGGATCTTACAACTTGAACTGTAAAATGTGTAGAAGATGAAAAAGACATGTTTGAAAATAAAATAAAACACTTTTATACCAAAAGATTGTTTTTGTTGCCTATTTTTGTCAATATTTTGCAGTTATTTTGTACATTTATAATGGTTTTTCAATTGATGCTGACAAAATTTTGTTTAGACCTCAATGGTGTAGTTATTAAGATACGAGGCCTCAAAAATGGGGGAAAATGTTTTGACCAATTTTAGTACATGTGTAAAGTATAGACGATGTGCCTTCTGACGTCACATGTTTACATCTGTATTCAAATGTGCCCGTCAATATGCGCACACATCAATTTTTTTCATAACATTTGGTTGAGGAGTGACGCCACAGACCACCTTTGAATTATGTGACCTCTGATGTCGCCTCTTAACCAAATTTATGTAAAACACGATGCGTGCGCATATTGATGGGCACATTTGAATATATACAGTTGATGTAAACAGAGGGGCACATGGTCTATAGTAAAACTGCCATAACTTTATACAGTACATGTACTGTAGGTGAATATCGTATAAGACATGCGAGGTATCAAAATGCTTTTTTTCAAAGAGTACTATCACATTAGCTGCAAAAGATTTCAGTTCACATTATACAAATATTGACTGCTTTATTTCGCGGTATAGTAAAACTACATGTAGCCTCCCGAGGTGATTCATGGAGCTTCGCCTCGGGAAAATAGAATGCTCCATGGATCACCGAGGGAGGCTAGTTTTACTATACCGCGAAATAAATCAGTCAATATTTGTTTTATAACACCTCACTCACAGATTCTGCACAATTTAAGCTTCCTGAAAGTATAGTAATGACAAAAAATCTCTGAATTATACGTTTCTCGATCATACGTGTACTTTGTTGCCTTGATGAACGGGTGCGAAGGTGATAGAGCAATGTTTACGCAATGCACCGAAACACACGTCTGGGTTTCAGTCACGCTTTCGTTGCTATGTGCATAGTTCGTGTGTTGCTACATGTATGCACATAGTCCTCTTTGCAGGGTATAGTCTTTTTGGATAGCGCAAGTAAAAAATAGTAAAAATAGCAAGTGACACGTGCCGCGCTCTCGGCCAATCAAGACACAGAATCTGTGAGTGAGGTGTTATAAAAATCATTGTGATACATGTACATGTACCTACATGTACATTTATCCACTTTTAGGTAAAAACAATATAAAATCTAAGCAAAACTATGATTTTTGATTGAAAAATATACATCATTAAAATCCATTTTAAAAAGGGGGGTGAGCCAAGTAACGTGTTTTGCATCGAGTTAAAAGTACTTTAACGTGTTCAAAGCCATTCAAATCCATTCAAATCATGTACATTAGACCAAGATAACGATCTTTGCGTTTACTTGAAACGAAACTCTGAATATCTTTAAATTGGTATTCATTCCCTTGAGATTTGAAATCGAGATGTCACTTCATTGGTTAACGTCATTTTGAAGAAAATACTAAAGGAATTAAAAAACAAATACATCTCAGAAATACTTCCATTAAATTTCCATTAGTAGTTGGTCTTAAAATATTCAGCATTAAGCTAAAACTTTGTTAGATAATAGTTGCGAAGCACCATTCTTTAGATTTTAAGAACCTTTGCTGCTTCAATCAATACAAATGCACAACTGAAAAATTGAATAATATAAAACTTTATTTATTAACCCTAACCTTCCTAAATCCTCCAAAATCAAATGGAGGATTTCAAATGAGTAAAAGCTCAAAGTTTCTGGCCGAAAGCAAACATGAATGTGAATCTGTAAACATCACAGAGTTTTTTCGCACTGAAAATTTGCACAAATTGACCAGATTTCAACTCCGGCAAACTTTGGCAGCGAATGCTTGGTGACGTAAAATGTTCGCATTTTCTTTTGCGTGAAGTATAAAAGCCGGTTCATACTTTACTCGAATGCGAACGTGAAGCGCATTTTACATCACGGAACATTCTCTGCAAAATTCACCTGAGTTGAAATGTGTTAAATTTTTATGAAATAACACCGCGGAAAAGTTTTCCTGACATCACAAATGTGCGTTCGCATTTATCTTTGCTCCTAATATGAACCGGACTTAAGGTTGTATGGCAACAATTGTATCTACTGAGGTCATTAGCCTACAGGTGCACCTTATTGAAACCCTCCAATGTTGTTATCCTGTGATGTGGATAATGCCAAGGCCCTGAATAGTTGGAGTAAAGAGGCTGTACAATAAACACTGTCGCACGTACAGTGTACAAGTATGCTGGTAAAGACCAGAGCCTCGATACTCCAATTTCATTCAGCATGAGATTGGTCCCGATAATCTGGATTCTTCATTACCCTCCAGATAGGTCTCATTGAACCAGTTCATTTGATGCTTCAATTTTTAAATGTCAAATCCTCCCTTTCGCAGTTAATTGGGCTTTACTCAAGCACACTATACATGTAGATATTTGTTAAAATGAAACATGATAACTGTTTTTATCACTTTTCTACATTTTGATTTTTGGCAGAAAATTCTCCTGTACGTTCCTGATTTAGTTCATGCGAGATGGCAGTACCAAAGCATTGGTAAGTTACCGTATGTATTAACCTTGCAGATTGTCCTTAATCTTGTCTGTAATGCCGAGAAGCTACTGTAGCCGTAGCCAACTAATCAGTCAGGAATGTGGTGGCCAGCTGTGAAACGGCTTGTGAGGCAGCTGTATGCTCGGTCCATTGTGCAGTGCAGGTACTGGACAAAGGCTTTTGTGCAGTCATGCGTATAATCCGGTGCCGACAATATAGCCTGAAAGTACGCCATTTTGTTTTCCAAGCTCCCCCGGTATCCGTGACCCTTCTATGGGCATTACGACCTTCACATCCCAATTTCCGTTCATGCCAGTCTCCTTGTTTGAGCACATTTATTTTAAAATCACGTACTTGCATGTACCGGGTACGTGAGAACAAAAATGAAAACGATGTGAAGATTTACCTACCTAAATGTACTGTAACCAATGGATTGTAGACGTATTTAGGCTCGTTTGGATACTCTCTTAACATTATCAATGGTCATTTTAGATTTGTTTGTAAATGGAAAAGAGTCCTTTAAGTTTATAAAAAGACAAAATATGTGTCCTGAAAGACATTTTAATCTCCTATTTAAGTTTTTACCCAATGACCACCACAACATTATTTCATAACATTTCATCTTTGTACGAGTGCTTCAATTCCATAATTTCTGGGTATTTTAGATGCTTGAATATGAGAGGTCAAATTTTGGCACGATATTTCTCTTTCACGTCAGGCAATTTTTCAGTTTGCATAAATTGAGATGCTAGCAACAATTTTACAAATTCCTTTTCCGGGGGTGATTTTATTAAGAAATCAATGTACCAATTTTTTTTTTTAAACTCTGACTTTTGCAAAATAATTTGTCTATTCGAGGGTTCGCAAGCGCACCACCAGGGGTACATGTACATTGTACCTGTGAGGACAGAAACGGTTATTGTGGTGTATACATGTACATGTAATACAAATGTAGTATGATATACACTGTACATGTGTGCTGTTGCTCTACAATTAAACAAATTGTATTGAATAGCAATGTTATCCTCCCCCCAAAAAGAAAATAAACAAAAACACCAAAAACACCAAAAACACCAAATATACATCAGAGAATATTCAGAATTAACCATACTTGCACTTTTCATGTACTGTATGTAAATTTATTGATTTCTGCAATGTACATGTACATGTACACTATGTACAAATGTACATTGTGATGAACGGTGAACATTTGTTTTTGTCTAGCGATCTCAATAGCACTACACACTGGTGAATTGTATTGTGGTCGATTGTGAAATGACTACTTGATGACAAACCTCTGTAAATGCCAACATTTTAAGTATGATTCATACATGTAAGATCTCCCCTCCCCCCCAACCAACTTGGTGGGAAATGGGAATAACAAACTTATAGATCTGAGAAGGTGAACTTTAGGTCAATGGGATTAGACAAATTTCCAACATTTTACAAATTTGCCGAAACATGCTGGTGAAGGGCCAAAATCTAATTTTTAATTGATATCACCCAACGCAAATTGCATCTTATGAAACATTTGGTTGCGGTACCCATTTCTAATCATATTCAAACCAGCCAGCCGACTTCAGCTTGGCTAGGCTACTACGGTGGTAGAGTGGTAAGACATCTGCACTAGAAAGCAGGAGGGCGTGGGTTCAAGTCCCACTCAAGTCAGTGAATTTTTTTTAACCAGTTTACGCAGGGATTATTTTAACATCACTGAGCCGAGGCGCGGGATTACTTTTAACAAAACTCGATCCGAGCCGGGTTCAGGCCGATAGTACCGGGAAGCACACCCACGCATTTCTGGCCTTAATTGGTGCTGATGGACATTTCTGGCCTTGCTCTTGGCGTGTTTATGCGTCATCTTTTTCAAATCTGGGGAAAAAAATTGCGTTTATATACGTCCTCTGGCGCGAACTGGTTAAGAATCCTTTGGGACAACAATGAGTTTACATAAATGTACATGTACAGTGTATACTCTTCGGTGAAGGGCCAAAATCTAATATTGAAAAATACGTTTCCTGAGTCAAATGTTGTTTAGTAACTTTAAAACTGCGATAGCTTGAAATCGACTGTGTTGATCATTTTGTCCTATTAGTTTTTTGTGTGTGTCTTATTTTACCTCTCGGTGTGTCATTTTCTGCTAGTCATAAGCCGTGTTTGCATTAGACTTTTTGGTTAACGTACATGTACCACTACTTCTCTGTAGAATAAAATCATTAAATCAAATAGGAACGCGCGGTCGACGTTCCTGTCAACTTACCGCATCGATGATGTAAAACTACCAGGCCGAAAGTGGTCGCAGAAAGTTTCCGCCCACTCGCAGAAAGTTATCAGCGCCAGCAAGGTGTGACATTCTGCCAGCTTCGCAAAGCCAATAAACATTTCGTCGCGGTAAAACAAAGTCCTAGTGGGAACGCACGGTATACATGTAATTTTGAAAAGGCAGGTCGCAGTAAGTTTCCGCAGCATATTTCTCAATGGTTGCTTTCTCAGATGTTTCTGGACTACCGGAGACTGTGTAGTTTGGAATGAGAATTGACCTAGAGCAATTTGATCATAGCCTACTGTCCTTGTGGAGATATGATAGGAACAGGACCGAGGGATCACACAAACATCCCATGTACAGTTTGGATACTCAATATCTTGCTGGATGCAAAATAATTGCATTTGGTTCAACAGTACTGTGGTAGGGGAATTTTCGAAAGAGCGTGCAAGTTGCCCTAAAAAAAGTCTACAATGTGAGTAGAATTTTCTTTTTTTTGCCCATTTAATCAAGGGTGTTAAATGATGAGTATTCAAAAAAGAAAAAAAGCATTACTATGTACTGTACATGTACCTTGTAAAGTTGTTTTCTAGTGTAAAATTTAAATTAAATCACACAGATAACAATGGGGTTAATTATTATCTACTGTAAGCTGAAATGGGGGAAATACAAAAAAATGGGTGGACGTGTGCGCGTGTGTGTAGACTCTTTTCATGAACGAAAGTTGGGATATTTTGTACTTTAATCCTCACACCACCTACATTTTGTGATGCTTGAAAAACTACTTGATTACATTGTAGTATGCAGTACTCGTACAACATGTACACGGCCTACCGGTATAAGAATTGTGTAGTATTATGTAGTACAGTGTATTATAATAACCCAAACGAATGCTAAGAATGTTTAGTAGGGTTAATTAGCAAACTGGAGTTGGAAGTTTCAACTCCAATGTGCGCAGACAGAGCTTCACACCAAGCCCGGCATGCGACTGCAGAGCAAAACAACAAACTGCAAACAAACATCATCAGCGATTGCTCTCCATCAACCACCCAATGAAGCCCAAGGTTTAGCCAATGTTCTCACACAGGAATGGCTGCTCATTGTTAAGCTCCAGGAGCCAATTTCACGGAGCTGCTAAGCACAAAAATTTGCTCAGCACAAAAAAAGTCTTGCTCATTAAAAACAAGTTATCAGCCAAAATTCTACGTGTTTTTCATGCTAAGCAAAAAACCAGCTGATTATCAATCAAAAACAATAAAGATCACGTGAAAATTTGGTCTGTAACCTTGTTTTTACCAAGGACAAATTTTCATGCTAAGCACATTTTTGTGCTAAGCAGCTCCGTGAAATTGGCCCCAGATCTAAGTCTATTACCCATCTTTCCTTTAATCTTTGGCAGTGTTCTCGTATTACAGTAGCTAGACAGTACACTCAATGCAAAACGTAAAAGCTTTTAGCTAGTCACTAATTGTTTCCTTCCTTCATTATGAATGCCGCATTTAGAGGCAAAAGTTATACGTAATAATTAAAGCTGTACCGGTGCATGTAGCAGTACATTTACATGTGTACACTCAGGTTAGAAGGCAATGTGATTGCATCCTTCATACAGTGTGTACAGCATACATGATCAAGGGAAAACTGTGCTCACCGATGAAATGTTGCCAAATTTTCAAATAGTACCGGAACCGGTACAAATATTACAACTACCCCAACCCCTGACTAAGGTCACCATTTGCATTTCTGCAAGCGTCATTTGTAGATTGTTTTAATGTTTTTTTCATGCAGTCTCTGGCTTTCATTTTAAAGTTCCCCACAAATGACATTCAAAATCTTTCTCTTTCGATGTCTGTGAAGTTACCAAGTAATAAAGTTAAGTATGGATACTCAATTCTATATTCTGGAAGCGGTTCCTGACATCATCGGTCGGGTACTTGGGTACCCGGTTCTGATGCACAGCTCTAAACGAAACTTCCCAATGAAGCTGTTGCGTACTACATAATACACACGTGTATACACATGTATGTATCGGTACATCAAATCAACCCCTGCGTCTGGGTTTTAGCATTTTATAGCTGCACATTTGATCAGAAGATTCTGTTGAAAGCCTCCCATTATTGGCCAGGCCAGAGTACAGTACCCTGGTACATGTACAATGTACATTATATCAAAGTCTTATTGGGCCGGGCAAATTTCATCATTTATTCCGCATTCACTATCTCAATGTTGACATTTTTTAGTGGTTTGAAGTACCTGTACACCTGTACATTGTAGTTTTTTTTAAAGAATATACATGTACAATGTACATTTATGTGAACTTGAAAATGTATAAAATTATTGAAAATCTACATGTGTACATGTACATGTACAGTATCGTGTACTTAAACATCATGTCATGTTTTGCCACATTGACCGAGGATCCCCAATTGTGTTTTCTTTTGTTCCTTTACTATAACCTAACCCCATAGACTTATCGTATACATACATGCAGAGTGTGAACTGTTTCTTTGTTACACAAGTATACATTCGCATTTTTGTATCACTGTGGAGACATGGCTTTGTTCTCGTGTACAAAATGGTTGGAAAGTCGAGCACGTTTTTCAAAATGCTCCCTTTTTAACTCCATTTATTTTCCTGGGTTGAAATTTCGACCCAATATACATACATGTACCCTATATTATACCCTAACCCACATCCTAACCCTAGTTTTTGAGTAATTTAAGAACAATCCAAAAATCTAATTCGTGAAATTCCTAGTGGAGACCTACCGTATTTATCTATAGAAATTACCCTTTAGAGACCTTTTCACTCCCATTGTCCCCATTGTGTTCACGTCTCCAGAGGGTACCGTATTTTGCACCATGCGTACAATGTACATCCTTAGGTGTACAATGTAGATGATGATTTAAATAACAAATATCTTATACTGTCAATTGTGTGAATGGTTTATAAAGATAATTATTTTTTTTTTTTTTACAAAATGTGAATTTTCAAACAATTTTCAAACAATACCACCAAAGTTCACAAAAAAAGGAAAAGACGGTATTTCTGTGTGTATAAATTCAGAATGTGTCTTTAGGTACGGTAAGCGTACCCGGTACTGCATAGTACAGTTTACTCAAGTACAGTACTGTACATGTAGTACATGTGTATTTTGTAGTATGTGATGGTGACGTTACATGTAGGGTAAATCTGCAAAATTCCCTTGAATATTTCTACATGTACGCTGAACCGGTACAGTTTGAGTGCATCTCCAGAGAGATTGTACCGTAGAAGGAAGAGAGAATCATTTGTCATTCAAGGGCCCTTCATCAGTACTGGGTTTCACAAGAGTACAGTATACAGTTGCATGCTATGCATTAGCACTGTGTAATATACATGTACCGGTATGTATTGTTTAGACTCCAGGAAGTGAGTTTGCGTTACATAAATTAATCATCACTTCTAAAAGTTAAGTTTTAGCTCATCTGCTGCTTACACGGTACACACAGTACATGTACAGTACATGTAGGTCAATGTAAAGTATACAAACGGTATCCACTAGCATTGGCCATTTAATTACAAAAACAAACAACTCCTGCCCAAATGATTAATGTCTTTGAGAAGTTAGAAACTAGAGCCCTGTTCGCACTGGACTTTTTTTGATAAAACGTACCGAGACGATGGGTACTTTTCCCATTTTAAGTCCAGTGCGGACAGCCTAGGACGTTTTCCTCTCAGGTACTTCTCCCGAGTCCAGTGGCTACTTCTACCGGCCAACTGCTGCCCGGTTAAACTTCCCAGGTCACTTTTTCCTGGATGATAAGTCCAGTACGAAAAGCGGCCCAGGAAAACGTACATCCGGCCTTCCATTGCAAGGCCACGCTACACAAGACACCGCGCATGCATTCTTTGCATTGTTTACGTGCGGGCAAAGCGCCCTCACGAGTCATTATAATGACAGCTCGGCTACTTCTCCCGCGATCTCGGTAAAATATTCCTGTGTCGAAAGTCCAAGTGCGAACAGTGGTAACATTTGACCATTTTTTATTTTACCATCGTCTCAGTAAAACCTTCCCCCAAACAAGTCCAGTGCGTAAACAAGGGGGTCCACGATTGACCGACCATCAACGATTGACAAATTGTGTACAAAACAAAGAGGGACAAACAAAGAGGGACAATAGGGGGGTCCACGATTGCCGGTGGTTGAGTGTACACATACCGGTACATGGTAATTACGACCGAGAATTAAAACACAAAAAAGAACAAAGGTCATTTTAGAACAACAGTTTCTCTGTCCTCGATCGTTCGGGTAAGTGTTAGGTTAATGGGCTGAGGTTATAGTACAGGAACAAAGAGAAACACAATAATTGATTTTCGGTCATTATGGGTACGTTCAGACATCATTTTATATTTGCTTAAAACACTACCCGGTAGTTCAACTCAATTTTGTTAAAAGTTTGTAAGTCACATTTACAAAAAAGATATAGTACATGTACGTGTTGATAATCGCAGTTCTGGGATTGCTAATTGTCTGCATCAAATTTTATAGGCCGACTGGCTATATGTTAGATAAGCTATTATAAATGTCCATACAAAACTTATTCAATTGTACTATTTGTGACCTGCTCCAACGAAACCCACGCAAAGTTGACAATTGGTGGGGTTTCTTTTATTTAAAAAAAAAAAAAAAAAAAAAAAAAAAAAAAAAACAAGTTAACCGGACAAGAAAAATGTAACCGTGTAACCGTTTGAACGGTTGGTTAACCGTGTAACCGTTGCAGGCTTAACAAGATGGTCTCCAGACCGAGATTTCGAGACCGAGACCAGATTTCGAGACCGAGACCAGATTTCAAGACCAAGACCAGATTTCGAGACTGGGATCACGACCAAGACCAGTCTCGATGGCTACAACACTGGTACCGTACTGTACATTTTCCAGTATTTGACAAGTGTGGACAACCTGTACATTTTGTATTCTTACACTGTTCCCAAGATATTTTTTTTCCCCTTCATTTTTGCACATGCAGGACGGGTCTTGAAGAAATTACTACATGTTGGAAATTGTCTGAAGGTAAGATCACAAGACATGTTAATTAATAAATTCATTAATGCCTTAATTAACCAGTTCGTGTCGGATGCCTTGTATACACGCAAAGTTTTTCTGGAATTTAAAATATATGTCTGCGACCGGCTCGCAGCGAGCGAGGCCAGGAAGGGGGGGGGGGGGGGGGGGGGGGGGGTAGATTTATGTGGTGGGAAGGGTATCTGCATCAGACAAGAAAAAGGTTTATATTTTATGTACATGTAGGCACCGGTCAGTAGTGGTGGCCGACTCCAGCATTTTCGAAATCGGTTATGATTCCATCAAGGAATCGTGATATTATTTGGAAACGATTCCATTCGGATTTATTAGAATTGATTCCGGCATGGAATTGCCCATCACTACCGGTCAGTACATTACTTATACATGTATTGTAAGGGGTCAATATGGTATCTCATTGAAAAGTGGACCACTTTCGTATTGCTCGAAAAATAACAATTTTTGAAAAAAATAACGTTTTGGGGGATACATGTAAAACTTTTAAGTACATGTAGCAAAGAGAATGCAACTTTCAACACTTACAAAGGGTACACGTATGTAAGTAAAACAAATATCACTTTTTCAGCTTGGATGTTGTAGACATGTACAGTACCATGACTTTATACATTACATACTACAGTACATAATGTACATGTCATGGAGAATCGGATCAAGCAAGCAGATGATAATTAAAATGAACTGCTTCATCAGGACCAGTAGTGTAGTTTTGTTTGTTTAAAAAATAATTCACAATCCTGTTTTGTTGTCACTGTCTTTATGAGTTGTTTAGGTTGGCAATCCCTTCCAGTTGGGCATTGTGGAAAAGAGATGTTTGCTTATATTTCCAATTTGGTTTCAGTTTCCCCAAAACACTGATGAAGGGCTGCTCGAGTTCATGGTTCATGTACATTGTACATTGTATGTAAGAATCATTGTTATGGGTTAGGTGGCACCGCCTTATAGGGAAGTGTTCTTGCTTTATGGGATTTTGTTTATTGTGAGTGAAATAAAGACCGAGTCATCATAACAATGATCACTTAACCAGTGTATTTCCTCGCGATTATTATTATTATTATTATTATTATTTTTAATTATTTTTGGCCGATAAAAAAGTTGGGGTCAGGGCCTAAAATTAGGGTCGGTCAAATAACCGAAAGCAGATTTTTTTATTTTTTGTTATTTTTTGGGGGGGTCCTTATTTATTGGTTTAATCAACCCTAAACCCTAAAAATCTATACAAATTCTTCCTCCCATTTTGGTACGACCAAACGTTGATGAATTAAGACTTGGGCCAGGAAAGCACCTCTAGAGAGAATATGATTGATTTTGTCCATAATGCAGAACATGTACTGCTGGATAAACCAGCACTTCAGTAGGTATTCCAATAATTCCATTATCCCATGCATAAGAAGCAGAGCTACATGTATGTATACGTACAGTAGTGATGGATTTTGACAGATTTTGGTCCAATCGATGTTTTAGAAAGAGAATAATTTCAAATAATCCTGTGCTTCTTACCTTGCTTTTGAGATGTGTGTACGAGTTCATATTTTGTATCCAGCCTATAAAAGTGACCCAACCCTGAGAAATGAGTCGCAAGTCGCCAGAACTATATTTGAGTATTCACTTTTTTAGCAGTGTTCTACACAACATAAATCAATCGACCCTTTCACCCAAATAACAACTGTACATTGAAAAGTGTCAAGCTGAGTGATACACCAAAATGAAGAGCAAATTATGTGCTTGTAATGTGCTTGTAAACAACAAAAAATCAGCCCCTAAGACTTATTTTGCAGGGCTGGGTCACAAATGTTTGAAAGTGGATGATGTACATGTAGCCTATTAAACAGAACAGAAGTTTTAAATGTTGACGATGTCTGATAAGAGGAATTGTTTATTTGTGTACATGTACATACACGTACTGTACATGTACACATGTTCTTTTGGTACATAGCGTTATGGGGACAACCCATAGGGTTTGTGTGTAAACTGAAATCTCTCTAATCTCAAACTCAGAACACTCTAAAATTCTAACATTTTCAGGATTACCCTAATTTGTCCTCTTCTTCATTTTTTTTCATTATACCCTAACCCGATTTTACCTTGTTCTACCTTAACTGAACACCCAACGTGCTATGGGGACTCGAAAATGTCCCCACTACTCGGTCTGTCTTTTCCAAACAAAAGAGCCTGTCCCCCTAACGCGGTGAGTGCCTACTCATGTAGACATACATATACATGTATGTAGTGCTAACATGAATTGTGTCGTTTGCCTGTTTCTGCAGATTCGAATGGACGGCTTACGGCTGTTCTTGCTGTGGTTTATGGCACTGCAAGAGAACTCAACAGAGGAAGCCTATCTGATCTATGCGACCCTCATTCATGGCTTCCCGACGCCCCCTTCCATACACGGCACCCCGTTGGAGTTCATCATGACCCATAACACAAGACTGCCGGTCAATTCAGACTGTAAGTGCACTAGTGGATAGGGCTGTGCATCATCAGATCTTGGTACTAGTGGATAGGGCTGTGCCACTGACCTCTACACCTGGACGGACCATTGTCCATATTCTGCTGTGCTAACACTTGAAGTCGGCGCGAACTGGAAGTGCAACATGGCGGACCCGAGACGTCACTGCTGTGAGCCAATGAAATGTCCAGGTGTGGAGGTCAGCGGATTTATTCTGTACATTTTGTATTTATAAACATTACGTAATACGTATCGTACCAACACCTGGACATTTCATTGGCTCACAGAGTCACGTCGTGGGTCCGCCATGTTGCACTTCTCCGCATGCCGACTTCAAAATGAAACAATGATGATCTGTCCATGTATAGAGGTCAGTGGGCTGTGCATCAGATCTGGGTACTAGTGGATAGGGCTGTGCATCAGATCTGGCTACTAGTGGATAGGGCTGTGCATCAGATCTGGGTACTAGTGGATAGGGCTGTGCATCAGAAATGGCTACTAGTGGATAGGGCTGTGCATCAGATCTGGGTACTAGTGGATAGGGCTGTGCATCAGATCTGGGTACTAATGGATAGGGCTGTGCATCAGATCTGGGTACTAGTGGATAGGGCTGTGCATCAAATCTGGGTACAAGTGGATAGGGCTGTGGATCAGATCTGGGTAATAGTGGATAGGGCTGTGCATCAGATCTGGGTACACGGGTACTCAACCGATGATGTCATTGACCGATTCAAGATTATGGAATCAAGTACTCGTAATCAACTATCAGACGATCAAAGCAAAAGGTTTTGAATGTCATTCATTGGGAATTTTTTTAATGAAACCATTTTTAGCAATGGGATCCATTGCTAAACATTTGTTTCCTCTGTGTTTATTCTGAGCTATAGCAAATCGAAGTCAATAATTCATTTCAAATTAGCCACCAAGGGAAACTGACTAGGTTTGTTATAGTATCATTTTAGATTTGAACAAAGAAATTGACTGGAGCGGGACTTGAACCTGCGACCTCCAGAACGGCAATCCAGAGGTCGCAAGTTCAAGCCCCGCTCCAGTCAATTTCTTTATATAAATAAAATAAATTTGAGGATTGGAACTGACTGGGACCTTTGCTTTGCTGCAGACCAAGTTCAGGACGTGGAGATCTTTCCTATCATTCTTTGCCAGCCAGGAGACAAGGTACCAGACAATCTGACCAGGCTCATGCTGGAGGCTGTGCTCCACTTCAGTGTCTCACAGGTAAGGCTGTGTCCAAACGACTACGGCTACAGCTATGGCTTGTTTTCACATTGACCGAACCCATGCACGGGATTGTTTTTCACGAACCTTGATCGCTGCAAGGCGGTCGCTGACAGATATATTCAGCCTTGTTCATTGACAGATATTTTTCCGGCCTTGCTCGTTGACAGATATATTTCCGGCCTTGCTCGTTAACAGATATATTTCCGGCCTTGCTCGTAGACAAATATTTTCGGCCTTGCTCGTGACGTGTTTATCTGTCATCCGTTTTAAATTCTTGAAAAAAATATGCGTGTTTACACGTACTCCGACACGACCTGGTAAAACAGGACTGAGTGGTCTTGGGCCCAGCGGCTGATTTCACCAATGTTAAGAACAATCTAGGAAGAGTAACTCTTCCTAACTTGCAACAGATCCAATGCAAGTTAGGATGAGTTAGTCTTCGTGAAATCGTCCTCAGGTCCCACATTGGTAAACATCTCTTGTTGTTTTCCCCCCGCAGCTCATGAAGATGCATTGGAAGGAGCAGCGGAGGCACGAGGAAGGCTTCATCTTTCTCCTAGACAACTTCCGTCAGTATTACCTGCCACACATCTTCCCTGGTTTCTCCTTTGATACAAGCCTCTATAGACCAAACCTCGGTAAGATGAGCCTGATTGTTAAGGCAGACAGAGTGTTTGTCATTTGCCTGTGTACATATATTTCACCAGTGTTGTTATTCCTCCTTTCTGTTTGTAACTGTGCAGATATTCCCAGTACCAGATGCACGTCGAGTTCCCTTCTTAGCAGTACCTTTGGCAGTTATGATCCCATGTTGTTGTGCAGAGTCAGCGTGGTACAGTGGGTGGTGTCCTTCATTACGGTCAAGAAGGCTGACAATAATATCATCAGGTACGTCGCTGCAACTAACTGCAACCAGAAGTGATTTCAAATAGCAAGTAATCAGAGTAATGCGCTCAGCACTGAAAATATTTGCAGTGTATGTATATATCCTTTGTAGTGTGTGTAGACAGGTTATCTGTTGTGGAAACAGCTTTCATGACCACAGTGTGGGTTTTAGTATGTAAACACCAGCAATCATGGACTAGGGACAATTGGGTTAGGGCATAAACAAAGGGTCCACGATTGACCGACTGTCTACGATTGAATAATCGTGTGCAAAACCTATGGGGGCCTTCCCATAGGGACAATAGGGACAAGAGGGCAATAGGGGGTCCATGATTGATGTTGTTTACATATATGGGTGGGTGCGTTGTTTTTTTGTTTTTTAATGGGGGACGTAAAACAATAGAGGACAATAGGGTCCCCTATTTGGAAACGGTCCCCGATTCTGAATCGTGTACAAAACAATAAATTAACTGCGCCTGCAAATTTAACAAGACACGGTTTAATTAATTTTCGACGCGAAAGTACCACCGACTTTACTTCACAAAATAAGGTCTGGAGCCCAAATCAAGATATCTTTGTATCTTCTAGAAAGATTCTCCATCCATTGGTATAGGTAGTTTTAGCCCTGGGATAGCGGAAGTGTGCTTATCTGTTGAGATATGCTTGTCCAGTTATTTTTGCCACCATGTATACATGTAGTTGCTTACTAGTGACTTGGAGTTAGTTACCCTGGATCAACACTAACTTTAGTCGGAAAATTTGAATGTAACTGACGTGAATAAAGTTTCATGAATAACAATTAGTTACCAACTAGGCTTAGTAAGGTTTCATGAATATGGGCCCAGTTCAAAATGATTTTTTTTCTTCCCCCGAATCTCTGTCAAAATCAGTGCAATGCAAGAGGAAAAGCAGGATAGCCAGAAGGACTCGTTGGAGCGCAAGCTGGACGCCTCCTTGATCAAGGACGGAGAGACGCCCACGGTCAGCCCCAGTACCACACTCAATAACAAGGAGCAGAACTCCCTGCTCGGAGTCGGAGGTAGCGCTGTGGGCCTGGTGCCTACCGCCGCGCTATCCCCGGAGGAAGAGGAACTGCTGGAGATCTCCAGGCAGATTGTGCAGAAGGTCTTCTACTCCTCGCGGGGGAATATTAACTTTGTGCACGAGGTGCTGAGGCAGGTGAGGCATCTTGTGAAGTTTGTTGGAGGAGCAGAGGGGGAGTTTAGTGTTGAGGTGGTTTCAATGAGTCTTGGAAATGGAAGATGTATTGATACAGGTGAGGTGATAGGCTTGAAAGGCATCTCATGAGGTTTTAGATTAGGAGCAGAACTCCCTGCTGGGAGTCGGAGGTAGCGCCGTGGGCCTGGTGCCTACCGCCGCGCTGTCCCCGGAGGAAGAGGAACTGCTAGAGATCTCCAGGCAGATTGTGCAGAAGGTCTTCTACTCCTCGCGGGGGAATATTAACTTTGTGCACGAGGTGCTGAGGCAGGTGAGGCATCTTGTGGGAGAGTGGGGTTTAGGGTGGGGAGGGGGTGGACAGGTTGGCGGGGGTAGTGACAGATTCTGCAGAACGTCTTCTACTCTACGCTGGGGAACATCAACTTTGTGCACGAGGTGCTGAGGCAGGTGAGGCATCTTGTGAAGTTTTTTGGAAGAGGAAAGGGAAGTTTAGTGTTGAGGTGGTTTCAATGAGTCTTGGGAATGGAAGATGTATTGATACAGGTGAGGTGATAGGCTTAAAAGGCATCTCATGAGGTTTTAGACCAAAGAATGATTACTAAAAAGGTTACAAATCGTTTTAAGTCGGTTTAATTTTTATTTAATTTTAGGTTTTTGTTCAAATAAAAAAAAACTTCACGAGTAGTTTGCAATCTTAAAGTTAGGGGAAAACAATTAAAAGGGTCATTATTTGAAAATCACACGGTGGCCAGCTTTCACCAAATGTATGAACAGCAACGCGTAAAATATGAAATAAACATTGAAAACATTTTTTTAATCCTACATGTACCGGTAGTACTATACACAATGGACATCAGCATGGAAAGTTAAATAAAATTTCTACAAAGTTTCTACAATCCCGGCCAAAAAGGTTGGGACACATGACAAAAGGTATACCCTTGCCCGGTACCCACTCTCCAGGTCAATGTTTTTCTCTGCAGCCGGGGCACAATGAAAATGATTTTGGACCTCGGTCTATAGAGTTTATAGAGTACTGTACACCCATTCAGAATAATTAGAGAGAGAAAACTGACAAAAAAAGTTCTGTTACGGTTTAATCTTCAGCCCAGATTGTGAAGAAAAAAAGCATTTGCGAGTTAAATTTGAAAAACATCGGATACACTGACTTGCTCAAAATGCTTGACGCGTTTTAACTTGAATTCTCTACACCAAAGAGACTCTTACTATATCACGTGATTCAGTGCAAGCTCTTGCATAGTTAGGTAAGAGACGCTCAGCACAATACATTGTTCACAATAAATGAGAATTGCACACACCGGGCCAAATTCATAAAATGTGTAAGCACCAACATCTGCTTAGCATGAAAATTCATACTAGGAAAAACAGGGTTATAAACAACAATTTCAGTTGATGATTATTGTTTGTGACTGGTATTCAGCTGATTTTTGCTTGAAATAAATAGCAGGTGGAGTTTTGGCCGATAACCTGTTTTTACTGAGCAAGACTTTTTTGGTGCTAAGCAAATTTGTGTGCTTACATATTTTATGAAAATGGCCCCAGACCTTTTCACAGCTGGGGCTTGCTAGCGTAAGGCTTGTTCCGTAACACATGATATAGTAACAGTCTCTTTTGTTTGAAGAATTACAAGTTTAAGTATCAGATGTTATTTAAATTTAACTCGCAAATGGCTTAGTCTTATTCACCCACCGTGAGTTAACCTTCCTTTTCCTGTCACCTCCTCCCTTTTTTTCTTTTTTTTCTTTTTTCTTCAGGGATTTCTCCTACCTATGTCTGAGGCCGGGGCAGTCAGGAAAGCGCTCAGGATATACAATGACTGGATCCAGGTAAGACGCTAAAGCCCACACACAAGACATTCTCTTCCTGCTAACAGCCATTACCAAAAACTTGCTCATACATGTACTACAAAGGGCTCAGGTTTTTTTTTCAGGCAAAATGTGACCTGTTCCAACGAAACCCGGACAAAGTCGCACAATGTGTTTTATTACAATGTATTTGTGAAGTCATTTTGGGGTGGATTATACCTTTTTGAGGTTTTGGGTTTTTCTGAATGACTAACTATTAATCTACAATCTCCCGAAATTTTTACATAATCCGTCACCCAGAAGCTTGTTTTCTGTAGATTTTGTGAAACAATTGTGTATAGAAATAATACGCTTTTCTGAACTTCAAAGCTGTTTATCTCATAATTAGGTTGTCAGGGTTGTATTCCTAAATCCTTCCCCAGGGGAGATAGGGTGGGGGTACATATGTAAATGATACATCATTTTATAGCTGAAAATTTTTATAGCTAGAGAATTAGAAAAAAGCAAAATCTAAAAAACAAAAATTGTAAATTTCGTCCGGGTTTCGTTGGAGCAGGTCACAAATGGCGTTTAAGTTATTTAAATTGCATTCCCTGTGCTCTTCAACAAGTTATTTTTGTTCTATTAACCCTAACTCCCTAGTTACTTTAGGAGAGCACCATGTCAATCAAAATCCATCACTCACTCTGCTTTTTTTTTTACATGATATGAAAGGGAACCACCACGGATTTTGTTGTTTTTGTTGTTAATGCAAATCGCCCATCACAAGGCCAAAAGCCACTCAAGGTGTGGGCTACAGAGGAAACAAGACAATCTGATCTCTTCACAGTATGAATAGGTTTGGGATGGTAACTAGTCCACTGCAACGCATTTACCCATATTTTGTGTGGAAGTGCCATAACCTAGGCTGGGCTCGAATCCACAACCTGCAGAATTACCTGCAGACCACAAATTCAATGCTCCAGACCACGAGTCCAGGGCACTTTTACACTGATTTGGTGATTGACTTGGTACATATGGCTTTTAGGAAAACAGCTATACTCCATGATGAACTAAATCAATCACATTTCCCCAGCAGTGCTTCAGGCCTCCTTAAGCAATCACTGCTGTGCTGCTGATACAGTGTCTAGCCAGTTGGTGCCGGGTTTATTGTAATGTTTACTGAGCCAAGGCGCAGGATTATTTTTAACGAAACTCGATCCGAGGCGGGTTCAGGCCGATTGTCTTGGGAAGCACACCCATGCATTTCCAGCCTTGCTCGCTGCTGACGGACCTTTCCGGCCTTGCTCGTGGCGTGTTTATGCGTCATCCGTTTTGAATCTCGTGAAAAACTTTGTGTTGATATACGTTCTCTGGCGCGAACTGGCTAGACATCAGTGGTGGTACTACACATCGTGTTCGCGTACCGGTAGGGCCTGTGCAGTGAAAAGCAAAAGAATACATGTAGTTTCATTCCGAGTACTCATTCAGCATCAGGCCGCAACGGCGGTAGGAGCAATGCGTTCAAATGTCTGTCCTAGTGGTCTCTCCCAACTGTCCTCTTCGTACCGTTGAGGGGGTACTTGTGCACGGATCCCATTGGCCCATTCATTCATTCCATCCATATCCACCCACTCGTTCAGGCCCAGCTTACTGCCAAACCCATATTCATGGAGGAGCCCTTCCCTACGGTAACGGTTGCCACGGCACCCGCATCATCACCTCAGGGCGCTAGCGAAGGAGAAAACGAAGTGGATAGTCCGTCCTACGAACAAATGCGAACCTTTGAGAACGTCACGCCCCAGGTATGTCACTAATCTAGATGAGCCTGATATTTGGTAGATGTGTCGTTTGCTACAGGGACAAGATATCAACTTTATGTAGCAAGTTTGTTTAACTCTATAGATACCGTGCTTGATTACTCTCCCGCTTTACTTGGGTAAGCAAGACACCGTTCGATTTGACACTCACGTGACTTCTCGCGCCGAGCCGGTTACTTGGGAAAGTATCCCATTAGGCAACGCTAAAACATAGCTGCCATGTCCGGCGATGCGCCAGCGGCGGTAAATTCAAAAAAGGGATTTTTTGTATAAAAAATTTGTCTGGACGATGCGGCGACAAGAAAAAAGTTTTGAGAGTTTTCAAGCAAGAAAAATTACGTATTTACGTATAAACGTCACTCGTTGAGTCGAGTGACCCAAAATTTGCAAGATAAAATTAGCATCGAATCGAATTCGGCCTTAACTAACTTTCACAAAATGATACTAAAAAAAATTATACAAAAATGATATTTTACAAAATGTCAGCTTTTGCAGTACTGAGTAATACATTTTCACACCTGTATTAAACCCTCTAAATCATGTACATGTATTAAGTCAAATCCCACTCATTCCATTAATTTACCAGCAGCTTTTCATTAATAGTTTGACAAGAAGATGATTTCACAAAACAGACATCCAGAAGCATTTTCCGGTTCGCAGTATGCCTAAACCATTTACATACATGTACATGTATGTATATTGCATAATATGCTTTTCTTTTTGGCGGGCAATTTAACAAAATATCTGCTAAAATAACATTTTCATTTTGCTGGAATTTTTAGTATATTTTATTTGTTTAATCTAATGATTTGTCCAAATACATTAACATCTTTTCGCCTAGCCTCAATATAGTTTGTATTTTTTTAGGACTTGCGTTCGTTTAAACTGAATTACTGACATTTGTCAAAGCCAACAACTTGTCGACAAGAACTACATTGTACCTTGCGTTTTAAAAATTTATTGCATTTAATATTCTTTCTTGCGAAAGTTTATGTTTTATGTATGCGCGCCCGTAGGAAGTTGGTTTGCACATTCCTTTTCAACAACTGTTTCGTCAAGCGGTGAAAACAAAACATGAAACAGCTATCAAAATAGTAGTTTTGATGCATCTTTCTTTAAGGTACGATACACCACTTGCAGATTTCGAAAAATGTTACTACCGAATTATTAAGAAATATCTGACTTATTTGAAAGTACATAATTATTGTAGGCATCCAGCAAAATGATTGCCCAAGATATCCTGTAATTATTCTGAAAAAAATATATTTTATATAAAAAATCATGATCGCCGGCGAAAAAACAAGAACAACATTACAACAACTGGTAGACGCCGGTTAAAAACAAACATTGTTTTTTTGCTTTTCTCAGCAACCGTGATTGTAAAACTTTGGACAGGTCAGTTAAATGATATTTACTATAGAATACAACCCCCAAATCAACCCATTAATGATAATTCAAGCAATGACCAATGATGTATTCTACCTTTTAAGATTGGTTTAGTGAAATTGATCTTAGAACACATCTTAGCCAAGATTGATTTGAGAGCTGGGACTCGTTTTAAGTACTAAGATGATTCGCAAGATAAGACGAGTTTTGTGAAATCGGCCCCTGGTCACATATTATTTTCTGACATTTCATCAGCAAATGACCACTTATTATCTCATTTGTATCTTGGCTTCCCCAGCCTGACGCATCTCATTCCCTCCTCCCTTCACCTACGACTCTACGGAGCCAAGGCAGCAGCACCTATCTGGGTGCCATTAACGAGGCTATCAAGGAAGGCCTCAAGAACTGCAACGTGGAGGCGGGCCTACAGGCCACCATTCAGGTCTTTATCACCAACTCGGCGAACGTGTTCCTGCTGGAGCCGGCGCCCAACAGTCAGCAGCAGGCCATCAAGGATCAGGTTAGGCCAGAGAAATGTGTAATCACAAGTCAATTACATGGTAATCACACGCCAGTTACAGACCAGTCACACACAAATCGGCCATCAAGGATCAGGTCATCAAGGATCAGGTCATCAAGGATCAGGTTAGGCCATAGAAATGTGTAATCACAAGTCAATTATATGGTAATCACACGCCAGTCACATGCCAGTCACACACAATTCGGCCAACGTGTTCTTGCTGGAGCCGGCGCCCAACAGTCGGCAGCAGGCTATGAAGGATCAGGTTAGACCAGAGAAATGTGTAATCACAAGTCAATCATGAGTCGCAAGTCACAAGCTTATTACAACCCAATCACACACAAAATACAAGTCAAATCACAAGACAGGTTACAAGCCAATCAACCTTTACAAGCCAAATACAAACAATATACACGATAATTTAATCAAAAGCCAAATCGCAAGACATACCACACATATGGGACCAATGTTTTTTTGTTTTTTTACAAGGTCTTAATTGGTCAATGAAATCAGGTTGCTTAGCATACAGATTTGCTTACCTCAGAAAAAATATGCGACTTGTCACAATTGAAAATTGAGATATTAGTATTTTCAAATTCCTGAGAAAGAGAGCTTTCTAATGGTATATAACACTTGGGGGTTTTGCAATAAATACATTTTACAGCGCTCCAGAAAGTCATGGGTTTCACAAAACGTGTTTGTGAGAAAACTTACTTAATAAACATCCTAAACAAAACACGCAAAAGATTGCAAAACAGGACAAGTAATTAAGGTTCGGTTGAGCATAGCAACAACTATGTTCTAATCATTATTTCTTCTTTAAACTTTCCACACATACTGATGACAGTATAAACTATTGTATAAACAACAAAATATCAAAAATTCAAAAATTACGGAGATCTAATTTGCATATTTAATTACCGTGTTAATTAGACCACTGATGGACTTTAATCCAAACACTAACTACGCAAACACTACTCAAAATCTCGTAATTTAAGAGGTTTTCGATCATTTGATTGCACCAAAAAAATGGGAATATGTAGAGGAGGACTTAGGCTTTCCAAATTACGCAAAATCTCAAAATTGACCACCCCTTGACTTTGGATGGCCATACATGTATCTCCAAATCACATTGTGCGACTTTACTCTCGTATTGTGGTGACAGGTCACATATGCTTGTCATAAACGTCTTGCTAGCCAGATGGGAATACGGCTTTTGTCAATTTACAAGAAAAAACAGAGTAACTGCTTAAAAGCAAATTAGAACATTAGAAGCTGTCTTGGCAATCTAGTTTAGTTTGTGACAAGCAGCCAGAGTTTATAGTGAAAATTTGTGACTAAAGTTCATACAATGTTTGAACACGAACCAGGTGGAGATTTGCAAGCGTGTCTTGAAGCTGTACCGGCACGTCGTCATGAATGTCACCATGGAAACCAGGACGTGGGAGCAGCTCCTGATGGTATTACTGCGTGTGACGGAAGGCGTATTGGGCGGGGCGTCCTCACGGTCGCGGCTTAGTCTCGGCCAGCAACTAGCCCAGATCCTGTTCCAGGTGAGAAGTTGGTCAGACGTGTCAATATTGGTTTGAAATAATTTAGTTCTGCGGTCGATTTAACGAATTGCTAAGACGCGTTCTAGGAAGGGTTACTTGTCTTAATTTCACAACTCGTCCTGGGATCAATTTCACTAAAGTTCAACATGCCCAAACTTCTGTTATAGCAATGTGGCTGAACTCGTCTTAACTTAAATCATTGCTTAATTCTTTTGTTAAAGACGAATGTGGGCATAGAGCGAGAAAGCAACAGATTAAAAAAGATTTATGTTGCGTGGGTATAGTTTTGATAAAATTAATTGTTTACAAAATTCAGTCGACTCTGTCATATCTTGTGTAGTACGTGCATAACTACATGTACCTTACATGTACGTTTGAAATGTATTGTGTTGAGTAATTTTTTTCTGGTGAAAGTTGATTTGCGCATTTCTTTTCAAGAACTGTTTCCTCAAATGCCAAAAACAAACATGAAACACGATTAGTGCTTTGATGCATCGTTCTTAAGATCTTAGGACACGTCTTATCCAAGATTGATCTTAGAAAAGTCCGGTGTAATTCTAAATACGGCATATCATAAATCATTTATGAAGATGTCATTCATTCCATCAGCGCGATTAGAAATGACATCCCACGCCTGCTAAAGATTACTCCAGTCATGCAGTGCATGCACAAACAACCGCACGCGACCTCCGGTCATTTTTGCTGTCATGAATATGTAAAAGGATACATTTGGAATTACACTGGACTGTAGAACGGGGACTCTTCTAAGTCCTAAAATGAGTCACACGATAAGATGAGTTTTGTGAAATCAGTCCCTGGTCCCCTATGTTGGACACTGTGCATAAGTACTGGTACTGCCTCTATGGTGACTGCCTCTATGGTGACTGCCTCTATGGTGACTGCCTCTATGGTGACTGCCTCTATGGTGACTGCCTCTATGGTGACTGCCTCTATGGTGACTGCCTCTATGGTGACTGCCTAGGGTCAACCTTGGGATGACACATTAGGCTTAGCGGTGTATGTTGCTCTCTGGTGGTCAGATATCGTCTTGGCTTTTAAAGCTTGTAGGCCAAGATCACATAAACCACCGACAGTAAATATGTGTAGCCCTACAACTGTGTCTATAGGTAGACTGTTTGGACAAAGCAGTGGGCACATACATTTTCTATTATGTTTAAGTTGCCACTTTAAGATTCAATGGTATACAAAAACAATAATATAAATATTAATATATTTATTTTGATCTTAAATGTTACTTTGAAGTTTTCAACGTAAGTTGCGGATACCCGACCCTGAAAAATGAAACCAGATATCGACGCCGGTATTCGGGTGCCCAGATACCCATATACCCAGAACAGGCCTATTATTTTACCACAATTTCTCTCCCCTCCCCCCAGACGCTGATTGTCTCCTGGATCAAAGCCAACCTGAAGATCTGCGTCTCCAAAGACTTGTGGGATAGGTTCCTGAACGTCCTGTCCTCGCTGACCCACTGGGCCGAGTTGATCACAGAGTGGTCGGTAAGTGGAAGAGTTGACTGTCCTCAAGGTGTGTGTTGACTTGTGGGATAGGTTCCTGAACGTCCGGTCCTCGCTGACCCACTGGGCCGAGTTGATCACAGAGTGGTCGGTAAGTGGAAGAGTTGACTGTCCTCAAGGTGTGTGTTGACTTGTGGGATAGGTTCCTGAACGTCCTGTCTTCGCTGACCCACTGGGCCGAGTTGATCACAGAGTGGTCGGTAAGTGGAAGAGTTGATTGTCCTCAAGGTGTGTGTTGACTTGTGGGATAGGTTCCTGAACGTCCTGTCTTCGCTGACCCACTGGGCCGAGTTGATCAGAGTGGTCGGTAAGTGGAAGAGTTGACTGTCCTCAAGGTGTGTGCTGACTTGTGGGATAGGTTCCTGAACGTCCTGTCTTCGCTGACCCACTGGGCCGAGTTGATCACACAGTGGTCGGTAAGTGGAAAAGTTGACTGTCCTCAAGGTGTGTATTGACTTGTGGGATAGGTTCCTGAACGTCCTGTCTTCGCTGACCCACTAGGCTGAGTTGATCACAGAGTGGTCGGTAAGTGGAAGAGTTGACTGTCCTCAAGGTGTGTGTTGACTTGTGGGATACATGTAGGTTCCTGAACGTCCTGTCTTCGCTGACCCACTGGGCTGAGTTGATGACAGAGTGGTCGGTAAGTGCAAGAGTTGACTGTCCTCAATGTGTGTGTTGACTTGTGGGATAGTTTCCTGAATGTCCTGTCCTCGCTGACCCACTGGGCCGAGTTGATCGCAGAGTGGTCGGTAAGTGGAAGAGTTGATTGTCCTCAAGGTGTGTGTTGACTTGTGGGATAGGTTCCTGAACGTCCTGTCTTCGCTGACCCACTGGGCCGAGTTGATCAGAGTGGTCGGTAAGTGGAAGAGTTGACTGTCCTCAAGGTGTGTGTTGACTTGTGGGATAGGTTCCTGAATGTCCTGTCCTCGCTGACCCACTGGGCCGAGTTGGTGACTCCCTCAGGTCAACCTTGTGACGACACATTAAGCTTAGCGGTGTATGTTGCTCCCTGGTGGTCAGATATCGTCTTGGCTTTTAAAGCTTGTAGGCCAAGATCACATAAACCACCGACAGTAAATATGTGTAGCCCTACAACTGTGTCCATAGGTAGACTGTTTGGACAAAGCAGTGGGCACATACATTTTCTATTATGTTTAAGTTGCCACTTTAGGATTCAATGGCATAAAAAAAACAATGCACACTACAATTAGCTTGGGACGAAACATTAGGCTTAGCAGTTTATGTTGCTCCCTGGTGGTCAGATATCGTCTTGGCTTTTAAAGCTTGTAGGCCAAGATCACATAAACCACCGACAGTAAATATGTGTAGCCCTACAACTGTGTCCATAGGTAGACTGTTTGGACAAAGCAGTGGGCACATACACTTTCTATTATATGTTTAAGTTGCACACTACAAGTAGCCTGTAGTAGATAAGTGACTTTTCTGTAGTATAAATTTAATTTTTATGAGTCTTTCAGTTAAAAAACATGCCATTTTGAATTTCACAACTTTCATGAAACTGTTCAGAAAGGGGCACAGGTTAACATGTCGGCTAAGTACGCAGGGGGGTGAAAGACTTTCTGTTTCTTACAAACTGACAGGAAATAAAATTCACAAATAAACCACAAAAAAATGGATTTGCATTGATTGACAGAAAACCATGGAAACACTAACCCGGGTGCTCTCCAAGCGCGTCTATAACATGGACCTCAACAACCTTCCCCTGGAGAAGCTTCAGGACCAGCGCAACAAGCGGCTGCGGGGTCCCCGAGGGGCCGGCAACCACCAGGCCGATGGCAGGGACAGCAAGAAGCACGACCGGACCTTCTCTCGCGGCTGGAGCCGGTGTGACTCCAGCTCTCCCAAGGGCTCGGATGAGATGGACGGTGGCAGCGGCGGCAATCATCGGGAGAGGATCAGCACGGTGGGCAGCCGTGATGATCTGGACCGTCTCAGGTTCAAGATGCCCTACATGCGGGAGATCTCCTCAAAGGAAGATGCCACCAACGTTCTTGCCAACCTTAAGAATTGTGAGTCGTGTCTCCTTGTATATTTGTCATTCCATGAAGTTTGGGACACGTCGCGATTTGGCGTCCCTATTATGTCCCAGTGTTGTAGCCGTCGAGACTCTAGACCAGACCAGACCAGTCTCAAGACTGGTCTCGGTCTTGGTTTTGGTCTCCGACTAACTGGTCTTGTCTACAACACTGTTATGTTCAAAACCTGTTACTTCAGAGTAGTAAATTTGTCATAAAATGTCGAATTTCTCAGTAGAATTTGACCAATCAGAAATGAATATTCAAATGATTTAGTCGATAAATATCATGCAACTAGGAGTGCAGCAAAAGGTTACATATTCGGGTCATTTCACCAAGTTGCAACCTGGCGTTCTTATTATGCCCAGAACCTGTTGCAAGGCAATTTCAGTACTTCTATATGTCACTACACAGTTTTACTATGCATCTTTCACTATCGCCAAGATATTCATTGCTATGGTGTGATTCGGAGATAAGGCCATTCAAAGTCAAAATATGAAGGGGTGGTCAATTTTAAAATTTTGCATAATTTGGAATGCCCAAGTCTTCTACATATTCCCATTTTTTGGGTAAGATCAGATGATCGAAAACTTCTTAATTTACACGATTTTGCGTAGTTAGTGTTTTGATTAAAGTCCATTAGTTGTCTAATTAACACGGTAATTAAATATGCAAATCAGGGTTTCGTAAGTATCCCACATTTTTGAAATTTTGATATTTTGTTGTTTATACAACAGTTTGTATGTGTGGAAAATTTCAAGAAGAAACAATGATTAGAACATAGCCGTTGCTATGCTTAACCGAACCTTACTTGTCTTGTTTTGCGTGTTTTGTTTAAGATGTTTAAAGTAAGTTTTCTCACAAACAAGTTTTGTGAAACCCATGACTTTCTAGACTGCCCTAAAATATATTTATCGCAAAACCCCCAAGTGTTATATACCATTGGAAAGCTCTCTTTCTCAAGAATTGGAAAATACCAATATCTCAATTTTCAATATTTCCGACTTTACTCTCATTTTGTGGTGACAGGTCACATATAGGGATATCGACCGTAGGGAAAGGCGACACTCGTGATCTGAGGATCTTTCAGAACCAATAATTTAACACTTGCAAACCTCTACAGTTGCGACATAAAGTTGTCTGAAAAATAAAGAAACTTACCGACTTTGCTTTGTTTTGTTCTTTTTTTGGCTGCAGTGCCTCTGAGCACTAGCACCTCGCATCCATCGCTACACCATCAGCAGCCGCTTCAAATCATACCAATGGATGACGCCATGGGTGGTCTAACGAGGAGTAGTAGTGAAGGCAAACTAACAGATGGATCTCTTCGCTATCAAGGTACTGAATCATCAGCTACTAAGGCCAAATAAAAAACAAAACATGTTTAGCGTCACCGCCCGCTTCCTTTTTAGGGGCCGCCTTCTTTTTTCTTCTTTTTTCTTTTTGAAAAAAATGATAAATTTGACCATTTTGGCAACATTTTTTTTTATTTTTATTTTTTTTAAAAGATAATAAAATGTTAAGATCGTATTTTAGACTTTAGCATCACTGTGTACATGCTCTGGAAATATATTTGTTCTAATAGGAAGGCTAGGGTGTGACGTGTAGTCGTGTACGGTGCATACTTGATCGACCCACATGAATTTTGATTTTTAATCGTGGGTGATCCATGTTTTAATTTTAAACTGGAAGATAGGGTGTGACATGTTTATTGCATGACTCGTATTAAGATGTGTCAGGCGGCTATTTTTAGAGAAAAAAACTAAAAAAAGGGCCTCCTCCTTCCTTTAAAAAAAAAAGTCATGACACTAAACATGTTTTTTTTTATTTGGCCTAACCTCAATAAGCCAGTTAGGTATTCCAACTGCTTGTTTCTTTCAAGATGAACATTCCATCGTATGCGTGCAAAGGCAGAGAGAGTACCAGCAAATCCGGTCCGGTATTCCAGAGGTCACAGGTTCGAGTCCCACCTTGCCAATTTCTTTGTTCACTTTGAAATTTACATATTTCTATCGGATTCACTCAGTTTCAAGACAAACATCGCAACCCGAGTCCGAACCAGCGAGAGAGGCAGGGCTTCGAGAGGCAGGGCTTCGAGACTCCCTGATAGAGAAGGCGGGGTCACTTCCGGAGGAGTACGATGTGATGGAAGTAAAGTCCATGACGGATGAAAACGACGTCTTGGAGTTTAAGACCCTGTCTGAGGATAAAGTCTCCCTGGAGGATAAGATCTCGCTAGAGGAGAAGTCGTCCAAGCATGACGGGATGGAACTCAAGTTGTCGTCTGATGATAACTCCCTGGAAGATAAGATCTCGTTAGAAGAGAAACTGAGTAAACAGGACGAGTACCGATACGGTAAGTGGGTTTTCCATCCATTAAAAATGTTCAAACCTAATTTGTTGCCAAATGCAACCATATCAGAATTTTTTTCACTAAAGTTGAAAACAGGGTTTTAACCACGGTGGGCGGCGCCGGGCGATACTGCCCGGTACTGCAAATTTCCGCCCCGCTCTTAATTAGCTGTGCTGCCTGGCACAAATTTATTTTTTTTTTTTTTTTTTTTTTTTTTTTTTATTTATTTTTTTTTTAAATCAAATTTTGGGCACAAAAGAAAGAGAGGATATACAAAGTCATGTTAATCATGTTCATGTAGTAATTAATTTTATTAACTTAGCTAGACTTTCACAGAAACACTTAAACCTGAATCAGCAACTCAATTCAGACTCTAACCTGAGTCATCAACCCAAGCCTGAGCCTGACTCGATCCCAAGTCAGCAACTTGAGTCAGACTCGAGCCACAGTCAGCAACTCGAGCCCGTGTCAGCAACCTGAGTCAGACTCGGGCCAGAGTCGGCACAACTTAACAACCTTGGGTTACTTTGCACTTGATTCCTACAGAAGATACCAAGATGGGGGAGTACCTCTTAACCTACGGGCAGACAGACACTGTCAGCATTGACAGCTCTGAGATTGCCACGCCGGACACTGTCCACACGATACTGGACAATTACCGCCTCACACCAACAAGCCTGACAGACATGATTGCCTCTGAAATGATCACCCCGTCCCCAACCAACCAATCGCTGTCCAGCACCCCGTCGCCGGGAATGGTTGTCAATGGCGACATGGTGGTCGGCGTCAAGGGATCGCCGATCTATGAGCCGATTCGGTTGGAGGAACACGATAAGCTGGTTGAAGCCATGTTTGAGGCGGCAGGTGAGAACCACTATTGTAATTTCTTTAAAGGTAGGATACACCATTGGTAATTGCTTAAATTATCATGAATGGGTGGCTTTAGGGGGTTGTATTTTATAGTAAATACCGTTTAACTGACCTGTCCGAAGTTTTACAGTCATTGATGCCAAGAAAAGCACGAAAAACAGCGTTTGTTTTCAACCGGCGTCGAGCAGTTATTTTTATGTTATTTATCTTCTTTTTTTCGCGATTGCCGGACAGCGATCGCGAATTTTTTATTATAAAATTATATTTTTCGAAAATAATTACAGGATATCTAGCGCAATCATTTTGCTGGATGCCTAGAATCATTATTTACTTTCAAATGAGTAAGATATTTTCGGTAGTAAATATTTTCGATATCTGCAAATGGGGTATCCTACCTTTAACCCTAATGATAATTAATCCATTAATTCCAAAATACAAATTAAGCAGAAAAACTTACTGCTTTGCCAATTTGCCAATCTTACTTTCAGTTGTATTCTTGAATTAATTTTTTGTTATTTCTGATAATGAAATCATATATTCCTCAAAAGAGCCGTAGCCACTGTATTCGTGGAAATAAAAGTTGACAAATGTTATTCCTTAAAACACGTTTATTCCATGATTTGTATACCACATGTAGTAGACATATCGGAGATTGTACAAATATCAATAAATCTGTAAAAAAAGAAAGAAAATCACACCCATAATTGAAAAAAATATAGTTTCTCCACTATCCGGTTTGTAAGTGAGACGTCACTTCAACTTAAACCACGCTCATTTCACAAAGAGTATAATGTAACAATGGAACTGGAAGTTAATGCAAAACTAGCACTTTTAGCCAATGAACACTAGTACCGTAATTTCCTGCGGACAAGGCGCTCGGCGGTTAAGGCGCAGGTCCCTAAAATCACCCCCAAAAAATTCAAACGTCAACAGATAAAGCGCACCGCCGAATAAGGCGCTTGCTTGAACGCACCCAGAAGAACACCAGGCGCCACCCGGTGTAGGTACATCGCCACAAAGGGGTCATTTTGTTGCCTCAGAACGATCCCACTATTCCAAGCAAGAATTTGCTGAGTACTTGAGTTTATCTGGCACGCAAACAATGTATGAAAACTTCAAACCAGTAGTCACAATATCGCACGAGGTTTACTTTGCCGATACATGTATCACTGCAGTATAAACTGCATGCACATGTACATAGCACATGCAGCGATCGCGTGCGTGCCCAGAGAGGGGTATCCCTAATTGCTCAATTGCGACACCCCCTAGTCTTTTTTCCATTCGTTGTGAATGCTCCGCGCTGTGTAGTTCGGATGGTGAATTGCATGAAGCCGGAACGTAGACGAAAAAACCGTTTAGAAAACGGCCACAAAGTGCAGGCCAGCTTTTTATCGCTGTAGTTCGCGTCATGCAGCGCGCGCTGCCGAGTGCTAAATCTAGAGAAATGGTACATGTATGTACATGTACATGTACGTTAACCGCAGGCTGTGGGTCGTTGCGTGAAATCGCGTGCGCATGCCGGCGCGGCCGCTTATCAGTGGCGCTACTAGGATCAGAGAGAGTGGCCGCTCGTAGTCGTGCGGCAAATATTACGGGGGCGATTTTGGACCATTTCCTATTTTTAGAAAATGCATCGACACAATATCGTAAGAACTGTTATTGCGATTTTCGATTTAAAGGTGGTATCGCCCAAGCATATTGTTGGAATGAAAGCACGGTCATGGGGGGGGGGGGGGGTCAACACATCGCGGCATTGTTGGAATGGAAACACGGTCACAATGTCCGGAGAGTTGAGCTAATTGGTTGACCGCATTATTGAGTAAGATTGCGGCGTTGAAAGAATTCTTCACACAAAGACCATCACTTTGAACTCAAGCGACATCAGATGCGGCGCACCTACAGATAAGGCGCAGCGATGTTTTTGTGGTCTAGAAAGTCGGATAAGACGCGGCTTTACCGCAGGAAATTACGGTAATTAGTGGTGCGTGCGCGTGTATGACAGTCAATTACAAACTGAATAGCCTGTGTCCAGTTCCTTTTTACTTTGCCAGAACGCCTCACATATACATGTAGTCTGTTTTCAAGACATTATCACATGTGCACTCTCCATGCGTGAGCTATTTGGGTCGATTGTGTGTGTATATAGTGTATCATAGTGTTATAATTTCTTTTTGCCTTGTTTAAAGGCTAAATGGCACAGTAGATGTGTGTAATAAAGGTCGGTCTTGACTCGGCCTCTGATATCGTGGTCTTGATCTCAAGCCTGGTGTTCTTTTTCTCTCTCTTCAGAGTGTGTCCAGAGCCCCGATGCCAGCATCATGTCTGGGGGTACGCGGCCTGGCTGGCAGCCCGATGTAGCCTTTGTCTTGTGGAGACGTATCCTGGGAGCTCTTGGCGACGTCAACGAAATTCAGATTGCCAGGCTACATGCTGTGGTCATGGAGTGTCTCTGGAGCACCTGGCAGTTGTTGGCAAAGGTAGTAACAACCCTCACTCAACCCTGAACCCTCAAACAATAAATAAAGCTTAGCATGAAAATTCTTCCTTGGCAAAAACAGGGTTACAAACTAAATTGTCAGGTGAATGTGACTGGTATCCACTTGTATTCCACAGCATGAAAACCACAGAGTTTTGGCGAATTACCTATTTTTACTTAGCGAGACATTTTAGGCTAAGCAAAATTGTGGTTGCTATAACACATGTTGGCTGTAGGCACCTATCAAAGCACTTTGCTATGGGAGTTGCAAGCAGGTTCTTGGACTTTAATTTTTCCAATTAGTGAAATTGAGTTACAGTGAAATCTTGATAAGTCAAATCTCAAGGAAATGAATACCAATTTTTGGCAAAGATAATATTTTTTCAAGATCAGGTACAATGTACATGTACATGATATGATTGGCTTTGAACCCGTTCAAGTACTTTTAACTCTATGCAAAATGGCTTACCATTCTTTTTAAAATTGATTTTAATGATATATTTTGTTCAATTAACGGTGAATTTGTTAATCCGTTGATTGCTTTTTCAACAATAGTAATCAGTATTTTTGTACAAAGAAATCAGAAGCCAAACATTTGTTCGGTATAGTGGTGTTATCCTGTATGACATGCTTGCATGTTTACATCCTTGGAGTTTAAATTACATAGTACACAAAACGATGCACACAAAATTGTACTTTGCTTTCTTTACTTTATTCATCAAAATCAACATTTTGGTAATTAGCTGTTTTGGCATTTCAGCCAAAACAGCTCTTGTTTTTGTTAATTTTTAATTCCCCCCCCCCCCCCCCCCCCCCCCTTTTCAGACTTTTCTTCATAGGGTTTGTACACTTTGAAACTTGGGTTAATCCGATCGACTTAAGACTTGGCATACACTCACAATGTAGACCACCACCCACAGACTATTGACTTTGACACTTTGGTAAATCCGATCGACTTAAGACGTTGCACACACCTCGACCACAATCCTCAGGCGGGCCAAGAGGAAAATCGTCATGACGTCATCATGGGTCATGTGACGTCACATTAAAGTGAACTTTCATACACCTTAACCCTCAAATCCTCATTGCAGTTTGGGAAGATTTTGTGTGATTGAGGATGAATGGCAAAGATTGCCAGTTGATTTTGGAAGATTCAATGGGTTGAAGTCGTAGGCCTTACCTAGCATTGTTTAAGTTCAGACATGCACAATGCAACCCAGCATTATGCTTGATATCATCCGCACTACTTCTTAATGTATAGCAGTGATTGGCAGACGATTTTAGAGAATTGAGGCATGGTCACCCCTCCACTGAACAAATGCAAGAAATAACGGATGATTTGGGAGGATTGAGGATCAATAAAATTTGTACATGGTGGCAGTTGGACGATTTTTGCAGAATAGGCCTTATTTTTTAACGTCGAGGGCGCTGTGCTCACGGTATTGGGGGTATTATTAAAAGTGATTCAAATATAATTCACGTCAGTTTACATATTCTTACAGCTCCAAAATCTAAATTTTTCAATATTCCATTTGTTAGATAAAAGTAAAGTTACTAACCCACTTCATTAAACGCGATTTTACCTGTGTTGGGCACCCAGAAAATGGCAACTTACAGCGCCCTCATGCGACCAGGAATACAGCGCATTGAGGATGTTCCTAGCCAAAAGTCCTATTTTGAAAGAATTCTAACTGATTTTGTTATTTTGTTATTTTTGTTGTTGTGATTATAGATCCGGGACAATCTTAGCGTGAGTTTCGACAACCAGAACACTCCCCCTCCACCTGAATACATTCCACCACTCAGGATTCTTTCTCCTTGGCTCTTCAAGGTAATCCACAAAGCCATTTTTATGGCATTCTCTCACTTCGAACTACATCTCCGGGTTTTTTGTTTTTGTGTCCAAGCTTTTAGTCGCATTCTTTTGAGAATAGCATACAATTTTGTGCCTTTCGTCAGAATTGTTTAAATTTTTAATATTTTAGATAGGTTTGGTTCTCATTGTGCTAAATAAGAAAGTTAAATTTGTAAATGATAATCATGGTTAATGCTCTCTATTTTATAAACAATAAACCAGCACAGGGCTTAATGTTGTGGCTCTGCGTACTGTTTAGCGAAAAAAAATCCTGATAACTGTAGCAGAATATTCTGTGTTTACGGTAACCATATTTCACGGTTTTGCGAGGGATGTTGACTTCTGTGAATGCATGCGTACATCATGTATATGCGTGCAACATGTACATAATAATGATCGTGCTTATATAGCGCTTTACATCGTATCAATGATCTCAAAGCGTTTTTACAATTATTACCCCCTTCATCGGCCCTGAACCACGCGGCAGCCGTTTATAGGCGCTCAATCGGCCTCGAGCTTCACAAGTACCCCATTTATACTCCTGGGTGGAGAGAGGCAATTGTAGTTCAGTGTCTTGCCCAAGGGCACAAACACCATGTTCCTGGCCGGGTTCGAACCCACGCACCATCGTACATGAGTCGAACACCGTAACCACTGCGCCATGACATTCTACATGCACCTATGAATGTTGTGCTAACAGGGTTAGTACATAATTTTTCTGCTAGCACGGTTAGCACAGAATGGTGAGCGTAAGCGTGGAATGAATTCGTACGATCCAGTGTGACTGAGGCTTTATAAGGTGATTATTGAGGAAAACAAATTGTTTTCAAAAATTATCTTTTCCATTGTCTTTTTAATTATCTGAGATGTTTCTATGTAATTTGTATGTTGGTTAAGGGGTACTCAATATCCTAATCTGAAACCGGTTCTTGACATCAATGGTCGGGTACTCGGATACTCTGATGCACAGCCCAAGGATTCAGTGTATTTTGTCCAATTTTCTTGCCCAACAGGCTGTGCATTTATCCGATCGTTATCAGCAAGGTAGACTGTCGGCCTACAAACTCCTATGTGCAATGACGACAAGGAAACAAGACCACCCACTACCCAAGGATCATCTGACTCACTTCTATAGGGTGCTTCACTACGGCCTTGTTGGCATGGATCATGTGAGTTACATAAACAATGTCGCTTCTGACATGAGTGTCATTTTGTGGCAAACACAGCTGCAGAGCTCCCCACCATGATGTACTTATTTTTACCCTTAGCGCCCAGTGTGAGCACAAATTTGACCTGAAATTCCAACAAAGTGAAATTCCAGGCAAGTTTTTATTGTCCTCGTTCATAAATTATTTGCAACCCGATACAGAAATCTTTTATACCCAAATTTAAAAAAAAATCTCCAACTAACCCAATTGCATGTTTTGTTAGAATCTGTTAGGGTGGGTACTGGACCCTTTGCATTGGTTAGGCATATCACCAGAATCATAATCCAACAGTTTGACCATGCCATAAGGTGTTGGAATTGCAAGGATAGGTACAGTTTTTTAGTAAATTACACTAGGGAGTTAGAGTTAATTACTGTTTTTCAGAGTTGTAATTACGTCTTCAAAAGTCATCGATCACAATCTTTAGTCAAATTACAAGCTATTCACATGAGCTGTCTCAAAGGCATTCGCTTGTGATACTCTTATGGACTTGCGATGAACTTGCGATGAAATTGAAATGGACTTGCCATAAGACTTGCCATGGGACTTGCCATGGAACTTGCCATAAGACCTTGCCATAAGACCTTGCCATAAGACCTTGCCATAAGACCTTGCCATAAGACCTTGCCATAAGACCTTGCCATAAGACCTTGCCATAAGACTTGCCATAAGACCTTGCCATAAGACCTTGCCATAAGACCTTGCCATAAGACCTTGCCATAAGACTTGCCATAAGACTTGCCATAAGACCTTGCCATAAGACCTTGCCATAAGACTTGCCATGGGACTTGCCATAAGACTTGCCATGGGACTTGCCATGGGACTTTCCATGGGACTTGCCATGGGACTTGCCATGGGACTTGCCATGGTACTTGCCATGGGACTTGCCATGGGACTTGCCATGGGACTTGCCATGGGACTTGCCATGGGACTTGCCATAAGACCTTGCCATAAGACCTTGCCATAAGACCTTGCCATAAGACCTTGCCATAAGACCTTGCCATAAGACCTTGCCATAAGACCTTGCCATAAGACCTTGCCATAAGACCTTGCCATAAGACCTTGCCATAAGACCTTGCCATAAGACCTTGCCATAAGACCTTGCCATAAGACCTTGCCATAAGACCTTGCCATAAGACCTTGCCATAAGACTTGCCATAAGACCTTGCCATGGGACTTGCCATGGGACTTGCCATGGGACTTGCCATGGGACTTGCCATGGGACTTGCCATGGGACTTGCCATGGGACTTGCCATGGGACTTGCCATGGGACTTGCCATGGGACTTGCCATGGGACTTTCCATGGGACTTTCCATGGGACTTGCCATGGGACTTGCCATGGGACTTGCCATGGGACTTTCCATGGGACTTTCCATGGGACTTTCCATGGGACTTTCCATGGGACTTTCCATGGGACTTTCCATGGGACTTTCCATGGGACTTTCCATGGGACTTTCCATGGGACTTTCCATGGGACTTTCCATAGGACTTTCCATGGGACTTTCCATGGGACTTGCCATGGGACTTGCCATGGGACTTGCCATGGGACTTGCCATGGGACTTGCCATGGGACTTGCCATGGGACTTGCCATGGGACTTGCCATGGGACTTGCCATGGGACTTGCCATGGGACTTGCCATGGGACTTGCCATGGGACTTGCCATGGGACTTGCCATGGGACTTGCCATGGGACTTGCCATGGGACTTGCCATGGGACTTGCCATGGGACTAGTCAGCTATTTGCTACCCATTTCTTACAGGAGGTGATCAACACTATCATCCAGTACAGCGCTCCAGACTTCTTCTCTTGTGGCCTTCCTGGATCAACGCTACTCATCTTAGACTACATCCAAGCTGCCAATATGATCGCATCCCACCATAACCTAGACGTACGTATTAGGCAGCCTTTGGCATCCCCTAATTGTCATTTAAATTTACACTTGGCAGGGCATACTGTGACGACAAAAATAAAATTACCAAAAAATGATCAGAAGAACTAAATAAGATGATTATAATAATTAGTTTGTTTTTTTTTTTTTTTTTTGGCAGGCACCTAGGATAGAAGCCTTGTCTTTGCTTGGTTCCTTGGTGTGCTTCCCCAATCTCTTCTGCAATATCACCGTGCTACAACCGTCACCCAAAGATGTTACCACCATGCAATGCAAGGATGTCAAGGTACAGTGTGAAACCCCCTCCCCAAAAAAAACCTCTCAACAAACAGGAATTACAACAACAAAACAACAAAAACAGGAAAAAAAGGAAACAAGATAACTATCTTAAGGCGTCATTGTGTGATGATCATTGTGTGAACGGGAACAAAAGGACAAACATAATTTTGTCAGTAATGTCAGAAGGGTCAAATGCAACTTGAAGCGACTCCTGACTCAAAGAGAATTGGTTTCAAATTGGCCTTTTTAATGCTAGTAAAATTGTTGGGTGGATCAACAACTTTCAGATCATTACCAAAAGAAGCACCTTGACATTTATGACTTGAAGAATCAATATAACCAATAACATTGAGGCATTCCGGGGACAGGCCAAAGTAGAGAAAAATGAAAATATTACCCTGTTGGACAATTCTTAATATTTGTAATTTTTAATCTATGTGTTACTCATATTTTAAAGAAACAGTATACAAATAGTTGAATAAAAGTGTTTTTAGGGGAAAACAATAACCATCTTTCTAATATGACTTTAAACAAAAAAGATGGAACTTTAAAGGCATGTTCCCCCGATATTTTACTATTGGACATGTTGATAAATGCTTAATCCATCAATTTTACTATGAATTTTCACATGCTTTTAGGGGTTGGGTTTAATCCTAACACGCCCCTCACTCAACTTCAACCCCAACCCCCTCCTGTGTGTGAAAATTCATATTGAAATTGCTGTAAATTTTCTACTTAAAGGTAGAATACACCTTTAGTAATTGCTTGAATTATCACGAATGAGTAGATTTGGGGGGTTGTATTGTATAGTAAATATTGTTTAACTGGCCTGTCCGAAGGTTTACAATCAAGGATTCTGAGAAAAACACAAAAAACAGCTTTCTTTTTTCAACCGGCGTCGAGCAGTTATTCTTATGTTATCTTTGGTTTTTTTGCGATCGCCATCCAGCTATTTTTTCGGAATAATTACAGGATATCTAGCGCAATCATTTTGCTGGATGCCTAGAATCTGTATTTACTTCCAAATGAGTAAGATATTTCTTAATAATGCGGTAGTAAATATTTTTGATATCTGCAAATGGTGTATCCTACCTTTAATGTTCAATTGTCCGATTAATGTAATAATAAAGAAGGTATTGTAGAAAGAATTTGATTGTATTTATCATACCCACATGTTCTCATCATTTTTGCTGGAATGCTTCACGTACTCTACATGTGTATGACTATGTTCCCGTTCTAGGACCATTTAATTAAAGCACTCATCAAGTGTAGTCGCAAGGAGCCGATGTGTGAAGCCCGCTGCATCGCTCTGTGCAGTCTGGGCATCTTTCTATATGAAGAGATGTCTCACGTCACCTTCCATTCCAGGACCAGAGAAGCAATCAGCGTACTTCTTGCCAGTCTCAAGGTCAGAATAATAATCTGTGTAATAATATGCGAGTCTCGGGGTGTTTGTGTGTTTGTTTGTGGGTTTGTCCGGGCTTATTCTCAGGAGTGGCAGGTCGCACGGCGGTGTGTGGGTGAGGCTTGGTTTAACTTGGATTTTTTAAAACAATTGTTATTCTTGCTTTTGTTTACACTCTAACGCACTTTAAAAGCTGCCACCCAAAAAGCTATGTTTTTTACATGGGTTATGCTACGAGGTGTATTACACTGTGTAAGCAAAGCCATATGCCCATTTAATAACAACAGAAGTGCTTTTCACTGTACATGTAAAGAATCGTTCAACACACTGCAGCTGGAGTGATTTGGCATGTACCACTACCATACACTGATCTGCCCTCAAAGAGGAAGGGTTAATAAAAAACCAAATTGGGACTTACTGTTAACATTGCCACCACCACCACCACTACCACCACTACCACCACCACCACTGTACCACATGTGCACTGATTTTGCCGAGCCGTGCAACACGCATCATCTTAGCGACTTGGCAACAGTTTATACGCGTAATATGTGTACATGTAACGTGGCAAGGCAACCATATCAAACATAGTTGAGTTGTATAAAACCAAAATTTCAGTTGATGTTTATTGTTTTTGACTGGTATTAACGTGTTTTTTGCTTTAAATTAAAAGCACGTGGAGTTTTGGCCGATAACCTGTTTTGACTGAGCAAGACTTTTTGGGGCTAAGCAAATTTGTGCGCTTGCATGTTTTATGAAATTGGCCCCTGGTTATTGGTTGTTGTTGATATAATGATATTGATATTGTTGATATGATATTTTCATTTTGGCTGTTGCAGTTTAACAACCGGGTAGTTGCCCAGGTCGCGTGTGATATGCTATTGCTTCTCTCTGACCACGCCGAGATGCTGAGAACACACAACAATGAAGCACCCAAAAAGGTCATTGAGGTTAGTACAGATAATGTCAACACATTCACAAATGAATACAAAGGTCTCTGTTGTGTGTTTTCTAGAGTGTAGTAATTTAGGAATTTAGTTTTTTTTAAATATCCCTACCTTATGGAGCACTCTGTCCTAATGGTTTCGGTGTTTGACTGATGAGGTGGCGTAAGTATATAGGTTTCGAATCTTGACTGGTAAATGTGGTTCTTGTGTTCTTGGGCAAGACAGCTTACTACAATTGCCTCTCACCACCTAGTAGAATAAATGGGTATTTGTAAGGATAAACACCAGACGTGCTGGTCTAAACCTGCTACGAAACTGGTCTTGTGGCCTCATGAGCAGGGGTGATATTAAATGTTAGGCGCTTTATGACATTGGTAAAAACTACATGTACATGTATATAACTTAGCACCGCATTATTTTTACTACCTACATGTAACTGCTAAAAAAACAGTCATAATGAGAGGAAACAAATGTGTATCCAATCTGCTTATTGGGTAAGGATGAAATTATTTGGTGACTGGAACTAGTCTGAACAGCTTGAGATGGAGACCCTTAAACAAAACTGGTGATACTTCTTTAAACTCAAAGCATTTTGCAACTCAAATACTATAAAGTATAAAAGTAACAAACCAAAGTATCCCTTTGATCTTCACCCTGGTCCCTTTCCTTGTGGTTTCACCCCTTGTTTGTTTTCCACCCAGGTTGTCACCCCTTTGCCCCCTTGGTCTGTCTTTGATTTTATCCACTCTAACCTCTTTTATTCCTTGGACTAATCTTTCTTTTCTCGGTTCTTCCAACCTTCTTCTGCCAACCATGTTGTGTATCATGCTTGCATGTCCCCCTTTATATGTTTGTTTTATGTACACAACAATTTTTTCTCTAAAGAAGATCTTGTTAAGATCAGAATTTTAGGCCCTTTCAACCAAAATATTGTTAAAAAGCGTAATCTAAACTATTCATTTTGCTATCATTTCCAAAGATGTGTCTCAGAGATGCATTTTTTGAAATTTCGTGGGTTTTTTTTCAGTGCTTGACTCGTGCGCACATAGCATTCAGCCAATAATGAGAATGCGCTCGGAATGCAAATTTGTTGGTGTAATTTAGACTGTGACTTGGCACATTTTGAATTGTAATCGAAATGTCATCAGGTGGTTTGTCAAGCACCTTTCTTCATATTTTGAGCACTTTTGCTGCTTCAAATGATACAAATTGACAAATGGTATACTACCTTTATTACATTCAAATGTGTTTCAAATTACACTTTTCTGTGTAGCGTGTCTAGTTTCTAGCAAATCGTTACAGGCAGTTGTGTATTAAAACTTGAACTTCTGTCTCACCGTGTTTTCAGGTGATAGCAATGACCATAACCAGTTTACTCTCCAACGCTGAGTTTGCCGAGAATGAGGACAATAAGAAGGTGGGTGGAAGGCGTTATAGGACCATTTGACATTCGCACATCTTGTTTGTTTCCACTAATAACATCACTCAAATAATCGTAAGGAAAAATAACATGACCCATACTCGTATTCGTCTTTATTACATAGTACTCGTACTTGTACTCGTACTATTGCAAATATTCTCCCACAAGAAGTTAAACTTTTTGAAGAGCTGCCCGGTTTTACAGAAAAATTCTTTTTGAAAAAATGTGACAAATTGAAATTTACTTCTACTTGTGGAAAGTACTGGTGTTCGCACTCAACATTTTTGGGTACTTACCTTGTACCCCTACTCATGACTACAAGACTGTTTCAGATCCACACTGTTGAACTAATGCCATCGTATCTGTGGTTTGGCTTTGGTCTTGTAGCTGGTGGTCTCCATGTTGTTCTGCCTTCTGGAGTGGTGCATGGCTGTGCCCCTGACTGCTCTCCTAGAGGTCAGTGAAGGAAGGACCAAGAAGGACGCCAAGATTCTGCTAGAAACGGTCTTCAAGGTAAAGCTCAATGCCAACTTGGAAAATAAACAAAAATACCAGTCTTATGGGCAATATACAACATTTGCTTTTACTGTAACTTTCAAAAATGGATGAATTCACGGGGGTTAGTACTGTATATATGAAAGATAGTTACACTGACTTTACACTGACTTTTTTCGAAATCTGTCCTAGACTGTCCTAGACTAAGGCTGCGTCTGAATCTCTTGTCTATAGCTACTGTCTAGTTGTTCGCCTAGTACACTTACACATACCTGTGAGCAGGCTGACAATAGACGTAACTACAGCTCTAGAAGCCCATTTTGGGCACGGCCTTGGACTAATATCCTCTTGATGTATAAACCTGCCCTTCAACTTTAAAGGTTCTTCAGAATGCCGCAGAGGGTGTCTCGACTAACCAGAGGACCAGCATTAACTTCTCAGAGCTAGCCTCCTCTGACTATGACCCCCACATCAACCTGGACACATTGAGGGATGGCCAGCCATTTGGCAGCAGGAACTCCTCCCAGCCTGAACCGCTGGATCAGGTCTTTGAGGACGGTAAGTCTTTTACAAATACCACAGGGTCTGCTGGCGTCTATTTTTGATTGAAAATCTGTCCGTTCCGCTGTTCGAGTGTTCAATGGACGCCGGACCTGCATTTCAGGAGATTTTCGGGGACACAAACTCCGGAGATTCGGACTTTGAAGGCCTTTCTCAGGACGATTTATGTCAACGATAGTGTCGACAACGAGTATGCCAGTGTGTACGAGAACGTGAGGAAGGTTCCATTGATGACGATAGTAGTGATGGGGCACAACGCGACTATGGCCCCGGCGAAGTTCGCCAGCAAGCGGGAGGTGATGCGGCTCCTAACGCGGCTCGGATAGCAGCTCGTAATGATGCATTTCGGAGGGCTTACCACCACGACTGGCTGATCAATTTTAGCCATCCCAGTCAGTGCGCACCGTTCGGGAAAAGTCGTTTCTTTCATTTGCAGCGTATGCACGACAGTCAAAGTTTTGCATATATAATGAGCTTGGAGGGCACATTTTCAAAAAATCATATCGTGAAAACCCAGCCATGTAAAAATATAAAAACGTAATAGTATGAACGAGGAATGCTTAATTGTAATAACAAACGTCATGGATGAATTTTTAATTGTTCAGAAATAAGAAATTTCGGACTATAAAAATGAACATCGTTGTACAAAAATAATGGTCTCCGAAAAAGTCCCTTTTGTAGCATTTAACGAAATCGTGCAGACAAACCTTAATCATGTGTGTTTAGGCCCGGCGTCCAATAGACTTTTATCGGCGCGCCGCGATCCGCTTTGGTGCGCCGCACAGCGCCGCGCTACAGCCTCCTGCGGCCAGCCGATGCACGGCGCTGTGCGGCGCTGGGGAAAAACATGCATAACAATAGCGTCACGGCTGAACGAACAGATTACCATGTGAATACACACAGTCCGCCGCGGCGCGCCGACTGAGTATTTCTTAGCAATTTTTGTGCATGATCAATTGATCTTCACTTTGTGCAAACATATATTTTTTTCAACAGTTGTTGACTGAAGAAAACTATCTGACATCGAACCATCGAACTCAGTTCTCGACAAGAGGAAAAGAATACCTTTCGAAAATGTATTGATTGGTTTTATGAAAAGTTGTTTAGAAAGTGCTTTTGCTTATTAAATGATTTGCTTACTCCAGTGTTTACCCCGTGGCCTTATCACCAAATATTTTGAAGGCCCCCCTGTCAATTGTAGTCTCAAAATTATTTCCAGCGTAGAAATATTAGTTTTATATTCGAATTATAACAAAATATACCTTTGGTTCGGGTCACCCTGCCAACTCTATTTTTGTGAGCGGTAAAATGCGATCCATCAACAACTTGATTGGGAAAAAATCGCCAATAACTAAAAAATATAGGCATTTATCATCCAGTTTTGTATTCCAATCATAAATCTGAAAGACAAACATCATGGTCTAATTAACAAATAACGTCAGTTTGCAGACGTTTTGAGTCCGACGCAGTTTCGATGAGGTACAGAACACGTGCTCCAGTGGGTCCATAGCTACGTGTAATTTCAAGACTAGACATAGCAAAGTCAGATTTGCTTTGCTCGTCAAGGGAGAATTTTCATGTTCATTGCAAGCACTTGCGCTCGGACCCGCGCAATGTACATGTACACCGCAGTTTTGGCTTGTCTTTTCCTGGCTTCGGCTCCATCAACAGCTCCATCCCATTGCTAAACTGCATGAATGAAGCACAATACACGAGTAAAACTGGGGTTTGAAAAACAGCCACGTTTTAAATTCTCCCTACTTTCCTTAAGCAATCGGATACCAGCGTGTATAACGGTATGGCCACGCTGGTACCCCGCTATGTTTTGTGTCGCACTGGTCATTTCTCATCGACATGTCGCGTCGAGGGGAATTCCCTCCTTTACACATGTGCACGCAATCGCTGGAAAAATCTAATTTTAGGTTATTTCAGGTGAATATTTTTGGAAACAACAAATTCCTTGAATCATAACATATGAATTTAGAACAAATTAGTCAGAGTTCGTCATCAACTATCCACGCACGGCCATAAGTAGAACCACATGGGTCGCTGGGAAAGCATTGCCCAAATAATCGGTAGTTTGTGATCGTACTTAATTTTCTCTGACGACGAACTGGCAAGGAGTTATTCATGGGGCGAAATTATCTGCAGGGGGCATCATGTTAATCCCACTAAAGCACAGCAAAGTGATACCCCCTCGCTTGCCCAGTAACTTGTATAAGGCCGATAAACGACAACAAAGGCTGGATTTTATATCAAGCAGATACAATATTTATTTATTAATTTATATAATAAAGTTCATTTATAATTCTTACAGTAAAGTTTAAAAAGAGGAAATGCTTAAATAATACTACACGCACGATCCGGATCTATAGGAAAAACGTACGCTTAGTCTTTAAGTACCCTTTCTTCTTCTTTTTTTTAATTTAGATTTAATTTGCATCCGTCACGAAAGCTATCAAAACTGCCCCTCATCGGTGACAACAAAACTGCCCGAGTTATTTTAAAAGCATGATAAAGGTTTAAGGTTGATAACCTTTTTTTAATGGAGAATGTAGTAGGCCTATTCACACGATAGACGCCGATATACCTCCATGATCTGACCACCACAAGCGTGTGCAACAACGCACCGCAGGAAACATGCCGCGAAAAAAACATTTTGCAAAAACACGCTGCGCTGTATCGCTCAAGGACGAGCGTTATTTACTACTACTACCTCGAAATAAATACATTAAAACAGAAAATACAAACACAGAAAAGGGTGAACATGATCTGAGAATTAACCTGCAGGAAATGACTTTCTTCATCGACGTTTGTTTGCCGGGCATTTTTAAGTCTTACGATTTCAAATTCGACCAGTTTGTGTGTTCTTGTTCGTGTAACGGAAAAATACATGCGTGTCAGCCATGGACTGGTTCCAGACCTTAACTTTGTCTATTGAAGCGTGCGGCGGGAACCATTCCGACAAGGCTGCATGTATTATTGCATGGGATGGGGCGGGCGAGCACATGGTTTTCTGGCACTCATATCATGCATCACCGTACCGCGGAACCGTACCAGCACGCAAAGCCTTGTTGATTTATCGGGGCATATTATTGGGGCAAAAACAGCGGAGTTTTGCTTTCGAAAATAGCAATTGTAAGTAAATAAACAAAATACACCGACAGCAGAAATATAACAAGCGTTTTAACATAACAAAAAGTGCACGGCCGGCGTATTTAATCTTGGGCCGTGGTAATTGAAAATCAGCCGCATTATTTTGAATGTGGCCGTGTAAAACACCGCCTATACGGCTGGCTGGCTGGCGAAGACCTTGCCACCTATGCTATGTACATTATTTTGTAAACATTGAACAGCAATGCAACAATAATTGGCACCAACAATGGCTTTTGAAACTTCACTAGCGTCTTTGGGGATTGATGAATGGCTTTTATTGGAATGGAGGTCATCGTCTTTTGTTGTTGAACAATGTAACCTTCTCGGCTGGCCAGGGCGGGCTGAAGACTAATCTTCACGGCGCGCCGAGGCGCGCCGAGTGACATGCCAGTGGTGAGCCCTATTTACATAAGAATGCTACCTACACAATGGCCGATCGTAATGAGCTGTGGCCAAGATGTTTGCGCCGCGCTCGCGCCGCGGTTATCAAGAATACCACAGAGTGAAATAAGGCGCCGCGCTCGCCTGGCCTTAGGTACATTATTCATCTACTCAACCGCTACTGTTGTTGTTTCTGAATCCACTCGAAACAGTCGGGGGCACCCTAAGTATCCGTCGCCGTCAGCGCGAACATTCTCGGTAAAAAAATCCGCCATTACTCGTTGTTCTAATGTGAGCCCGAACGTGATTGGTCAGAACGTGCATCAAGCGTGCCAACTGACTAATCAGCTTCTACGTAACAAAACGCAAGGCACCCATTTTTGGCACGATTCCTTGCTCGTGTGATGCATTCACGGGGGCTTGTGTTGACAACAAAGCGGTGCCTGACTATTATTTGTTAGTATGGTTTTTGGCAGGGTTTAACTGGCAAAAAACGCAACAGTTAATTGCTAGTTTAGGGATAAATAATGATGGCCTTCTAATCCAATGCTATGAATACAATATTTGACAGTTTTAAAATGAAATCTGTCTTTGTTTGTTTTGTTCCTGAACTCATATATATTTTTTGTTTTTGTTTTATAATACTTAATCTTTTAAGCATTTTTTAGTGAGTTTTACTTTTCCAACGAATGAAAGTTAAATTCGTGACCCTGCCCACCCCGAATCTATTTACTGTGAAATCTCACTTAAAAGCTGGGAATTGCAGTGAGCTCCAAATAAAATATATTAAATATACAAGGGAGAATAAAAACACAAGAATAAGCCAATTTGTCACAAAGATCATCAACAAACATGACAAAATAAATGGCGTCGTAAGAACAAGTAAAAACACAAGGCCTTTCCCCCGACATTTGATGATGACGTCACGTAAGCTAAAACGATACGGCACAAATAATGATTTTTGCAAAATGTTTGGCACTGAAAAAAACATCGACGGCTAAACCTGCAGAAGTATATGTGGTACCAATCGAAAGAACGATCCTTCGTCTATCAGAATATCGACTCCGTTTGTCTCAATCGTGCTCGAAACAGTCGGGGGCACCCTAAGTGTAAAGCTTATCAACGAAAAGTGTAAAACTTAAACCACATTTCAGACGAAGATTCACGTGTAATTGGTCTCTAAAATCTGGTAAAAATGGGTTTATTTTACAAGGAAAATGTTAAAGAAACTTACCACTCCATGCTTGACCCAACACTGCCCTCTTGCTGGGACCTCTAGCCAATGTTTCACATCGTCTCCGAGCGCTCGCGCATTCACGCGAAATCTCGAAGGGTCCAAGAGCGTCGCGCGGCTGCAAATGAAACTAGTGAAATATGCTATTATCTCGCACTGTGCTCACGGACTGATCCTCAAGGCCACTAATGGAGAGGAAATTTCATACTGAACAAATAGGTTATGTTGCATTTTCCTGTATTAAAAACACACCCATCATAGAGTAAAATACTTCGGAACAGATTAGTGTGCATTATTTAGTGACTTCCACAGGAAATCCAGCGCCATGGGAATACGTGTGTATATGAATGGTAGCGTGCTAAGGGTTAATGTACAGTGGAATGCCGCTATACTGAATGCCGCTATACCAAACGCTATTATACGCCAACAACTACATTTGAAACGTATTGCGCAGAGTAGTTTTCTGGGGAGAGTTCAAGATTTGTAACAAAAAAATATAAAGAATTTCTTAATATACATCTTTGATGTGTGCTGCCCTCTCTTACAGTTACAATACTAGGTACATGTACTTAGCTTTCATTCTGGTACAACAGTTTTCTTGCAAAAAGAATAATGACATTGATAGTTTGATTGAGAGATAGTTTGTGACATAACAGACTGCAAAGCATGTTAAAATCCCAAGAGCCTACTAATTAGGATCGTACAAAATTTGAATTTGCCTCAGGAAATTGCTATCATCATCAACATCATTATTCTTAACCTGTTTGCGTCGGATGCTGTGTATACAAAGTTTCTTCCAGAATAAAAAACAGAAGACAGATAAACACGTCACGAGCAAGGTCGGAAATATTTATCAGTGACCATCTTGCAGCGAACTAGGCCAAAACTATCAGGGTGTGCTACCCACAGATGCTGGTCTAACCTGTCTCGGATCGAGGTTCGTGAATAACTATGCCGTGCCTGGGCCCGGTCAATGTCAAAATAATCCAGGCGCGAACTGGTTAACCTTCCCCTCTCCCTTTTCCTAAATCTTGACTGTTTTTTTTCTTCGTCTGACCACTGTAGCTGAGATGCATGCTGTTCAGTTCAACGTGCCCTCATCCAAAGTTGTCAGGCTGGCTGCTAAGACGGTAAGTGTGGAACTTCTTGAAAGTCAACAAACATAGGTTTGAAAGTCGAAATATATGAAAAGCAACTTTTATAGTCTTTTCGTTAAAGGTAGTATACACTCTTTGCAAACATAACAAAAACAAAACTACTGAATTGTTATGAAATATCTTTTTTGACTGTAAGTGAATAAAAGTCTCAAGAATCGTGTGAAATCACGACACGTACATGTAGTGTCCTGTGGTTTTCAAGAAAAGTTGATTTTGTATCAATTTTCAGCAATTGCCAGCCGGCAAGCATTGGAAAAACCTGACGATTTTCTAACACTGCCCGCAACTAGGCTGGTTCATATTTTATTATAACACGGTTACACATCCGTGAATCTGAAAGAAGTCAAGGAACCAGACTACAAGATTATTTTTTAATACAAAACTATAATACAAAACTATAATCAGGTCACCGTCACATTATTTACAGCAAAAGCAAATGATGTATACTACGTTACAGAATTGTGTTCTCAACAAAAGATAGAAATAAACTTGTATTCATTTATCTTTGTTCCTTCCTTGTTATTTAATGGTTGTTTTTCCCCCCATCTGTTCACGTAGGTCATGTGTCATCTGGTCAACCATCTGAACCACTTCCCTCTTGGGGGCGGTCCTGCCCTCATCACCTCCCTCGTCAATGAACTAGATGACCTGTCCTTCAATGGTGACCCTGACGAGACCTCATCGGCGCTCTTCAACTCGCCCAATGTGCAGTTCTTCATCTTCAACGACTCATCTCTCATATCATTTGTGCAGCTGACTGACGAGGTATGTGCTTCAAGTTATTGTATACCATTTGTGAGGTGTTCTGGTGAATTGAGACAGAACTGGGCACAGGGCATAGTGGAGAAAACTGCAAAGTAATGAATAATGGGTGATGTTTTTAAATGTTCAGATTTATATTTTGAAGTACTGTAATAAAAGTATTTTTAGAAAAAAACAATATATATTTTTCTATGTACAAACTTGAAACTTCAAAGGCCTTATTTTTTTCAACATTTTACCTTTGTGACATGTTGATAAATGCAAACTTTAAACAGCCATAATTTGTTATTGGAATGTTTGATTAAAGCCCAACTAACAGCATTGTAAGGAGAATGTTATTTTCTTTTCTAATCGCAGAACCCCGCACTTTTGTCAGCTGTGTTGAAGGTCTTGAAGCTGGCCTTGGCCTCGGCCTCAAGGCCGATTTGTTTTTTCCTTCATGGCCTCAGCCTTGGCCTCAGAGTGCAAGGCCTCGGCCACTCGTAGCCTTCCAGACTCAAAGAATCTGGTCGAGGCTGCCCACTTTAATCAATGTTCCCACCAATTCATATAATATGCGTTTACTCACTTTTCTGTTTCAGTTAATTTTAATTTGTTTATCGCATTGGTAAAACACATTAAAAGTGCATATGCACAAATGAATGAACTATAAATGATTGCACGTACTGTACTCACGAACGTACGAGTAACATCTTCTTGTAGTCTGGCTCCCTAAGGGCACAAACACCATGTTCTTGGTTTGGCTCGATTGGGGTAGATTTTTGCAGTTAAAGGAAAACCCATAGAAAAAAAACTTGTGGCACAGGATTAAATCCACAAACGGCTCTTGTCACTTAAAATAACTCCAGAAAAAAAAAAATTGGCGAAAAAAAGCAGAATGCAGGCATTTTTTATAGATTTTTTTGTTTGACGCATTTATATCAACTTTATCACAGAATTATCTATCGTCGAGTCATATGATAATAATTATAATCCACCCCTGCACACAGTGCTCCGAAAGACTGCAGAATACCAAGAATACGATTATTGGACAAAATTTGGGTGATGTTCGAACTCAAAAATCCACTTTCATTTTCTGTTCTCTTAAACAATTTCGATATGTTTTCACCGTGAAAAATGATAGTTTTCCTGTAACTTTTCCAACCGCCAGCACATATTCTCGCACCTATCTCAAAATCAGAATTTCCGACATACCACTCATTTTGCTTCAATATTATTATTTTTTAATTGCAGGAGCCCAGTCCTGATGTAAGTGGTAGCCTGACCACGGCTGATTCCCACGCTCGCATTGTGGTCCGTAATGTCGGAGGCAAGTTTGTCTGGGATACCAGCATACTGTACGGACCGGGGGAGTGCAGGATACACACAGAACCAGGTGAGTTGCAGGAGCCCAGTCCTGACGCGAGTGGTAGCCTGACCACGGCTGATTCCCATGCTCGCATTGTGGTCCGTAATGTCGGGGGCAAGTTTGTCTGGGATACCACCATACTGTACGGACCAGGGGAGTGCAGGATACACAAAGTCCCAGGTGAGTTGCAGGGGCCCAGTCCTGACGTGAGTGGTAGCCTGACCACGGCTGATTCCCACGCTCGCATTGTTGTCCGTAATGTCGGGGACAAGTTTGTCTGGGATACCAGCATACTGTACGGGCCAGGGGAGTGCAGGATACACACAGTCCCAGGTGAGTTGCAGGAGCCCAGTCCTGACGTGAGTGGTAGCCTGACCACGGCTGATTCCCACGCTCGCATTGTGGTCCGTAATGTCGGAGGCAAGTTTGTCTGGGATACCAGCATACTGTACGGACCGGGGGAGTGCAGGATACACACAGAACCAGGTGAGTTGCAGGAGCCCAGTCTTGACGTGAGTGGTAGCCTGACCACGGCTGATTCCCACGCTCGCATTGTGGTTCGTAATGTCGGAGGCAAGTTTGTCTGGGATACCAGCATACTGTACGGACCGGGGGAGTGCAGGATACACACAGAACCAGGTGAGTTGCAGGAGCCCAGTCCTGACGCGAGTGGTAGCCTGACCACGGCTGATTCCCATGCTCGCATTGTGGTCCGTAATGTCGGGGGCAAGTTTGTCTGGGATACCACCATACTGTACGGACCAGGGGAGTGCAGGATACACACAGTCCCAGGTGAGTTGCAGGAGCCCAGTCCTGACGCGAGTGGTAGCCTGACCACGGCTGATTCCCATGCTCGCATTGTGGTCCGTAATGTCGGGGGCAAGTTTGTCTGGGATACCACCATACTGTACGGACCAGGGGAGTGCAGGATACACACAGTCCCAGGTGAGTTGCAGGAGCCCAGTCCTGACGTTAGTGGTAGCCTGACCACGGCTGATTCCCACGCTCGCATTGTGGTCCGTAATGTTGGGGGCAAGTTTGTCTGAGATACCTGCTTACTGTATGGACCGGTGGAGTGCAGGATACACACAGTCCCAGGTAAGTTGCAGGAGCCCAGTCCTGACGTTAGTGGTAGCCTGACCACGGCTGATTCCCACGCTCGCATTGTGGTCCGTAATGTTGGGGGCAAGTTTGTCTGAGATACCTGCTTACTGTATGGACCGGTGGAGTGCAGGATACACACAGTCCCAGGTAAGTTGCAGGAGCCCCGTCCTGACGGAAGTGGTAGCCTGACCACGGCTGATTCCCACGCGCGCATTGTGGTCCGTAATGTCGGAGGCAAGTTTGTCTGGGATACCAGCGTACTGTACAGACCAGGGGAGTGCAGGATACACACAGTCCCAGGTGAGTTGCAGGAGCCCAGTCCTGACGTGAGTGGTAGCCTGACCACGGCTGATTCCCACGCTCGCATTGTGGTTCGTAATGTTGGAGGCAAGTTTGTCTGTGATACCAGCATACTGTACGGACCAGGGGAGTGCAGGATACACACAGTCCCAGGTGAGTTGCAGGGGCCCAGTCCTGACGTGAGTGGTAGCCTGACCACGGCTGATTCCCACGCTCGCATTGTTGTCCGTAATGTCGGGGACAAGTTTGTCTGGGATACCAGCATACTGTACGGGCCAGGGGAGTGCAGGATACACACAGTCCCAGGTGAGTTGCAGGAGCCCAGTCCTGACGTGAGTGGTAGCCTGACCACGGCTGATTCCCACGCGCGCATTGTGGTCCGTAATGTCGGAGGCAAGTTTGTCTGGGATACCAGCGTACTGTACGGACCAGGGGAGTGCAGGATACACACAGTCCCAGGTAAGTTGCAGGAGCCCAGTCCTGACGTTAGTGGTAGCCTGACCACGGCTGATTCCCACGCGCGCATTGTGGTCCGTAATGTCGGAGGCAAGTTTGTCTGGGATACCAGCGTACTGTACGGACCAGGGGAGTGCAGGATACACACAGTCCCAGGTGAGTTGCAGGAGCCCAGTCCTGACGTGAGTGGTAGCCTGACCACGGCTGATTCCCACGCTCGCATTGTGGTTCGTAATGTCGGAGGCAAGTTTGTCTGTGATACCAGCATACTGTACGGACCAGGGGAGTGCAGGATACACAAAGTCCCAGGTGAGTTGCAGGGGCCCAGTCCTGACGTGAGTGGTAGCCTGACCACGGCTGATTCCCACGCTCGCATTGTTGTCCGTAATGTCGGGGACAAGTTTGTCTGGGATACCAGCATACTGTACGGGCCAGGGGAGTGCAGGATACACACAGTCCCAGGTGAGTTGCAGGAGCCCAGTCCTGACGTGAGTGGTAGCCTGACCACGGCTGATTCCCACGCTCGCATTGTGGTCCGTAATGTCGGAGGCAAGTTTGTCTGGGATACCAGCATACTGTACGGACCGGGGGAGTGCAGGATACACACAGTCCCAGGTGAGTTGCAGGAGCCCAGTCCTGACGTGAGTGGTAGCCTGACCACGGCTGATTCCCACGCTCGCATTGTGGTCCGTAATGTCAGGGGCAAGTTTGTCTGGGATAACTAGCGTACTGTATGGACCGGGGGAGTGCAGGATACACATAGTCCCAGGTGAGTTGCAGGAGCCCAGTCCTGACGTGAGTGGTAGCCTGACCACGGCTGATTCCCACGCTCGCATTGTGGTTTGTAATGTTGGAGGCAAGTTTGTCTGGGATACCAGCATACTGTACGGACCAGGGGAGTGCAGGATACACACAGTCCCAGGTGAGTTGCAGGGGCCCAGTCCTGACGTGAGTGGTAGCCTGACCACGGCTGATTCCCACGCTCGCATTTTGGTCCGTAATGTCGGGGGCAAGTTTGTCTGGGATACCAGCATACTGTACGGACCGGGGGAGTGCAGGATACACACAGTCCCAGGTGAGTTGCAGGAGCCCAATCCTGACGTGAGTGGTAGCCTGACCTCGGCTGATTCCCACGCTCGCATTGTGGTCCGTAATGTCGGGGGCAAGTTTGTCTGGGATACCAGCATACTGTACGGACCGGGGGAGTGCAGGATACACACAGTCCCAGGTGAGTTGCAGGAGCCCAGTCCTGACGTGAGTGGTAGCCTGACCACGGCTGATTCCCACGCTCGCATTGTGGTTTGTAATGTTGGAGGCAAGTTTGTCTGTGATACCAGCATACTGTACGCACCAGGGGAGTGCAGGATACACACAGTCCCAGGTGAGTTGCAGGAGCCCAGTCCTGACGTGAGTGGTAGCCTGACCACGGCTGATTCCCACGCTCGCATTGTGGTTCGTAATGTTGGAGGCAAGTTTGTCTGTGAAACCAGCATACTGTACGGACCAGGGGAGTGCAGGATACACACAGTCCCAGGTGAGTTGCAGGGGCCCAGTCCTGACGTGAGTGGTAGCCTGACCACGGCTGATTCCCACGCTCGCATTGTTGTCCGTAATGTCGGGGACAAGTTTGTCTGAGATACCTGCGTACTGTATGGAACGGGGGAAAGCAGGATATGCACAGAACCAGGTGAGATACAGGAGCCCCGTCCTGACGTGAGTGGTAGCCTGACCACGGCTGATTCTCACGCTCGCATCGTGGTCCGTAATGTCGGGGGCAAGTTTGTCGTGGCATGAAATGAGAATATTTCTATTACTCGGGATGAGTTGCCAGTTCATTACAAGCTACTCCATAGCTAATAGATCGTACAAGTCTCGCGCATAAATATTTTTCTAAAATTGTTTATTCACTTTTCAGTAAAAAGAATAACATCAAAACAAATTATTTCAAGAAACCTACTCGCTTTACACGTTGAAGTTTGGTTTCTTGTAAAATCTTGTACGTTCTCGAGGTCAACTTACACGCTCTATGCTAGTACCCATGCATACTCTTGGATGAAGAAAGGCTGGTGGGAGGGAAGTGGCTTGCCCAAGGACACAACACATAACCAGCAGCCTGTGGAAGTGCCGTGGCCTAGTTGTCTGGAGCATTGAATTTGTGGTCTGCGGGTAGTTCTGCATGTTGGGGGTTCAAGCCCGGCCTGCGCTGGGACACTTCTACACATAATATGGGTAGAGGCCTTGCTGTGGACTAGTTACCCATCCCAACCCTATTCGTGCTGTGAAGAGATCAGAATGTCTTGTTTCAGTGCCAAGGACTGGTTCTTCCACACTTTCCTCTAGTAGCCCACACCTCGAGTGGCCTTTGGCCTTGTGATAGGCGATTTGCATAAACAAAAACGCTGGATTGGAACCCCTGACTCTCTAATCACGAGTCACAAACCCTATAAATTGCTTACAATTAGGTCAAATTCTGGTGTTTGTTTCTTCTTCTGTTTGAACAGAACCCCAACGCAGACCTAGCCTGAACAGCAAGGTATTTTCCTATGCTTCCTCCACAAAGAGCAAGTCTCCCATCTACAGAATACTCAACAAGTCTGTCACTAGACTACCCTCCTGGCTCGATGTAGATGAATCATTGGATGTCTTGGATGAGGTACAATATTGAGATTATTATTTATTTTTCATTTTGTCTCTGCTTAACTTTTGTGCAATAAAAAAATAATTATCTAATCTTTATCATATACCTATACACTCTCTAGGAATATTGTTACCTAACACACCCCCCTAAAAACTAAATCATAAAATTCTGCCAGCACAATGACCACCACAAAAAAGTGATTGTTCTCTCCGGCTCTCCATATCTTGCTTCATATGTAAAGTTAATTACAAATTAATACCAGTCAGTCTGCTCTGAGGAATAATTCAAAATTTGTGATTAAACATATCTTATGGATTTAACACGTTGACTGCCGGGCATAATTTCACAGGGCGCCCCCATTTGCCAAGCATTGTACGCATGCGCATACTTAAAAGGTACTTTACAATAAAAACACGAACAAAAAAATTTGAACATAAACATGTATGTCCTCACCACAGCCAGCAGCGTATTTGTCGCGTTATCAGTGATGCCAGTGTATTCAATTTACAATACAAAAACCTTTTGATTTGCTATGAGTATACTCGTAGTGGCATAATCCGGTACACCTGTTACTACGACTATACTTTTAGTCGGGCAGTCAACGTGTTAAGCCACATAAAAACAAATATTGAAAATGAGGCTAGAATGCAAAAATAGTCTGGCACCGGTACCCCATTCGACAGTTCACAATATATAAAATCCATTCAGGGAACACGGACCAAAATGGCTTCCTTGTGATTAAGGCCCATTGATAGCTTGTCATCTCTCTGCGATCTCCTCCTGTGTATCAGCTTCAGCAGTTCATCGGTTTCACCAGCCCAGAGTGCCTGCTGAACCCCGGCGTGCCTCTCAATCTGGTCTCCCCGGCCCCCGAGGAGATCCCTCAGGAGCTGGAGAACAGCGCCATCGCCTCCTTGAAGAAACAGAGCAACAGCGAGGAGGTGTATGTCAGTCAGCATGGAGAGGAGTATAGGTACTATACCTGTAGTACTGGGTGGTCCATAGGCTGCATTCTAATTGCACCTATGAAATAATGTCATTGGTGACCTGGGGCTAATTTCATGAAGCTGCTAAACACCAAAATATGCTCAGCTTGAAAATTATGCCACGGCAAAAAAAGGATTACAAACAACATTTTGGGGGGATTTATATTATTTGTGACTGGTATATTTTAAAATTATTTATTTATGGTAATGAAGCCAAGGATCCCTCAAAAGTGCCCTCAGCAATGTAGCTCGCAAGCCTGAAGAAACCTGTTGAGAGAAGACATTGAGAAGAAGGTACAGTTTGGAATGTTTGGAGGAAAACCCCAGAAGAATATCTTGGGGAAAACCTACATAGTCAGGCTGGGACTGATAGGGCCAGGCCGGATTCGAATCCTGGTTTATGCTGGTTTATGCTTTTTAGCATGAAAGCACATGACTGTTAACCTTGTGCTAAGCAAATTGTTGTGCTTAGCAGCTCTTTGAAATTGGCCCCCAACTCGGCTCAACTTCGTTGAGTTGCTCAACAATAATTGTATAACTCGCAAAATGTTATGCGTTGAGCAACTATCCGCTGGGGACCAGTCACAAGCAGTATGACATTGCATGGAATTATAGACGGTAACCCCTTTTTGCTAAACAAACATTCTCTCTGATTAGCAACTTTCTGTAGTAAGCAACTCTACAAAGCTAGCTCCAGCTGGACTGCTGCATAGCACCATCTCTGATAACTGATGTTTTCAGGTTTGTTATTCCTTCCGTTTTAGTATGGTGACAGAGCCACTGATCCAGACTCCACACCAAGAGCCTACCTCACCGTTCCACATGTGTCGTCAGTTACTAGACCAGCTGGGAGTTATGACATGGGATAAGAGGTACGGTTGTCATCTTAGAGAGTCCCAGAGCTGTGTCCTTGGCAAATTTTGAGACCTCCCCTGCTTACATGCTGATTAACCAGTTCGCGCCAGAGGACGTATATAAACGCAAAGTTTTTCCTAGATTAAAAACGGATTACGCAAAAACACGCGACGAGTCAGGCCGGAAATGTCTGTCAGCAGCGAGCAAGGCCGGAAATGCGTGGGTGTGCTTCCCAGTAATATTGACCTGAACCCGCCAGATCAAGTTTTGTTTAAAAAAAATCCCGCGCGTCGGCTCGGTGATGTTAAAATAATCCTGACGAAAACTAGTTAACAAATTTTGAGACCTCCCCTGCTTACATGCTGATTAAACTGTAAACATGGGGAAATTCTAGACAATGCCTCATCATTACCCTGCAGATGCTCATGTTTTATGCCCTGCAGCCTATTTCGCCGTACGTTACGCCAAAGTTGGTTCGTAACGTTTTGGGTCATTGAAGAAAAAAAAACAGCTTTTATGATGGCTGATTGTGCATAGTTACAGAATCACCTTTACGTTGTTTTGGCCTGTACGCCAATAAGACAATACGACATGCGACTCATTTCTCTTGATCGGGCCACATATGAGCATGCTTCCTGACTTACATTAGACTTGATGACAAGTCGTTAGATAGTCGGGTTTAATCCGTGTATTTCAGTCGAAGTTCATCGGCACGGCTGGTTTAAGACTAGTAACGTGCCGAGTTGCGACAGATCTAACGACTTGATCAATACGTTCTCGCACCGTTATTCATATATGCGTGCAGCGCAATACATATGCAATGTATTTCTGCGGTGAGATCCAATGGCGCACTGCTATGCAAATGTAGACTCATCCATTCCTTTACATGGGGAGTTCTGATCATCTCAAGGCTTTAGGAACATGTTTCTAGATCTGGTGATGTTTAACGACCAACACACTCAGCTAGGTCAATTGCGTGTTGCAATAAAATATATCATTGTGATACACTTGATTTATTTGAGTTGTGTATGCTATATCATTACTTTTCTAATGTTACACAATACAAAGTACGAACCCTTGAAGTAATGAGAATGATCTACGTAGAAAAAGAATAGTAGCAAAACACCTCTTTTAACCGCATGTGTTGTACGAGATCTGTAAACTTTGGTTTAAAAACACTGCAGGCATACACATGTACGACCGAGAAAACGAATTTAATATCACAAAAACAATCCAGTTTGATCAGGAAAATTAAGTTAAACATAAAAACACCCAAGACATGTATACGCCAAGTTTGAATTTTAGGTAGACCTATTTTCGGGAAAAGATACGAGACATTCGCGTGAGACGATGCAATGCAGTGCAAGTATTTACAAGATTTTCTAAATTCTTTTTTAGAAAATTTTGTTTTGGTGGAAAGAATTCCACATCATAATCTTATGCACAAACCATAGAAAAACGACAATATCCAGACAATAAAAAGTGCCAGTTTTATGATAAAATTAAAAAGAGAAAATGTCTGTGTTTCAGGAAAATGTAGGCCCTAATTGGCACATTAACTGGTTTGTTTGTGGGGTTTTAAGGCAGTGTCCAGATTTGGAATCAACCTAATGTTTAATAAATATTTTAGGAAGGGTCCCACTCTTGCTGGACAAGTGGACAGAAACAAATAATTATGTGGTTTGAGCTTAAATCATAGAGCTGTATAATAAAGATACCGCTCTATGGCTTAAACTAATACCAATCACACGTGTAAATAATAACAAATAAGTCACACAATGGATTAAATTTTGCTTGCTTTTATTTTGCATTGATACACTACAGATAACATGTAATAACTACTGCCATAGTAATAATATTCTTATTATGTATTGTTTACTGATGTTATAAAACCAAAATAATAAAACAAACAAATTAATGTATACTTCCATGTTTCCAAGATAATTTTGTGACTGTTGGGACTGTTTTATTTTCTTTACTTATATTGTTGAAACATAAAATGCCAAGATGCAGAGTTCTGCGATATTTTTACAGCACATCTAAGAAATGTGGAACACCAAGATAGCTTATCTTGGAAAATGTAGTTGGTCAATTAAGCTTCCGTAGTTTACTGATGGTTAAACAAAATAAGTTTTGACATTCGCTGTCATCTGTTATCCCTCTGTCATATTAATGGGAGCAGTTCGTCCTGTGACTTGTGCAGCCGTATTAATAAGCTGTACAGCCTGACATCTCAGTAGCAAGAAGTGGACTTGGGTAAACCAATTAGCTGTAGTGTACAAAGAAAGAAAATATATACAGGTATAAATTAAATGACAAGGAAAGAATGTTGCAACATTAGGTGGCTCTACACTTCCAGAATTGTGAGTGTAAAAAACTTACCATTGCGATTTTGGGATAATTCTACAGTACATAATACATTTATGCACGTCAAATAAAATAGTTCATGACACAATATGTTGTGTACAAAAATTACCACCATGAACCAAAGTCAACCGTACGGGACAGTCTTCGTGGAATGTGTACACAATTGGTCTGAAAATACCTGTATTGTGGAATTCAATCCTTTGTAAAGGGTACCCTAGACCAACTGATTCGATAAATCTGCTGTTCTTTCGAAATATTCAAGTTTTTCTCTAAGATATAGGACCACAACTTGAACAAATCCCGCTGGAAACGAAAATAACGTTTTCGCCTAGAGCAATGTTCTCCTAAATCTCACTTAAAACCGTAGTCCTGACATTTTCTACACTAATAGTTCACTGATCGTACAGTCTGCGAGTTTATATAATAAATTTTATTATTTACAAAGGATTGTAATGCAATTTTACCCACCATCGCTGCTGCTGTGTCACTCTCGACGGTCTACGATACGGTACGCATGCACGAACATGCGAAGGCAACACTTCACGGCTCGCAGCTAGCTAGCTATCCTACATGTACAGTATGTACGCTCGAATTATCCAGTTTGTAGAGATCAGTGGTACCGGGTACCAGTACAATACGCGAAGCAAAGCATAGAATACATGCTGTATAAAGCTGCTCATAAATTTGTATCCCCTCTGGAATCTGAACCAATCAGAGTGCTCGCATAGAATTCGCTAGCGATTGTCATAGGTTGTGTACAAAACTGAAAACGAATTGTCCAAGTCGGTAAATTAACTTCGAAATTGGGAACGAGGCAACCGCAACCTCCCCCCTGTATATACCGAGTAGACCGCTATTACCGACTTGGCACCAAGTCTAGACTTACATACACAATTTGTTTTAACAATAATATTTGCATACTCATAGACACACATATTTATATACACGCATAAATCAATGAACGCATTTACATTATGCGACAAAGTTGTGAGCCTTATTCGCGCAACCGTTAAAAACATTTGGACGGGAAAACTTTGCGTTAATATACGTCCTCTGGCGCGAACTGGTTAACAAGTTATGGCTCTTTAAAGTTTGCATTTATCAACATGTCACAAAAGTAAAATGTTAAGAAAAAGGCCTTTGAAGTTTCAAGTTTTGTACATGTGATGTTAAAAAATACCAATTGTTTTCCCCCTAAAAACACTTTTGGCTTCCATACTACTTCTTAACAAAATATAGTTAGTAGGCATACCAAAGATTACAATTATTAATAAATCTGAAAATAATCTATCATTATTCATTATTTTGCATCGATGTTTAGCTTGATTATCATAATATAATCCTGTCTTGTCTTTGCAGGTCGCAAGTTAACGTGGTGAAAAAGAACGATCGTTTGTTGAGGGAACTGAAGAACCTGGATTCCAGGCAATGGTGAGATATGTGAGGGGCAATTTTATTTTATTTTTCCCTGTCTAAAAAGAAGTAATGTCAAGGTTAATTTCTGAAAGTTTGATGAAAGAATGATGAGTTTGATGAAAGAATCAAACTCGATGGGGTTTTATTTCACAATTTTTGGTGCTTTTCGAAGGGGCTAATATTTGGCTAGGATTTACGGGGTTAATACTTCACATTCCCACTGCAGAGGGTTTTGCTAGAGTCAATGTGTAATGGGCAATTTTCTTAAAATAGTAAATTGGGGGGGGGGGGGGGGGGGGGGGCGGCGCACATAATTTGTTATATTGGCATCTCCAATTTTTTATCGTTTTTAATATCGCACGTCTTTTGTTATGATTTTAAATAATGTGAAAAGCTGGGATAGAGGTTGTCAGTTTAGTGCAATTTGGTCGTTTTTATATATTTCTCTATTAAGTGTCCTTATTAAAGATGACCTGTTTTTATTCACTATTGTTTATTTTTTCTTCATTTTTTAAAAAGTTTTTTTTTAGTTATATTTAATTGTTTTGATGTATTTTTATGTACTGAGGGCCCCAAATGATCAGCTTCTGCTGGATGGGCCACCCTCATTAATTAAACATGGTTGTAAATAAAAAATGGATGATAATTTTTTTGTTCTGCAGTCGGGAGACACACAAGATCGCCGTTCTTTACGTTGCAGAAGGCCAGGAAGACAAGATGTCGGTGTTGGGCAATGATCGGGGAAGCCAAGCATTTGAGAACTTCATTGCTGGGCTAGCCTGGGAGGTAAGGAACATTAACCCTAACTCTAACCTCCCTGAATTCATCAAAATCTAAACCCTTGTTTTGGAGAATTGTTGGTGGATTCAGGATACCTCCATATTGAAAACTTGGGGATTTTGATGGATTCTGGATACCTCCATATTGAGCAGTCACCAACACCAGCGTGACAAAATTGGTGGATTTGGGCAGATTCGAGATACTTTCTAGTAAAGATACTGTCCTGAATTTGGTTTAAAAAGGCATAATATTTTGTATTTATCTGTTGGAAATACCGTAGCAAAGTAATTTGGACACGGCCGTACACACTTATAAATAAACCCCTTTGATAGTAATAATTTGTTTAACAGTATTGTAACGCCCGTGCCGGTTGGGCGGTAGAGGGCGCTGGAGCGATTCCACGGTGGTGGGATCGCCCTGGTGGCTCCTGCTGGTGCGCCCCGGAAACCCGCCTTTGGATTGCGCAAGCGCCGAACCAGTTCTAACCAGTTCGGGTGCCGCGTGATTGCGGGAGCCTGAAGTCCATGTTTTGGTCGGCAAGAGGTCAATAAACCAGAGAGAATCACCGGAAATACAGAATACTTGCGTCAAGAGTCCTTCTTGTGTGTGGTAGTAGAACCCAGGCGAATCTACGTTACATTGGTGGCAGCAGTTGGCATGCAGGAGGACTAAGGAAACCAGGTGAAGTTTTCATGTTTTCACGAAACCATGATGGTGTGGCGGCCGACTCGCCCTGCGGCGGGGAGGCGAGCTGGAGTGCGGGCCTGGGGAGCGGGGCCCAGGAGCCGGTGCATTCCGTACATCACGCTGGCGGAGTTAGAGGCCTTCTTTAGGGATGTTTTGGGGAACTCTAGGGAGGTTATGGGGACTTGGGAGTCTGGATGTTTCCTGGGGGAGGAGTTGGAGAAGGATAGCGGGAATTTCGGGACATGCGCCAATGGCTGGGGGCTTCAGTGCGTCCACTCCGATTTGGAGAGAGGGCGCCCTTCTCCATATTTGTCCGGGTCCGCTACCAGGTCTGTCGGGGGGCCGCCCCATGCTGTAGACGGCGGCGCAGCAGACGGATGGTTCCACGCGGAACAATCCCAAGCTGTGCCCGTGGATGCAGTGGGGGGCGGGGCCTCGTCGAGACATTCTCTGGATCTTCTGCAGGAATGAAACCGAGTCGGGGGGGGGCCCGGCCCATGCTGTAGACGGCGGCGCGGCACACGGCTCGCAACACTCGGAGCGAGCCCGATCCGTGCCCGTCGGCGCAGCGGGGGCGGGGCCTCGCCGGGACGCCCACGCTCTCTAAGCCAGTCATCAGTCACAAGAGCCAGTCACAGGAATCAGTCACAAGAGCCAGTCACAGGAGCCAGTCACAGGAGCCAGTCAAGTCTTGACAGCTGGGGGTGTGCCGGAGCTGGGGGTGCCAGAGCTTGGGGTCGTCTAGCGGACCACGCGTGCGCCTTGGAGTCGGACCACGCATGCGCCTTGGAGTCGGACCACGCATGCGCCTCGGAGTTGGACCACGCACGCGCGACGGAGTCGGACTGTGCATGCGCGACGGAGTCGGACCACGCACGCGCCTCGGGGAGACGGCCCAGGCGTGGGGAGACATTCCACCGGAATTCTGGGAGCAGCTTCAGGCCACCTCCCACCTACTAGGCGGGAACTTTTTGAACTTTTCATTTCTTTTGTAATGTTTTCTTTTTGTTGTATAAATTGTGCCGGGGCCAGGGGTGTGCCGGGGCCAGGGGTGTGCCGGGGCCAGGGGTGTGCCGGGGCCAGGGGTGTGCCGGGGCCAGGGGTGTGCCGGGGCCAGGGGTGTGCCGGGGCCAGGGGTGTGCCGGGGCCAGGGGCTTACCCCAAAAATTGTTGTAATGTAAATTTTTGTAATGTAAATTGTTGTGTAATTGTTGGCGTTATGCGTTTTCCAGGGCGGTTGGCCGGGGTGCGGCAGCAGCGCCCATGGTCTTGTTTGGGGGCAAACAAGGTCTTCGTGGGGGGCTGTGTAACGCCCGTGCCGGTTGGGCGGTAGAGGGCGCTGGAGCGATTCCACGGTTGTGGGATCGCCCTGGTGGCTCCTGCTGGTGCGCCCCGGAAACCCGCCTTTGGATTGCGCAAGCGCCGAACCAGTTCTAACCAGTTCGGGTGCCGCGTGATTGCGGGAGCCTGAAGTCCATGTTTTGGTCGGCAAGAGGTCAATAAACCAGAGAGAATCCCCGGAAATACAGAATACTTGCGTCAAGAGTCCTTCTTGTGTGTGGTAGTAGAACCCAGGCGAATCTACGTTACAGTATGTTGGGTTTTAATTTTTTTTTAAACTGATTACATGTACATGTACTTATAAAACATCTTCAGTTCTTAGTGTCTGTGTGGTGTGACGAACACATTATCATGCAGCGCACTAATAGGCGACAAGTACGTGATGTCACATGCGTTTGCGTTGGTTTTAGCGCTGAGTATGAACTGGCCTTAATCCTGTCATCAAATCGGCTCCTATCTGCCCAGATTTGTTCTCTAAAACTTTACTTTCTTCACATTGTCTTCACGTTACTGGGACTCATGGGAGATCAGTAAATTCCACTAAATTGGCTACCCAGTTAAAACAAGAAATAAATAAATTTTCCCTTTTTCCTTTCAGGTTGACCTTTCAACTCATCAAGGCTTCCTGGGAGGTCTTCAGCGCAATAAGAGCACCGGGGAGACGGCACCGTATTACTCAACCTCGACGGTGGAGGCCATCTTTCATGTCTCTACCAGAATGCCTTCTGAAAACAACCTTCTTCATAAAGTAAATTTCTATTACTAGATTTGCTACTTTCGTTTGTTCTGATATATATTTTTGTTTTACTCTACCTCATACATGTACATATTCATGACCTAGAGTGGAATCCTTACTGGTCCATTTACCATCACGTGCCAGCTGCTATTTTTGTTTTTCTATTCACCAAGCGTGCACGCAATTATTCCCGCACAGTGTAAATACGCATGGTGCGAAATACGGTACCCTCTGGAGACATGAACACACTGTGTACAATGGAGACAAAACGTCTCCGGAGGGTAAATTTCTATAGATGAATAGGTCTCCACTGGGAATTTCACGAATTAGATTTTTGGATTTTACTTTAATTACTAAAAAACTAGGATTAGGATGTGGGTTAGGGTTAGTGTTTGGGTTAGGGTAAAATATAGGGTATATTGGGTCGAAATTTCAACCCAGGAAAAAAATTATGGTTAAAATGGGATCATTTTGAAAAACGTGCTCGACTTTCTAACCATTTTGTACACGAGAACAAAGCCATGTCTCCACAGTGATACAAAAAATTTTCGTGGGTGTAGTGATGTTCTAGCCTCCACCTAGTTGTGGGGACAGGTTCTTTTGTTTGGAAAAAACAGACCGAGTAGTGGGGACATTTTTGAGTCCCCATAGCGCGTTGGGTCTTCAGTAAAGGGGTTAAGAGGTAAAATTGGGTTAAGGTATAATGAAAGAAAATGTAGAAGACAAATTAGGGTGATGTTAACAAATTTTGAATTTTAGAATGTTCTGAGTTTGAGTTTAGAGAGATTTCTCTTAGCACACAAACCCTATGGATTGTCCCCATAACGCAATGACGAAAAGAATTGATGTACCTGTTTTACGATCAAAACATGTTCCTAGTCACGGTTGCGAAAAAATGCCCCTAGATTACCCATGCACTTTACGAAGCAATCATGGAACTATCGCATGGGTGTGGTATGAAAATACTTATGTGCGCTTGACAAACAGTAACAAATAGCCGCTGGCACGAGATGGTGAATAGACCAGTGAGAATGTGGCTCTCAATCATGAGTATGTATGAGGTTCAGTTGACTATCGACCTTCAAACCATGTAATATTTGGATATGTGACCCGCTCCATTGAAATCAGGAATAAGTCTCGAAATGACTTTTTGAGATATGCACATGGTGAGAAAGGAAATTTCATAAGCTTTCTAATGATACCCATCACAAGTGTGTATCTTTTTAGGTTAAAAAGTTATGGTCTGATGAAGATGACAGGTGTATATTTATTTGCCGAATCCACATTCCGAAAAAAACAGCTTTGAAATAAACAAAATTGACCCAAATCATACGGACAGCGCACACAAATCCTCTTCATTTTCATCTTTATTTATCGTTTTTACATACAAGACATTAATGACAATAATCTATTATAACTACACTTCCTAAAAATACAATGTTCAGAAAATCGACTCGGTCACGATTTTCACCCATGTATGTGTTCACTTCAATGGCCGATTGCGTAAGACGGCCCCAGCGACTTATTCCTGATTACGATGGAGCAGGTCACATATTGTCATTGCTCAACTATTGCTCAATCTGTTTCCTATCACTGTGAGGCCTAAAGAAGTAAAAACCTTTTTGTTGGAACGAAAAATGTGAACAGTAAAGAATAGGCCTCATTTTTGTAATACGTGAGAAAGGAACCTATTGTACTTTTCATGTTTTTTGTTCCAACAAAATGTTTTCACTTCTTTGAGCCCTGCAGTGTATGATAGTGTGCTTGTACCACTTTCCCCCAAAACACAATAATAATAATCACCCAAAATGTCCTTACTCTTTTGGAAGGATTTGAGAGAGCTAGCATTAAGAGATGAGAAAAATGAAGATGCAAAGATATAAAGATATATGGCAACATGAACAAATAAAGCAGAATATTTGTAATTCCCCGATAAAATTTCCTGATAAAATTATTACCGAATAGTAAAAAAAAAAAAAAATCATCAATTATCTGAAATTGTGTTAACATTTTGTGCTTGAATTGAAGATGCGTCACCTTGGCAACGACGAGGTTCACATCGTCTGGTCCGAGCATACTAGAGACTACCGACGAGGGATTATTGCAACGGAATTTGGCGATGTCATCATTGTCATCTACCCACTGGAGAATCAACTCTTCAGAATACAGATCCAGAGGAAACCAGAGGTAGCTCCATTATTTCAACCTTTTGTAGTTCTGTTTATATCTTGCTCCTACTTTTTAATTTTTTCTCTTGAAATTAATATTGTTTTCCTTCTACAACTTCGAAAAGTGAAATAGTTATCAGAACAGTGTTTATATGTCTTTACAACATCACACAATGAAGGGCTTGGATGCAGGAGTACTGCAACTGTACTGCCAAAAGCTCAATGGGTAATGGGTACTGTGGTTCAATGGTTACGGTGTTTGACCCGTGTGTGATGGTACACGAGTTCGAACCCTGATGGAAACATGATGCTTGTGTTCTTGGGCAAGAAACTTTACTGCAATTGCCTCTCTCCACCCAGGAGTATAACTGGGTACCTGCAAAGGTAGAGACCACATTGCACTGATCTGGAGCTGCGGCAGACATTATGAATAGGGATAATTGTAAGCAAAATTCAATCGATCTCTGGTGGTGCTCCGTGGTCAGTTTGGGTCATTTGGCGGCTGTCTACATGCCATCAACTCGCATTTATAATGCCACAAACCTCAAGTCCATAGCTGTCCCTAAATGTACCTTATGATACGCTAGACGATCAGACGATCCCCGTGGAGAAAGGGGGTTTAAACCGTTCGGAAGGTGCCTTTTAACGAGCTTGACGACCAGTTATAAAAATCCAATCACTGCCAAACTCGGCACGAGGGGATACAAAAGTTTATAAACAATAAACAGACAGACGAACGAAAATCTTTATTTGGCCGGAATCGATAATTTTTGTTTGTTTCGGTATGACATAATTAATAATCCGGTTATAAAAAACATTGACGCTTACTTGTTGAATTCAATCTGTCGACTGTCCCTAGCTAGATAACATCTCCGTGGTCAGTTAGGGTCGTATGGCGGCTGTCTACATGCCATTGACTCGACCACGTTGTAGCCGCATTCATTTCAGCTTCTCAGCGGCCCCCCTTATTATTATTAATAGTTAAACAATATTTAATATAAAATACAACCCTCTATTAAAGTCCACCCATTCCTGATAATTTAAGCAATTACCAATGGTGTATCCTACCTTTATTCAACATGATGAAAGGTTCTCGACCAATAACAATGGGGAAAACTGACTTCGGTTTGTATAAATCCGCACTTAAATTGGAACAAACTTAAACACCTAAAAAAAACTTCCTTCCCCTAAATTACCTTCCTGAAATGAGGAATTTGGGTCCATATTGTTGCTTTTACAGGTCCCCTTCTTCGGACCCTTGTTTGACGGTGCAATCGTAGACCACAAAGTCTTGCCAGGTCTTGTGAGGGCGACAGCCATCAACGCAAGCCGCATCAAGAGATCGCAACTGCCTCTCTATCAACGATAGTATCCTTTTTCATATATTTTTTCCCCAAAAAAAACCAAACCAACAAACCGACGACAATTATTGGTGAATCTTGCTGCTCAAGGTAAGTCATTCCAGATTTGTTTTTGTAAACCCAAATTTGTTGTCCCCGTTACACAGTAAACAATGTTTTTCATCATGTATGAAGAAGATAGATTTGATTTTTTACGATTGATTCGTGTTTTAAGTGACAAGGAACCACATACTGACACTGCAAAGGGTGCAGAAAATACGTTATGTACATGTACAAAGTTATGCATATGTGACCTGTCACCACAAAATGAGAGTAAAGTTGCACAATGTGATTCAGATATGGCCATTCAAAGTCAAAATATGAAGGGGTGGTCAATTTAAAGATTTTGCGTAATTTGGAAAGCCCAAGTCCTCCTCTACATGTTCAAAATTTTAGGGTGAGATCAGATAATCAAATACCTCTTAAATTATGCGATTTTGCGTAGTTAGTGTTTGGATTAAAGTCCATTAGTGGTCTAATTAACACGGTAATTAAATATGCAAATCAGGTCCTCGTAAGTATCCCACGTTTTCGAAATTTTAATATTTTGTTGTTTATACAATAGTTTGTATGTGTGGAAAATTTCAACAAGAAATAATGATTAGAACATAGCCGTTGCTATGCTCAACCGAACCTTACTTGTCATGTTTGGCAATCTTTTGTGTGTTTTGTTTAGGATGTTTATAAGTAAGTTTTCTCACAAACACGTTTTGTGAAACCTGTGACTTTCTAGAGCGCTGTAAAAAGTATTTATCGCAAAACCCCCAAGTGTTATATACCATTGGAAAGCTCTCTTTCTCACGAATTTGAAAATACCAATATCTCAATTTTCAATATTTCCGACTTTACTCTCATTTTGTGGTGACAGGTCACATATGTGACCTGCTCCTTCACAAAATCAGAGTAAAGTTGACCTTTTGATATTTTGAGATATTGGTATTTCCAGATTCTTTGAATTCTTAGCTTTAAAATGATGTATAATTTATTGGGTAGGGTATTTAAAAAATATATAATATTGACGTTACACGTCCTTGAATTTAATGTCCTCATGTGACCGGGAATCATTCTAATAATTAAAAAAACAACGTAAGCTGCATGTATGATTATGCCCCTTCCCAATAAACAAGTTTCTCATTGCTATTCTCTTGCAAAAGCAGTTCATAAAACCTAATTGTCTGACAGAAAAAAATCCACATAACCTAGCGTTTCCTTCAATTTAATGTCCTTCCCATGTGACCGAGAATCGTTCTAATAAAAAAATAAAAAGTAAGCTGCATGTATGATTATGCCCCTTCCCAATAAAAACACAATACTTGGTAGTTCGACAGAAAAAACATATGTGGGAATTGTATCATGCCAAAACCCCCAAAACGATTCCCCACTGTCAAATCGGCTATTTTCTATCATAACTCAAGATGTACCCTGCTCTAACAAAACCCGGAAAAAGGACCATTTTTTTGTAGATATTTTTTTTTTTTTTAATTCTTTAGGTTCTCAGCTTTAAAATGATGTATCATTTACATATGTACCCCCACCCTATATCCCCTGGGGAAAGGATTTAGTCATAAAGCCCTGTCAACCTAATTATGAGATAAACAGCTTTGAAGTTTAGAAAAGCGTATTACTTCTATACACAATTGTTTCACAAAATCGACAAAAAACACACTTCTGGATGACGAATTATGTTCAAATTTGAGGTGATTGTAGATTAATAGTTTGTGATTCAGAAAAACTCAAAATAATAAAATAATAAAATCCACCCGAAATGACTTCACAAGTCCATTGTAATAAAACACATTTTGCGACTTTGTCCGGGTTTCGTTAGAACTGGTCACATATTAAACAACATTGGCAGCCTTATTTATTGAAATACATATAATTATATACATGTACGTTATGATAGTACATGTATACATGCATACACCACGACCTTATCACAACTTTAGTCTAATTAACGACAACATTGAAATGTGTGTACTCCATATCAGTTTATTCTGATATATTTGTCTGTTTTTATGTGTATGTGTGTGCTGGGAGGTAGGGGTTCAATTGCAGTGTGCACTAGTAGAACTGTTTGCTGCCCTCGTGCATTCAATCCTGTCCAACGTAAAAGTAATCCCGCAGTTTATGAATAAACTATGAATACAAACGGCTTGGACCTGTGCCAAATCATGTCGTGTACGTGCCAAAATAAATGCAGAATAGGAGCCATAAATTATTTGGTTTTAATTTGTTTTTGTCAATTTGATTTAAAGGTAGGATACACCATTGGTAATTGCTTGAAATATCACGAATGGGTAGATTTGGGGGGTTGTTTTTTATAGTAAATTTTGTTTTAATAACTACCTGTCTGAAGTTTTACAATCTTGGATGCTGAGAAAAGCAAGAAAAACGGCGCTCGTTTTTAATCGGAATCGGGCAGTGATTGTCTTTTGTTGTTCTTGGTTTTTTTGCGATCGCCGTTCGGCGAATGTGAATTTGTTATTAATTGTTGTATTAATTTTTCAAAACAATTACAGAATATCTAGCGCAGGATTATTTTTAACGAAACTCGATCCAAGGCGGGTTCAGGCAGATAATACCGGGAAGCACACCCACACATTTCCGGCCTTGCTCGCTGCTGACAGACATTTCCGGCTTGCTCGTGGCGTGTTTATGCGTCATCCGTTTTGAATCTGGGGGAAACTTTGCGTGTATATACGTCCTCCGGTGCGAACTGGTTAAAGCGCTTACCAGGTAACATGTTTCGCAGATTTGATCTGCATTTTGATGAATAGGTTATGGATTTCCATATTTTCATCATTGAAATGCCATGGAATTCATTATCCTAAAACTGTAGGAACCGTATACAATATGTATACTTACACAAGTCCTTGGTTAAAGAGTTGATGCGTGTGTTTAAATTAGCCCTAATGGGACTGCAGCATTAGACAAAGTTGCTTTCATGTCATCTAGGATTTCTAGGATTTGATTGCTTTGATTGTTTAACCAGTTCGCGCCGGAGGACATATATACACGCAATGTTTTCCCCAGATTCAAAGTGGATGACGCATAAATACGTCACAAGCAAGGCCGGAAATGTCTGTCGGCAGCGAGCAAGGCTGGAAATGTCTGTCGGCAGCGAGCAAGGCTGGAAATGCGTAGGTGTGTTTTCCGGTACCATCGGCCTGAACCCGCCTAGGCTCGAGTTTCGTAAAAATTAATCCCGCACCTCGGCTCGCTGATGTTAAAATAATCCCGGCGCGAGCTGGTTAAATGTGTATCCCATGTAACACTGTACGTATGTAATGCAGGCACTCAACTCATATGTATAGCTATACACTATTTTGCTTATGCTGTAAATTTCAAAAATGGATGGGGTGAATATTGGGACATTTTTTAGTGTGTTCATAGACGCTAGAAAAAAACCAAGAACATATATGTGTTGTGTTTTTAGTCTAGTTCCTTGACTTCCTTCTGTTGAAACAGCAATTTCAGGTTAGGAATCCAGACTAATAATAAATTGGAGGCAGTGTTTGAAAATAGTTGAGTATTTCCAACGATTGCCAGCTGGCAATTGTTGGAAATTGATACCTAACAAAAGTCCACTATTCTTGAAAACCACAGCAAACCAGGTGCCGTGATTTCACAGGATGCTTGAGACTGTCATTCACTCGCAGTCAAGTACGGTATTTCTTAATAATTAAGTTGTTTTTTTACGGTTGCAAATGGTCTACTACCTTTAAATACCAAGGACGTTTTATGCGACCTGGTACATGTACGTACATGTAGGTCAATACCAGGCAGAATTGAGCAGAGCTACGAATAGTGAAACAACTGCAAAATAATGGGGTGATTTTCAGTGATGTGAATTGTTTTTATTTATTTTTTATGATGATGCTAGTTTAAAATGTTATGTACCGGTATGAGTTTCGAACTTAAATTTTATCAACAAAGTTTTTAAAAACAAGTAGTTTTTTTTATAATCTTACAGAGGAATGTAATTTTCGCTATTTTATTTTTTTATATGTTTGGAAATGACTTCCAATTAGCGTGATATTTCGGACAGTCCGATTTCAAAATGTAGCAACTTTACTTTGGAGTATTCAATTTCAAAATATTAAACAGTGTTCGAAAGAGCAAGGTCTATATTTTAGTAGTATTACAATAACTCAAACATTGACATACCGGTACCAGGTTACGTATCATGACATTTAGAAGAAAGAAACAAATGGAATACAAATTAATTCAAAAGCAACTAAATTTCATTTTGCAGTCATATCAGCATGGCATTCTGGTAGCGAGAATGCAAAAATTTGCATCAGCTTCATTTCCATGTACATGTACGTAAGATGAATGAGCCGTTTCTCCTCATTACCGCTTGAATGAAGCACGTTTGCAACACTCGGCGTTCCTCTTCTTTAAAAACAAAATCAGTCCCGAAGTGCTCGTCTATCATCACGCTCCATCACGATAGACATTATTTCGCCGTCGTTTGGCCGCACGCCACATGCCATCAACACGCTCTTTTTTTTTTAATGGCTACTGTGTGTTTGTGCCATCTGGTCTTCAGTCATCTGACGAGTCTTAATAGGCTGATTCAGCCTCTGATTTTGCGCTCCCCGTTCCCGTAAGCTGGGGATGATTCACTTGCTGTTGACATTAAAAAACCAATCAACCAAATAAACCCGCTGAAAAAAAGGGGAATATTCTTTGAAAAAGATCATTGGATTCTGTGCTTTGAATTCTAATCATTTTTCCTGCTTGCCCTTTTTTTTTTTTATGAATATCATTATCAAAAAAACAAAATAAATACACTTGTCTTTTATTTTTCTCTACTGATAGTTTCTGCCCATTACAATTTATTCATAAATACCTTAGACAGTTTACCCATTTATATTGGTCGAGAGTCCGTCACGTCGCTGGTTTCAAACGGATGATAAAACACAGGGGCCGGTTTTAAACACTTTTCCAGTGTCACATGAAATGTGTTATCTGGTGCTGGTCGCTTTAGCCTTTTATTGGTTGAAACCTCACAAAGCATGCGCAGTACCACAAATAGTGCGTGTTTCATAGCCCAGTTTGCATACTGTACTAGCATCTTGCTGTACTTGCTGTATGCGGGACGTGCGCGCCAATGTCCATTTTAGGAGTTGTTTTCGTGTGGGACTGATCAGGCCAGCGAGGATCATACCATAAACGTAGCTGAAGGCAGTATAATTGTTTAAGAAAATTGTTGGAAACTTATATTTTTTACTTTTTTGACGTATTTTACCGATGTGATATTGTTAACCAGTTCGCGCCGGGATTATTTTCACATCACCGAGCCGACGCGCAGGATTATTTTTAACGAAACTCGATCCGAAGCAGGTTCAGGCCGCCAGTACCGGGAAGCACACCCACACATTTCCAGCCTTGCTTGCTGCTGACAGACATTTCCGGCCTTGCTCGTGGCGTGTTTATGCGACATCCGTTTTGAATCTGGGGAAAACTTTGCGTTTATATTCGTCATTCGGCGCGAAATGGTTGATGGTCCTCGGCTCGGGTCATTAACTCGTCAAGGCCCATTGTTATTCCCTTATTAAAAATACGATCACTCAACATTGTAAAAAGTAAATGGTAATAGGAAATTGTTGTTTTAGATCTCAGTTGAAATGTATTAAGATTTGCCAACGTGAAACATGCATCAGAGAAAAAAAGTAAATTTTGTGTAATAATGCAAAAATTGTTGCAATAAAAAAACAAATGCATTAGTTGTTGAAGAGAATATCCACTTATTTACATTTAATGTTGGATATTTCACCGTGTATTAGTTACTCGGACAATTTCTTTGTTCTTGTTCAATAGTATTAAGAGCATTTTGTGTCTCATAAATTGAGACACCAAATTAACCAGCTCAACGATTGACAATTTTTTAGGATAAAACATTTAACGGAATTTAACAAAATAACATTCAATATTTCTCTGAATTACTTTTGTATGTTGAAAGTGAAATAATACACAAGACAAAGAAGACATTTCTGTTAATTTTTTTTTTTTTTTAATTTGAAAAAAACATCTCAATATTTATTTATTAATTTTTCCATCTCTATAAATCACCGTTCCGTTCCTGACAAAGCAAAAGAAAAAGAAAAACACCTCCAAATGTTGGTTGTCTTGAAGTTTTATAAAAGCTGTCTCTTGGAGTAAAACAACCCAATTATTCATGGTGTTTGGGATTTGTTTGCATGTAGCCTGGGAATACACACATGGTTTGTTGTTGTTATTGTTCAGTGGAATGGCGAGTGGCACTCAGCACAGTGAGAGTGATATGAAGCTATGAGGGTTTGGTGGTGCAGTGGGTACACACAATGCTTGGGCAGCCGTTATGCCCACAGGCTAATAGGCCCAGCTACCATTAGACTGTGCTGATGAGCCAATAGCTCCCCATATACCCCATGATTCAGACAGACAATACCACAAAGCCACGACCCAGCTAACACCAGAAAGGACTTTTTTTTTACTCGTTGATAAATTGAGTGTTGCGGGGCGTTTGTGAGTCAGCATGTCTCACTCTCTGTTTCTTTCTCTCTCTCTAAAAACCACACAAGATGCAGGTTTTTGGGGGATTCCTTGGTTGGTTTCTTTCTTGGTGTAACTGTGAGCACGATGGAGGTTAGGTGAACAATTCTGCAGGATGCGGTGTGTGGTGCCTCACCTGTTATCTAGGGTCAGTGCTTTAATAAAGCACTTTATTAGTCGAGACACTATTGGGATATGTGTAAAATTAGTCTGTTTCACTGACCTGGGGCCAATTTCATAGAGCTGCTAAGCAAAATAATTTGCTTAGCACAAAAAATCTTGCTCATTAAAAACAGGTTACCAGCCAAAATTATACGTGTTTTTCATGCTAAGCAAAAAACAGCCGATTATCAATCCAGAACAATAAAGATCAGGTGAAAATTTGGTCTGTAACCTTGTTTTTGCCAAAGACAAATTGTCATGCTAAGCAATTTTTTGTGCTTATTAGCAGCTCTATGAAATTGGCCCCTGATGTCTAAAATAGAGGTCAGGCACATTAAACCACCACTGACGAAAATAGATTGTGTCACACTGTAACTGCAAGCAGGACAGATATTGTTAGATGCTGCATGATTTTAAAAACGATAATACTCAAATGTCAGTGAAACATATTCAGAAAACTTAGGACGTTTTTCGGAAACAGGAGGAATTCCTCAGAAAAAGTCACAATCTTTTGGTCTGGGAACCAGACTAGTTTAAAATAGCCTATGCAATTAAACTGTGTCAGTGTTGAGATTTTTTGTGCATTTTTATAAATGTTTTATTATTTATTCTTTTTGTTGATTAAAAATGTTTAAATTATCCCAATTTAGCTAACAATTTCACCAATTATAATATTGGAGCTTTTAAGAGATTGAAGATAATATATTTGGAAATCTTAAAAATTTTGGATTCATTTTACAAAATTTTTGTGTAATTTATACAACATTTCTTTCCCTTGCTTAATATTAAACTCGTTTTTTTTTTGGCACTGATGTTGAAACAAATTTGTGATGCATTATGATGGATAATTCTACTTTTAAAGCACAGACGGAAATATACATAATTTGCTTTTGCTGTAATTTTCATAAATGGTTGGATTTTGGGGGTTAGTACTGTATAGTAAATATTATTACACTGACCTGTTTGTGTTCGTACATGTAGATGCTGGAAAAAACCTAGAAAAAAATCATGTTCTTGACCCCACTTAAGGTATTTTTTAGAGCAATTTATAAAAGTCAGGGAATTGTACGGTTAGCGAACAAGTCTAGCTGGCTTGTACCCGTTCATATCGATTGCAAACAAAAAGTGGCCTAACTAAATATAGTAAATTGGGGGCAGTATTTGAAAGAAGCCAGTTTATCCAACGCTGGTCGGCCGACTAGTGTTGGAAATTGATATAAAAATACCACTTTTCTTGAAAATGTCGGCACACAAGGTGCTATAATAGACTGTAATTCACCAAAACTCCAGTAAGTTATTTCATAATAATTTGGTAGTTTTTTTATTTTATTTGTTATGTTATATACCGGTAATACCTTTAAAGGTAGGATACACCATTTACAAATATCGAAAATGTTTACTACCCAATTATTAAGAAATATCTTACTTATTTGAAAGTAAGGATTCTAGGCATCCAGCAAAATGATTGCGCTAGATATCCAGTAAATGTAATTGTTTCGAAAAAAACGAACGGCGATCACGAAAAAAAGCAAAAAAAACCATAAGAACCACTGCCCGATGCCGGTTGAAAACGAACGTCGTTTTTCTTGCTTTTTTCAGCATCCTTGATTGTAAAACTTCGGACAGGTCCATTATTAAAGCGATATTTACTATAAAATACAACCAATTCAAGATAATTCAAACAATTACCAATGGTGTATCTTACCTTTTAAATAAAGCAAAACAGTGTATTCCCAACGTGTACATTAACACTTGCTGTTATTTCTACTTCACACTGCTCTGTGTGTGAACAGATCGAGTGAGCAATGTGTGCATCATGACTGCTCTCTATTAACTGTTGCATTCTGATAATCTCTGCCACCTGCTACTGCAAAGATTGGTTGTTTTGTAATTATACATGTACATTCATGTCTTCTAAATACATCTTGTGCCTGCTCTTACAGCTTTAAGAATTTCAAACCTTTGCCATTCATCAGTTTCCGGCTTAAGTATGGTAGAGTGCATGTTGCTGGTCATTGTTGCTTTTCTGTCGTTAAGGGGGGGGGGGATGTTTTTGTTTTTATTATCCAACTGCGTAGTCTTTGGCAGTAATAGCAAGGGACCACTGATGCTTGGGTTCAGCACCCAAGCAATCTCTTGTATAAGAGTGGATTAAGGAAACTGACAAAGGGATAATCCTAATAAACGAGGCATGTTGGAATGGTGAAGCACCCATTGAGCTCCAAAGCATCCATATGATAAGTGGAGAAATTACTTTTATGGTTTGTTTAAACCTCCTATAGCATGTAAACTCTCACACTGATTGCTAAGCAAGCCCTGTTGATTCCATGGGTCCCTGCTTGGAACAATTTCATATCCACAGAATAACAACATCTTTTCAATGGTCTTTAACTGATATGCTGTAAAGAACAACCTTCAGTACGTGTTATTTTCTTGTATTTGATAAAGGGGTATAGATCTTGCACTGGTGTCTTTCATCAGGCCAAGAGCAAGAACCAGTTTTGCAGTTATACTTGAGAAATGAAGTGATGAAAAGAAGAAATAATTTTTTAGGATTGTGAAACATTCTGTGACTATAAACTGTCAACTGCAGCTAAGATTGAAAATAGTACGGCATATTTTTTTCATTACAGCCAGTAAGTAGTTTGCAGCAGTTTTAATTTTAAACAAATAAACGACAAGGGAAACTGACTTAATTGTAGTCATTTTTATTCATCTTTCTCAAGTATTACTGCAAAACTGGTTCTAAATTTCGGCCTGAAAGATGCCAGTGCAAATTCTGTTTTTCTTTATAAAAAATTAATAAATGACATGTAGGTCGTTCTTAACAGCATATCAGTAAGATCATTGGAAAGATGTTTTTTCTGCTGGTGGGATACGATAAGAAGAAAAACAACTTCGCTTTCACGTTCTCCTAAGGAAAGGCAACATATAACAATAGAGCCAGGAAAAAGTAAATGCCCCGCAACAATAGCTGTTTGATAATCTTTCAGACAGCGTATTTACCCGGGGTCTATTACAAGGTATCACCAGCCCCTCAAAGTACAGATATGATTGAAGGCTGCACAATTAAAACCAATCAATAATTAACCGGTTCTCATTTCCTGGGCCGGTTCCCAACCTGATTGGTTTTGCGGCCCGTTGACACTGTGATAGCGTGCCGTTAATGACGTTAAGGAGTCAATGTTATCTGCTAACTTTCAAGTGAATGAAGCTTTATGGCTGGTACCTGCTTTTTCTCAGCATCTCCTCTACGCCCCCCTCCAGCTTTACTTATTTTATTTTCTTCATAGAGCTAGTTTTTTTAAGGACCTTCTTCAAACCTCTTCTGAGATAAAACTGCTACCTTATTTTAGAGGTTTAATATTATTATTTTTTTTATTTTTTTTTTACTTTTACTTACTTTGTGAGTTAATTTTTGATAAGCTGCCAGCATTTTGTCGGTTGATTTCACAGTGTCAAGAGTTGTGGTATACAGAGTCCCTCGCGGTGCTGACAACATATTGATGGGTGAATTGTTGATCACCCGATGTCACGCAATATTTTGCAGAATGAAAAAACAAAAAAATACAAAAATTATCTGAGTGTGTGTATGCATCATTCTGCAGAAGAAAAGTATTCTGGCAATGAGAACGTGCACTTCAGCAAGCCTCTAAATTTATTTAACCAGTTCGCGCCGGGATTATTTTAACATCATCGAGCCGAGGGGCGGGATTATTTGTTAACGAAACTCGATCCGAAGCGGGTTCAGGCCGATAGTGCCGGGAAGCACACCCACGCATTTCCGGCCTTGCTCGCTGCTGACAGACATTTCTGGCCTTGCTCGTGGCGTGTTTATGCGTCATCCGTTTTGAATCTGGGGAAAACTTTGACGTTTATATACGTCATCCGGCGCGAACTGGTTAACCAGTTCACATTGAGATTATTTTTGACATTGACCGGGCTCAGGCGTGGGATTATTTGGCATCTGTGGATAGCATATCCTGATATTTTTGGCCCCGCTCACTGCGTACTTGTCGCTGACGGATGTATTTCCGGCCTTGCACTAGACGTGTTTATCCATCATCTGTTTTACAATTCGGAATAACTTTGCGTGTATACACAGCATTCGATGCTAACTGGTTACAAATTTCATGATGAAGAATATTTTTTTCTGATAAAAACGTATAGGGTCATTTACATTATCTCAAAAATAACCTACCAAAATAATAGCAACACTTTATCACTTGTATTAACCAGTTTATGCCGGAGGACGTGAATTATATGCACGCAAAGTTTTTCTCAGATTCAAAACGGATGACGCATAAACACGTCACGAGCAAAGCCGGAAATGTCTGTCAGCAGCGAGCAAGGCCGGAAATGAGTGGGTGTGCTTCCCGGTACCATCGGCCTGAACCCGCCTCAGATCGCGTTTCGTTAAAAATAATCCTGCGCCTCGGCTCGGTGATGTTAAAATAATCCCGGCGCGAACTGGTTAAAACCCTTTCCTCTTACAAGCCATGGACTGCATACTCCATCTGTACAAGTCCACTGGCACTATACCACCAGTCATATAAGAATAAGAATAATAACTTTATTTTCTGATGGTAGCCATGTCACCTCGAGGGTGATTTTCAATGGGCCACCAATACAATAAATCCAGAATAAAATGACAAAAACATAAATAAACGGACTAAATAAATAACTAACCGGACTAAAATTGTATTTCAAGTGTAATAAATAAAAACATGTAAAGGTACATGTAACACACAACTCTTGCTTTTTTCTTTTTTTTTAATTGATGGATTAGGGGATTTATATTTTATGGCAAATATTGATACATTGGCCAGCTTAAAGTTTTATGTTCACAGATGTTGTTCTTGTTGTCTGGTTCCCTGACTCTACTTTAATTAATTTATTGTTGTCGGGAATTAACAGTTTAGGGAACCAGACTAGCTGGCTTGCACTGTTTTGTAATCGTTTTGCAAACAAAATGTACTGTGGACTAACTAGATTTGATAAATTTGGGGCAGTATTTGAAATTAAGTTGTTGGTTTTTTTACGATGCTCAGCCCCAAAAAAATTGAATTTATAAAAAAAAATCCACTTCTCTTGAAAAAGATTGCAATAGATGCCACGATGTCACAGGATGCTTGAGACAGTATTTCATCATAACTCAGTAGTTTTTGGTTTTTTATGTTTGTAAATGTTGTGTATATTCTCTTTATCTTGGAATGTTATTTTCACAGGAAATATTTTTTATAGAGGCATATTGAATAAAAATCAAACTAGAAAAATTACAAACATCATGGGAATGGAGCAAATTGTGCTTTGTTATAAAAATAAATGACCCACACCCAAAAGTGTAATAAGGCTTCTATGGCTTAATTCTCTTAGCAGAAAAAACCAAAGATAACGAATCTCATGAATATGAATCTTGTGATTCTGATTTAATATTCACAAAATAACCCCCCCCCCCCCCTCTCTCTCTCTCTCTCTCTCTTTCTCTCTAAACCCCATTGGTGTCAATTATCTTGATCTTTTATTAAAAGATTTTACGACCCCTTCCGTTACAATGGCAGGGTTCGTTACTTGTTCGCTTTGTCCTATGCCATTGTGATTAGCCACAACCCCACAATGCATTGTCAGGTCTTTGAACCCAACCAGCCATTTGTTTGGCCCAGGGGACCCAACCCTTTTGTGCCCCCCCCCCCCCCCCCCCCCCCCCTTCCCAAACACCACAGCTCTTTGTCTGGCGACCTCCCAGGACAGCTGAAGTGGCCCATTCATAAAAATGCCCAAGTCTCAGGAGTTCTGTTTGTATTTCACTACGTTTCTATTTTTAGGATTATGCATGCTGCACTGAAGTAACAACAGAGTTAACAAAACAAATTCACCAAATCTTGACTTTTCTGTATTGTTTACTGTTTATTTTATTTTTTTTATTTTGAAATATTACATTTAGAATTATTATTGCAGTCGTTTTATTTTAATTGAATTTGTGTATGTATGTTAATGGTGATATAATGCTGTTGCAGAAATGTGAATTTTGTTTTTCTTTCTTTCTTTTTTTTTTGTTTTTTTGGTTTTTTTTTAATGGCTTTTTACTGCCTTTTGTGCAAATTGTGACTGTTATAATGGTGAACCCAAGAGAAGAATAACACTGGGGCAACAACATAAATTTACACTAACCCACATTTCACAAATGGACAGTCGGCAAAATGTTTTGTATACGGTAGCTTACCAATATTAAAGTCAAAAAGAGATTTGTGAATAACTCTTCCAGAAATGATGAATGAAGTCACCAGATAGCGCTATCCTGAAATTTCAATATCTGAGACACAGTATATCAAAAAACCAATCTGAAACGCCTTCAATGGGCCCCATAACTCAACTCTCCACCCTTTTCCTGACCTATGATTAGGCCTTCTTTCACCCATGTGTGAGATATAGTTTAATAATTAAATAATTGAGGCCATAAAAAGACAAACCTGTTATAAAATTTATGGGGTCACAATCATGGTTTTTAGTTTTTGGTTTTTAGGGTTTGGGTTTTCGTTCCATATTTGATGGTGTTTATCTCCACAGGAATAAACATTCACGGAATGACATTTTCATAACTGCTTCGGCAGCACTCGCATGAAATGATGATAAATGTGACCCGCTCCATCAAAATCAGGAATAAGTCTCGAAATGACTTTTTGAGATATGCACATGGTCAGAAAGGAAATTTCATAAGCTTTTTAATGATACCCATCATAAGTGTGTATCGTCTTAGGTTAACGAGTTATATATGGTCTGATGAAGATGACAGGTGTATATTTATTTGCCGAATCCACATTCCGAGAAAAACAGCTTTGAAATAAACAAAATTGACCAAAATCACACGGACAGCGCACACAAATCCTCTTCATTTTCATCTTTATTGATCGTTTTTACATACAAGACATTAATGACAATAATCGTTGATAACTACACTTCCTAAAAATACAATGTTCAGAAAAACGACTTAGTCACACTTTTCACCCATGCATTTACTTCAACGGCCGATTGCGTAAAACGGCCCCAGCGACTTATTCCTGATTACGATGGAGCGGGTCACAAATTTGCCAGTGTGTCTCATGATGATCTGCTGCTGTGTATTGAGAGGGGAGGTATTTAATTCATTACAGCCTAACAAAGCCAATTGGATTAGCCTATGCTTTCCTGCCTTCCTTTGTGCTCTTCCATCCATCTAGGCCTAAACTTTGGCTGCCTAATTTATTGGCAGTATCAAAAGCCATTTGGTTTTTGTTCCCCCTTTATTTTCCTCCTTTTGTTATCGCTGATGTGTATAAGCATTCTCTGTAAAATGCTTTCTTTCTCTTTATATTTCTATGCGGTGTATGATGCGGAATTAATGATGATTATGAAGAGAGCTGTGGTGTTTGTGAGTGGCTGGTGTCTGTCTTGTTATTGGTTGACCGGTTAGCCTGTACCATGAGAAGTAAACAAAGTAGTATGCATCGCAGAGTCCATAGTCCTTCTGTGGTCCTTTGTGCCACACACCACCCCTCCCTCCCTCACCCTTTCCCATCTGAAGGACTCGAAGATCTGAAGTGGGCAAGTGCCACATCTTGCTTTTGCAATGTAAACCTACCAACAAACCTCCCCCCCCCCCTCTCCATCCTTAGATCATAAAAACAGCCCCAGAGATTCAACAGTTGGTCTTCTCACGGGAATCAAAGAGCCGTGACTATGTTTTCCAGCCTATAGCCCAGTAGCGGCCAGTGAAATGAATGGCCCTGCACTATTATATGAAGTTCCCTCATGTCCCTTTACTGCAGATTGTGTCACCCATTTGGGGATTAACCATACCCCTTTGTGTCCCATTGATAAGGCACCATACGTTGTAGCTTGGGTCGCGCTTGGGTCGCGTGGCACGGCCCAAACCCCAAACAATAGTCCAGCTATACGCATGTTGAGGCATGTGTTGTTGTGGGGGGGGTGGGGGGGGGGGGCATAGCCTGAGAGGGCTATACATGTATATTTATGATCCCAGGTGCAATGATTGGCCTACAGAGATACGGCCGACCAATTGCATCCCTGGTTTGAATAACTACAGATTTATCTAAGGAGATTTCTTTGTCCCCCCCCCCCCCCCCATCTGCATACATTGTGCCTGACCGCAGCCATAGAGCATATAGCAGGAGAAGGCTATACACAAATGTACATGTATATACACACACATCTATGCTCTTTTAATAACGGCCTGCCGCATGCAGCCATTTCGCTTTATGATCCCAGGTGCAATGATTGGCCTACACAGATATGCCGGACCAATCGCATCGGTGGTTTGAATAACTACAGATTCATGTAAGGGGGGTTTCTTTGTTTCGTTCGCCCCCCATCTGCAGGCATTGTGCCTGACCACAGCCCATTGAGTGTTTATGGCTTGTTTCACACGCTTCAGCTAGCCAGCTGGGGCTGTTAATTCAGTGCCTATTTTATGTCTTATTTGGTGGCTAGCTATAGGCTAATGAGGCTGATCGGTTTTGGTTTTTCGGTTTTTGTTATAAAGGATTTTAAGGAAATGAATGGGGACTACAGGTTGTATTATATTAGCACCCTGTGGACTTATTAAGGGTTTGCAATGATGGTGGGATTTCAGTTAACAAATTATGAGTATGCTGTTTATTTTTGCTGTCATTTGCTAGAGAATTGCTAGGAGGGAAAACAAATTGTGTGTAGAATTTTTTTTTTTTAAACGTTATCACATTTTTGTGTGTAGAATTTTTTTTTTTTTTAAACCTTATCACATTTTTGTGTGTGATAAATTTAGGCGCCGTTCACATTTTTCAATTTAAGTTGTGCAATATTTTCAACGTTTGCAAAAAAACCAAAACTGAATTATAATAAAATACCTTAATTGACTGACAGTCTCAAGCATCCTGTTCAATCATGACACCTTATGGTGTGCTGTGTAATTTTTGAATAAATTCCCAATGGAATTGTTTTGTTTCGTAGGGGTCAGGGAACCAGACTACAAGAACACCATTAAATTTTCCTTGGTTTTCCAGCATCTATGAACACACAAGAGATTTATAAACACAACACACAATAGATTTTTTTAAACAGGTCGGTGTAACAATAATTTGTTATAAAATACTATAATCTTCTAAAGCATGCATTTTATTGTACAATTACCGATTACCTTTTTAGCTGTGTGAATGCTGCATTATTAAAAAAACATATTCTAAGATTTTGATTTTAATTCATTTGCTGAGTTACAATTTGAATTGCGACCACAATCTGCGTTTAGGGCGCGTTCTCAGCCAGCGGATTGTCGATCGCCTGCCCAAACAAATTGGAAACATTTCCAAAAGTGCATCTCTAAAACGCATCTTTGGAGATGACATTCTTTTGTTTTTTTCTTTAAAATGACAGCATGCCAAAAGGAATAATTTCACAGTGAGTTCAGAACCATTAACCAGTTCGCGCCAGATGTTGTATATATAAACGCAAAGTTTTCCCCAGAATCAAAACGGATGACGCATCAACACGCCACAAGCAAGGCCGGAAATGTCTGTCAGCAGCGAGCAAGGCCGGATATGCGTGGGTGTGCTTCCCGGTACTGGTGGCCTGAACCTGCTTCGGATCAAGTTTTGTAAAAAAATAATCCCGCGCGTCGGCTCGGTGATGTTAAAATAATCCCGGCGCGAACTGGTTAATATCTTTACAAGTAAGCTTTTTACAAGTATTTTGATTGGTTACTTTTTAGATAGTTGTAAAAGGTATGTTCCACCTTTAAACAGTTCTCCAGCAAACATCGTGTACCATTTAGCAGTAAAGTCAATTACTGTGAAGTGCGTTTACAATATTGTTGGTTGTAAAGATACCCATTTTTTTGTAATCCTGTTTGGTAATAGATGCAGATTCTTCAAGTCGAACCAAACCCTAACCGTTGTCTTGTTTTTCCCCTTGAGTTGCTAATGGTGTTGTCTGTAAATTGGCCTTCTATGGTCTTCACCAGTTATTAGCAGGCAGCTGACAGAGCAGGGTAAGGTGATCTTACAATAATGCCAGGCTTATTGCTAGGGACAGTGATTAAGACATCTGCCCACTCTTAGTATGAGAGCTACATGTAGGGCCCCATCTCAGCTGCCTGCTGGATTGGGTACTTAACAGCCGAGGTCGTTTGCTGCATTAGCCACCAGTCACAACAATGAACTGATTTTGGCTGATGATGTGTCCGCTACTTTATTCACTAAATTCATGTTCTTCTGAAGTAGGGTGGGGGGGGGTTGAATTTTAGTCAGCTGCTATGTCCAGATATTTTGCTAAGCATCTAACATATCAATGATCTCACAAAAGTGACAAAAACCTCTGAATTCTTGGAAAGATAATTGCAATGTGTAGTTGATTCTTAATAATTTTTTTCAACATGTTTCTTTCGACTACTTTAGTAACAGAATGAGCAAACTTGAGTATTGATCAAATTGAGCTAAATGCTTTGCTCTTATGCTAATTCATAATCATTTGTTAAAAATCTCTTTTCATCAGGCGTGTGAAATCTTAGCTTTTAGGCTGATTTCAGCATTTTTTTTCTTTCTCTCTGCACTTGTTGTCTACAAAAGTATAGGAGATTGACAAATTTCAGCCTTTTAGCTTCTTGGGCATATTCGGCTTTTGTATAATGTGCTCACTCACATGCCTGTTTTAATAGAATGTACATCATTTGCTGAAATGTTCAGAAATGGATGGATTTGGTGGTTTAGTGCGTTACAGCAAATATTGTAACACTGACTTATTTGACCTTTTGGGTTTGTTGATGCTGGACAAATTCAGAAAAACAATTTTGTTTTTGTAGTCGGGTACCCTGACCCCATTTAAGATGAAATGGAGCAATTAGTAGTCGTTGGGGAATTGTAAGGTCAGAGATTCAGTTGTACTCCTTCACAGATGTGTAATCAATTGAAAAGAAAATGTTGAATAACTATGAAACATTTTGAGCAGTATTTGAAAAAAGGCAGTTTTTCCAGCGGTGGTCGGCCGACCAGTGTTGAAAATTGATACAAAAATACCACTTTACTAGATAATGTCACCACACCAAGATGCTTCAGAATGTCATTCCCTAACACTTTTGTGATAGTTTGCAAAAATGGCAGCCCCCAGTAAACATTTACGCTTTAGTACAGAAGAAGTTCAAGATTTTGGGATTATTTTGGGATGTTGCAAGGACACATAGCAGAGTACGATACAAAAGTCTGGTTGGTAAAACTGATTGAATTTGTTTTACAGAAAATTTTAAAAAATGCTAAAAGCTGGGCAATTTAGGTTCAAAATGCCAAATATATGTGGGCACTGAAAGAGTTAATTGAAACAGTAATTTATAAAATAAACTCTTTTTACAAAATGAAAATGTCCAACTTTAAGCTTATTTCATGCTTGATTTTGACCCCCCCCCCCCCCCCCCTCCCCTTTAAAAAAAGAAATTGTCATGTGATTTTATTACTCCATGGATCCAAACAATTTGCCAACTGATGCCTCCATACTATCACACTTGACTGGCAGAATTGTGCTGCTTTCTGGCCCATTTCACTATGGCAATGCTGGCGTTTTGACTGCACTCAAAACGGAATTTAATTAAATTCTGTGAGTGCCGGATTGTGTGCTAGTCACACGGCAGCTTAACAACCACCCCCAACCACCTAAACAAAAATAAAAAGACCAAATAATCTGTAGCGTGATCCTTGTCACCACTTCACTTTCAAGGGTTTCCATAAAAATGATCGGACACAGACATCTTAACATTATTGCAATGTGCTAAATTGTCACCTCTGAAAATGTGAAATGCTGTGTTTAGCAGCTGTTTTAAAAAAATACAAAATTATGGGTGTCTGTATATTGTTGTATTTTACATGTTTTGCTTTTTGTGTATGTAACTTTAAATAGATATTTACTACCGAATTATTAAGAAATATCTTACTCATTTGAAAGTAAAGAAGGATTCTAAGCATCCAGCGAAATGATTGTGCTAGATATCTTGTGATTATTCAGAAAAATTTATTTTATAAAGAAAAATTTGCGATTGCCGTCCGGTGATCGCGAAAAAACAAAGATAACATAAGAATAACTGCTCGACGCCTGTTGAAAACAAACGCCATTTTCGTGCTTTTCTCGGCATCTATGATTGTGAAACTTCGGACAGGTCAGTTAAACGATATTTACTATAAAATACAACCCCCCAAATCTACCCATTCATGATAATTTAAGCAATTACCAATGGTGTATCCTACCTTTAGTGTGCAATTGTATGTGCAAAATGTATATTTGTTGTTTGTTTGTATATTTGCTGGGCATTGGTGGAGAACAGTACAATGTACTGATCTAATTGAACCCAGGGTAAACAAGAAAACATGAAATGGTTTTCCATTCACTAGGCAGTTTCACGGCCCAGTTCAATTAGTGAATTATGCACATTGAGCCTCATACCCTGTGTGTACAAGGACATAGCATCCAATTAGAGTCTGACATTACTCTAGTAGCTCAGGCAGAAATATGATGCTTTTGTTCATTATCGGGTCGAAATTCAATTCCTGGACTATACATTTTGAGATTGTTTTCACTCATTTTACAAAAAGAAAGTGCCAAAGAGTGTACATGTTTTTGATGACCGATAAAATGTGCACATTTCTTGTTTAGCACATAGAATTATTTACAACCGTGAGCGAAAAATTTGATTCATCCTCAGTTCAACAAAATCGTTCGTTATTTCTTAAATTTGTCAATCTAAATCTTCCACGTACATGTATCTCTGTAATTGTAATCTTAACCAGTAACATAGGTAGTATGCGGTAACACCATGTAATAATTCTCTTTAGTGAGTAGTCTTGCTACAAGACTGAGTTTCTCATTTGTTTCGGGGCGCGCCGTCCGTCTATGCAGTTTATCAAGCATCAATACTCCGAAAACGGGGTTATTGAGGGCGCCCTCGATTGTCACGCGATTTGTTTGAATCGCAGCCACTAAATAGGCACGAGTGCTATATCAGTAGCTGTATAAGGCCGTGTCCAAAACGGGTGTCTAGAGCTACAGCTACGGCTATTGTCTACGTCGGCCATTTTGTAGCGCTGTCCGAAATGCCGTCTAGAGCTACAGCTACGGCTACAACGTCACAAAAATCTAGCCGTAAAAGAAGTTGTCTAGCTCAGGCAAAACAAAATGGCGGCAGCACTAACGTTAATTTTTGATCAAATTTTTGTTTATTTTTCAATGATAGTGCATTGAATTGAAACGACAAATACGACAAATTCGTCAATATCAGCAGGTATTTCGACTGGCTGTAAACAAACATTGCGTAACATCTAGCAGACGATAATTGTTGTAAATTACGTCGTAATTTCGCAAACACTAATTCAAGCATCGCTTGGGGGCGCAATAACTAGCCGTAGGCACTACCGTAGCCACGTCCGAATTCCATTTGCCTTAGCGCCTACGTAGACGTAGCTGTAGCTGTAGAATTAGACCGTAGCTCTAGACACTCGTTTCGGACACGGCCTAACTGAGCTTAGGCCAAATAAAAAAAAAATCATGTTTAGCGTTCCCGCCCGCTTCCTTTTTTGAGGCCGCGTCATTTTTTTCTTTTCTTTTTAAAAAATGGGAAAAAGTGATGATTTGTATTTTCTTTTAAAACAATTTAATAAAAATAAGATTGTATTTTTTTAGACTTGAGCATCACTGTGTACATGCTGTGAAAATTGGTTTTAGATGAGATTTGAAAGTTTGTATGGCGAAAAGGCAATAAGATAAGTAGTTTGCGATAACACCACAGTAATGCTCTTTAGTGAGATACAATGTATGTGGTTCTGAGAAGAAACCGGAGGGAACGTTTTGGATAGTGTGTTCTGCCTGTCGTAAGAAGGAATGGTTAGGCCAGCATTTTTACTCGCAGCACGTAGTAAATGCCACCGATATTTTGCGGACTTATTGTTAATGTCAGATCCATTCGCTGCACGCAGAAGCATAATTTGCATGTACGTGTAGCCAGCACGCGATTGGATCGGGCGATTGTAAAAATATTATCCATCAGTTCAATATAATAATGTAAACCGTAAAAATAATGACCTGTTAAACCAGTATTTTGTTTTGTCCTCTGACCCTGGATAAAATAGTTGTATGTAAAAAACAAAAAGGAACTTCAAATGTGTATTTAAAATAGTGTGTTGCCCGCCGACCCTGCCAAATTTGGTTATGTTCATAATCCAATAAATAAAGAAATGCTAGCCTTATTGTTGTTGTGTTGTCATATAATGTGTGCTTCGTCAGTTGTTGGTCTTGTTCCTTGACTCTTCCAAACCAAACAGCTATGAAGAGAGAGCCAAGTACCTGGAGACGATCATCAAGAATCATAAGGAGTTATCCACATTTGAGACGTTCTCTGCCCACGTCTTTGACCCCCTGCTGGCCAAACAACTAAATGGAGGTGAGGTATTTTTATATGTAACAGTTTTTAAAATACAGTAATTAGAGGCAAAATTTTTCTCAGATCTGCAAAGCAATCAAATTTGGTAAGCACAGAATATAATGCTTAGTGATACCAGAGACCATATTCATACAAAAAATACTAAGCCTAGTTGGTTACTAAAAAGGCCTGTGTAGCTGCTTACTAATTAAGTCTAGTTGATAACTAACTGGTATTCATAAAAGATTACTAGCATTAGTTACATTCTAAGTTTCGTACTAAAGTTTAGTGTTGATCCAGGGTAACTCTAAGCTAGTTGCTTACTAAGCCTAATTCTCTTCCTTCATCTACCTACTAAGATTCTCAAACACCAACTTTAGTAATATCTTTACTAATTTTTACCAAAACAGTGTTAATGAAATTACATTGTAATAGAATTACAGCTTCAATAATTTGAAGATAGAGTTAAAGGTAGGATACACCATTTGCAGATATCAACACTTTTTACTACCGAATTATTAAAAAATATCTTACTTATTTGAAAGTAAATAGTAATTGTAGGCATCCAGCAAAGAGCTAATTTTCTGTAATTGTTCTGAAAAATTGAGTTTTATTTTAAAACAAAACCCAATATTGTTAAGCCAATAACATGGCAATTAGTGTCAACAGACCGTACCTATTGACCAGTTCACGCCGGGATTATTTTAACATCATTGAGCCGAGGGGTGGGATTATTTTTAACGAAAGTCGATCCGAAGTGGGTTCAGGCCGATAGTGCCGGGAAGCACACCCACGCATTTCCGGCCTTGCTCGCTGCTGACAGACATTTCCAGCCTTGCTCGTGGCGTGTTTGTGCGTCACCTGTTTTGAATCTGCGGAAAACTTTGCGTTTATATACCGTACGTCATCCAGCACGAACTGGTTAAAAAAAAAGATCTGATATAAAAATTGGAATTTTTCAGGAAAACTTAAGAGGCGTTATTCCGATACCATTTTACGTAAATCCGTTACCATTTTACGTAAATCCGTTACCATTTTACGTAAATCCGTTACCATTTTACGTAAATCCGTTACCATTTTGTTTAAAAAAAAAGGCAAGCATGAAGTATTAATGACAATATACCTCAAACACCCCGCTCCTAGATAGCTGACACCATAGGCTATGAAAATGAGTATGAACCATTACCTAAGGTGTTACAGATTTCATCAAATCCATGTTTAAAATTACAGTAAAAAACACATTCTTAATCTTTCCACATGTAGGAAGTTTTATTTTGTTTATTTTTATATGATAGCCGGGCTATAACCAGAGCCAATTTCAAAGAGCTGCTTACGCACAAAATGTTAAGCACAAAAACCCTTGCTTGGAAATCAAGTTATGAGCCAAAATTCCATGTGATTGTGCTAAGCTAACAACAGCTAAATACCAATCACAAAAAAATGAATAAAACAAAAAAAAGGGAAAATACACAGCATAATAAATAAAACCAAGCAAGTAAATAGGGATTTTAAAAACCTTGGATTTTGTTCCATTTTGCCATATTTTGTTTCCTATCGGGCTCATTCCAATTATCTACTCCCCACGATTGTTGACCGTGTCTGTGTTCATGTGTCATCCTGAAAAGACTTTCACATCATCAAGTCATAATTACGACAGAATCAGATGAAACCCATACACTCCAGTGTTGGCCATACCACTAAGTCTCCTCCAGAACCCGTCAAAACGCCTGTCTGCAAATGTACACACGTTAATGATTACATGGGAAGATTGGATTGCCAGTCCTCAACGCCATAAAACTTAATGGCCCGAAACACTTAAAATGAAAATGGACTCCGATGTTTAATGGCTTTACTCTGCATTATTACAACTGTTCTCAGAACTGAAGACTTCCGAGTCTTAATTGTTTTGATATCGCCTTCTAAAAAAGATGCAGTTGGTATAGCCTTTGCAGCAATCCAAAAAGTAGCCAGCCAAAACATCACGGGATCCACAGAGTTTGTTAGGTATATTGATCGATCGGTATTGCGCTTTTTAGCTCGCTCACTCACGTGACCATTTTTCAAGATGGCGCCCTTCCTTTTAAATAGCGCCGCCTTGTGGCCTACTTCAAGTGCACCTTCTTCTATCATGACACAGAATTCTAAAGCAATGGTTGGATTTTTCCTCCGATTCATTGGGGAAATAATAGTCAGCCGTCACTTTTTAACGTAAGTACCGGCCAGTTGTCCCTCGATAAATACCGTCTGATATACCCAGTTGGTTTGTAAAAATTTGTTGACATATTTTCAACAACAATGTTTTGTATGTTTGGACACAAAAATCGGGAGCCAAGGATGGTGTTTGATATAGAATAGAATATTATTTTTGGGAATGTACACCATTTACAGAGCTAAAACTTCGTCAGGTTAGTTGTCAAGCATACATTCTTTAGAGTTTTGGAACCTTTGCTGCTTCATAAACAAATACAAGAGTGACAAATGGTATACTATAGCTTTAACAATGTTTTTGCAGTGTTCATTCAAGCTCATACAATCAGCAAGGCAATGGGAGTCAATCAGAGCGTGAATAATCTGTTGGGTTTGCATTTTTTACTACAATGTGAGCATGAGAGTATGACATGAAGTAAGCTAAACCTCCCAGATGTCAGGGGATAGCGGCCAATGGAATAAGCAGATTGGCTCATGAATATGTTTGATGTGCCAATATGAATTATGCATGACACTAGGCAGCCAATGAGAGAGTGAGGAATGCTCCTCCCTTATGCACACCTTTCTTACTGACAGGTCATTGTTGTTGTTGATTGTAGCTGTCCCAACCCTTGTTTCATCACATATGGAGCTCTCTTTGGAACCAACTTTTTGGATTTTGATATTTATGACACCTGTTGATCCAATGGTCCCACCAAAGTATTCCTACTTTACCTACCTTATTTTGTTTTTGTTTTAACCTTAATTGCTCCTATTTGTTGTTGTTTTGTTTTGTTTTTGTTGTGTTGTTGGATATTTTTTGTGTGTTTTTTTTCTTTTTCTTGAAATTCTACTCTTTCCTACTTTTTCCTACTTTTTTGCCCACAAACTAAAAAAACACGAAATCTCATTGAATTTCTTTAATAACTGTACTTCCAAGAGCTTAGATGCAGATGGAGCACAATTAGGCTTAAACTGTGGACTTGGGAGATTATCACCGAAAACTACTCCTGAAAGCATGCAAATGTTCTACTTGTGTTCTGATTTGTTTACTTCAAAGTCTTACTGTCATCCTGCTTTAAAAAAGTGTTGATCCTAGACTACATTTCTCCTACTTTTGTTCATCTGGGTGTGCTTGCAAGCCTGCTTTCTCTCGTGTACAATGTATGCTGGAATCTTCCAGTGTTTCTCTACATTTATTTCCTTTAACTCCTGCCCACGGTTGTTAGCTGAACCCTGTCGCTTACACGTTAATGATTTTTATCAGCATCAAGAGCTTCAAAGGGTGAGCCTACCTTTTATCCTTGATGAGTTTTCTGTAGCTCAGTTAATGTCAAACTTCCATTTGCAACTGATTAAAAAAAAAGGGAAACAAGCCAAAAAGACAAACAAGGTATTGGACAGTGGACTTGTATAATGCCAATTAAATTCCCTCAGAAGATTGGAAATGGAAAGTCCACCTTTGCTTTTAGGTTTGAGACCCCGAGCCATCAGGCATTATGCCTGATGGATCACGCAGCAACTCTCTTTTTTTGCCTTTGTTGATAGGCAGCTCAAAGTACACATGTTTGTACACTGTCATGTATATGAAATCTCTCCTCGACGTCTGATCTAGCCCCGTTGTTGCAGGGCTTGAAGCCTAATCGAATGAAGACACGGAACTGAGCAAATTTGTTGACTCGGCCTCTTCCCCCCCAACCCTTCCAGCATCCAGCGTTTTATTTTCTGGGTGGGATGGACGGTGCGAGACTCCGCTGTGCCCGGGACGGGGCAAGATGGGCTGTGTCTTTGCCTCACAATTAGACACGGTCGTGCCCCAGATGGTTACACTTAATTAGTTTATGGATTCCATTAATGCCTGCCAGCGCATTCCTCCGATTCAATCACCCGGGCCTCTAAACTGAAAATCAGCATGCAGAATCTGCCAAACATGAGCCAGCAAATTTATTTTTGTTTTCCTTCCTTTTTTTTAAAAAGTATATTTTCTTTCCAATTGAACACATCAAACTCGGAACTTTAGTTATTGATTAACAACCATACGCACACACACACAAGTTTTATGCGTGGGTGGTTTAGAAGTTAGTGTCATTTGAGAGCTGCACACTGAAGTAAAAGGAACAGAATCCACAGGTATTTGGGTGGAAGTTAATACATCGTGCGTGTTGATGCACTACAGAGATTCTCGTTGTTTCACAGTTTTTGACCGACCACCCTAATTTCTCGGCTGAAGCTTATCACTTGGTTAAAAAATTCTGCAAGATCACAGATCCATTCTTGACAGTCTTTATTTCATTTTATTCAAGATCACAAATCCATTCCTATTTATTAGTCTTCATTTATTTGTTTGTTTTGTTTGTTTGTTTTTGTTTTTGTTGGGGGGGGCTTGATCCATTGGCCCACCACACCACACCACACCACACCACACCACACCACACGCCTCCCCTTTTTCCTGGTTAAAAAGTAGAGGATATATATGTGTATACAAACCCACTCCACCCCCCCCCCCCCCCCCCCCCCCCCCCCCCCCCCATATTTATTCTCGTGATCAGACATCTAGGAACCTCGTTTATCTTCCCGATGTTTATGCACTTTAGCGCGAAGGGGGAAATTTGAGGTTTGTTTTGATATGGTTGGTTTTGCTATGGATGGCTCGCCCCTTCGTGACGTCATGCCAACTCTGAAAATGCAACTAGTTTCTCAACGATTATCTGCACAAGCCTCAACATACATGTACATTGACCTTGGTCTGTCATTGGTTTCAACAGAAGAGTGGCACAGATTAAACAGGGCAGAACATAACATTATCAAGCCCATACAATATTTCCATTTCCCCCGATGTGCATGGGGCTAATTTGAGACAGGATTACTGAAGTATCTATCGCTGCACTTTAATATACAGCAGAGAGCATTGGGAGAAGTACATTGACACACTCGCTAATTATGACGTTAGTCCTCGCACGTGAATATGCATTTGTGTGGCCGGGTTATAGATTAGACAGAACTGTGCAAGCTTTATGTCTCCTACATGAGTCATACTTAAACATTTGTATACCTTGCACATTTTACAAGGGAAGGAAGGGGTGGGGGAAGTGGAGTGGAGTGGAGTGGGTCAGAGTATAAAAGGCAAGACAGTGTCTCTGCATCCAAGCTTGATCTGGTGCTATCACTCCTAATGACATCAAGTTAGGTTTTCAACCGCTTGCCACTGGGATTAATATTTTTGGAAACAAAAACACATTTTTTTGTTTAAACAAAAATGTGTTGTTTTTTAATTAAACACTGCAAATACTGACTCTTGAAAGTAATTTTTGTTCAACACGATATCCGAGTTGTAACGAGTCACAGATTTTAAAAAGTGAGTTGAGTCGAGTCGAGTCACATTGCGATGTAATCAAATCGAGGGCCAGTGTGTCATCAGAAGCCATTGTAGCCATGTATCTAGAGATCTTGCCAGAAGTCACGATGCTAGCACATTACCAAGGCTGCAAGCCCAGATACACTAACAGCAAACAGGAATCACTCAGAGAGGATACAGCATTGTATTACAAATGATTTAATTAACCACAACTGACTAAAATGCATTATTTTTGGGTAATGTGTTTTTGGTTTTTTTCATGTTGAACAACAAAATTGACTGGAGCGGGACTTGAACCTGCAACCTCCGTATTACCATTCCGGTGCTCAACCAAATTATCCATTTAGTTTCAGTCTTCAACATGTGTACAATGTTAAATCATGCTTATTTACAATGAAGCTCTCGTGGATAAGACGGTTTTGTACATGTATAATGGGCTATATCTTGAGATAATGCTAGACCTAGCTTTTTTTTCCTCAGGATTATTTCTAAACACCCTACTCATCAACACTAGGTAAACACAAATTCTCTGGAATTTTAAGAGGCGAGTGAACAATCGCCTTAAATTTGAGTTAACTTTGAACCACCCTGTAGAAGTAGCTGAGTAGTTTGTAAAGTCGGTTACAGATTCCTGATCCCATTATGTAGAATTGGTTCCTGAGTCCTGACATCAGTGGTCAGTTGCATTGCACACCTGTACCACCAATAGCACTGCATCCACAAGTCAAACTCTGGTGACACCATTCTTACACACAAGAGCTTATTTAATGCTTATTTGACAAATAGGGTTCCAAAATGAGAGTAGGCTAAGAATGTATCTGAGGAGCAGGGAAGCAGGGTACCACTTCATCAGTAGCTTCTATTAATTTAACTTGAATCTTTTTGTTTTCTTTTTTTTAAGGTGGTGCTTCTAACAAAGCAGGAACTGACAGTTCCCCACCTACTTTGACATCGGCCATTCTGGACGCCCAGATCCAGGCCCACCACTCCCGTGCTGGCACGGTCAAGCACTCCCAGGAAAAGGCGCCCCTGGCTGCCAACATGAGTGCACCGAGTGGAGTGTCGCCCAGCAGCATACCCTCGGGTCCACCGGTGGGTTCGGCAGCGGCATCATCATCAGGAGGGGTCCAGGGAGCACAGGCTCCGGGTATGGCTGCCGGTGCTGGAACCGTTCAGCGACCCACCAAGCTGGTCAACCTTGCCGCCAGCATGGGACATATTCCAAGACCTGGTGAGTCCAGTCATTGATGGGATAAAAACTAGTGCAGGTATTCCACCTTGTGTTTGAGTCCTCGACACAAGTGGAATACCGGAAAAACAGTAGTATCCTGACGCTACTTCAGCGGTTGTGGAAAGTAGAGACAGTAGAGACAGCTTTCTAAGTATTTTCTAACAAAATTGGAAATATGTTTCTCAGTCCCAGATTCATGTCCTTTCAAAAAATTTGCACTGATTGACCTTCATTGAGATATAATAAAGAAAAAACAGCGTCAGGTTGCAACATTCTTTCTGGAATACCTCCAGAAGTGAGGCCCTTATCTGTGTTGTATACTCTTAGCTCAAAAGTGGAGGCTTATCTCATTGTCCTAGATATTGAGAGATTCTATCCTTTAGGGAATGGATCTTCTTGCATGTATATTGAGAGATTGTGTGATGGGATATTGATGTCACGAGGTGTTTAGGGATTCAGGGATTGTGTCCTCGGATATCGAATGGTATCCTGGGATATCAAGAAATAGTGTCTTGAGATATTGAGGGATGTTGTCCTTTATGTGTCCTGGGAGATTGAAAGATTTGTAACATATACTGTAACATGGAGATTGTATTTATTTATTTGTATGCAAATTGCCCATCACTAGGCCAAAGGCCAACACCAGGTGTGGGCTACTAGAGGAAAGTGTGAAAAATCCAGCCACTTATCACACTGACTGAAACAAGATCTCTTCATAGCAAGGGTTGGGATGGGTAACTAGTCTACTGCAAGGCATTAATAATGCCTCAACCCATATTATGTGTAGAACTATCAGCAGACCACAAATTCAATGCTCCAGACCCCTAGGCCACGGCACTTCCACATGATATTGTATCCCGATATATCCTGATATTGTAATCTGAGCATTTAGAGATTGTTACACCACCTACTCCAGCTTTAGAACTAATGTGAGCCTAACGTTTTTTTGTGCAGTCTCTGGCTCCTTGGATGAGAGGGTCACCCTTGATTCATCCAGCGCAGGCAACACCCCAGTTGATCCCACCGCTGCCACCATTCCACAACTCAAGACGCGTTCCAGGACCAAACGGGCCTCTTCGTCGGGGTCAATGACCTCCGAGTCCACACCTCCCGAAAGTCCCGCAGACTCCAAGAAAAAGTGAACGTTGGAGCCGGTTGGTTGCAATATCTTTTTTTTAAATTCCTTCAAGATTGTGTTGGATGCCATCATATGTTCTGCTGGGATAAGGAATCGTGGACCAGTTGAAGGTCAACTCAGCATAGAGTTTGTGTTTGTGTAATGTACACACTTGCTGAATCAGCAGTGCTGAATAAACAGCAGCACAATAAGGTTGATGGTACAAGTCATGATTTGTACCTGTAATTTATACATACATGTAGATCATGTCCTATAAAAAGCTTTTAACGCAACTATTCCAGCAGGGATGACTTGTTTTACGAGTGGTTCATTTTCTGAAACCATTTGACAGTGTTTGTCAGCCAAATCTTAGGCTTTCACACACTGTCGCAGAACAGAAATCTTTTGCCTTTTGCTTTGAAAATTTTTGCCACAAAATAGCAACATGCACCTCTCTGAGACTTCACTGGTTGCATTGTGGTATTTTGGGGTCAAACTTCAAGTAATGTCATTAATATAAACTGAAAACCATTGTATAAGAAAGATTTTTTTAAATGCATGGATCATGTGGATCCAGAAAAAAAATTATAGAAAAATGTACATTGAATAATTTTGTTGGGGTCCAAGACATCAATGCAATCACGGCATATGCAGCCTGTGCAAAAAATGTGTGTACCAATTATGTGCTATATGGTGGTGTATATTTGACAAATGTGGTCGTGAGAATTCACTAATTTATTGCTGGAATTAAGTTTGAAGTTTATCTTTGAAATGCCAAACTTTTATGAAGTCTATTGACAAAACACATATAATTATGTAGAAAATAATAATAATTTAATACTTCTTTAGTGGTGGTAACTTTGATGTTCAGTGTCACAGGCCAGCTTTTTCTCTTTTCTTTTTTTTAAAGAGAAGGGAGACCAACGTTGTTTTGTCGTTAAACGTCTGGAGTAAAACGAGATTTTGTTGACTTGAGTCTGGCATTAGAGAGAAGCGTAATGTGCCCAGCTTATGATGATTCTTATGTAGTTACCTGTCACAGTAAATACACTAGCATTCCCATTATCTGTCTAATACTCAAATGGACTGTTTACCACAAATCATATCCATTTGCAACTTATACCGCAAAAGGTAATCTTCGATTTGCTAGACATTACCAGAAAAAAAATGTACACAAAAGAAAGGGAAGAGAAAAAGCAAAAGTGCTGCAAGTTTGTGCATTATTAGAATTGATAATTGATGCGGTGATGAATCGGCGCGTGGAGTCCAAAGTGCGTCTGATGGGTACAGTGGCGGACGTTAATAGCCTGGTTTAATGCAGGCTGATCCGTTTGCTCACTCGCTGTACAATCTCTTGGCTCATCTGTCATTCCGCCAAACACCTTTCTACGCTTTCCCTCTGTGTCTCCCATCTCTCCCCCCTCCCCCCCCCCACCCTCCCCCCCCCCCCCTTCTTCCTTCCTCTTCTCACTGGATCTGGTCCTGTGGCATCTACCGCAGCGGGTAAACACTGAATCCTTCCGTAATGGCTTGCATTGTCCGACATGTTGTCACATGACACCTGCACCAAACCATGGAGGGATTACTCCATGACCAAACCAAGTGAGAACATCTCAACTGGAAATCAGCCATCAAGCTTTTTGTCCTCTGGGGAAAAAAGTGAAATGGTTGAAGATAAAAATGTAATCTTGCATTGACATGGGTAATCCCACAGGGCTCAATTGACCGTGTCATGTAACATGTCCTTTTCGTCAAGATTCATTGTTCACAAATGTTCCTAGGTACAGTATAACACGACAGTTGTGCAGAGTTGTAATTGAGTCGGCCACAAGTCGATCACAAGTCAACCAGTCCATTGTCAACCCACAAGCTGTTGAAAATGAACTGAGACAAAGACATTACTCTAGTCATTGTTAATCTCTTGATACTTCTTATTTGACTAATATAACATGTGAACTTTCTTCAAAAGTGCCGTGGGCACTGTATCTCGCAAGGCGCAAGCCTGAAGAAACCGGCAGAGAGAAGACAGTGAGAAGTTATATTCGTGTTGGGGGTAATGTACATAGGAGGAAAACCCACAGAAACGGGCATGGATTGAAAACCCAATTCACATATTGGCCCAGACGGGATTGAAACCCAGGCCACGGCGGTTTAATGCGAGGAAAGAACCAATGTGACGGCAGCATGGTAATCAAGTCTTTGTAATGATCAAGTCACTTTTTTGGGGGGCTAATTAAGTCATTGACAATTGCTCCTTGTTCTATCCTCCAACATATTTGCAGTGCTTTTTTTTTGGTTGGGGGGGATACATGTAGCTTATACCTCCTAGTCAGTCTGGTTCCCAGACTGTCAGCCTCACCTATGCTGCTGTCAAGTAATTGTCACCAGACTTTATAGCTATTCCCCACAGATAAGCCTGATCCTATGCGCTTAAAACTAAAGTGTTGAATCAACATTATAAGTGTGCGGTCAGCAACTACTCTATAAAAGTTGGGATTTCAACCATGAATGCAACCCTTTGAGTGTTGAATTCAGCAGTTTTTTGTACACTTATAATGTTGATTTAACACTTTAGTTTTAAGCGTGTAGTTGATCATCCACACTACTTGCTATTGCAGTCCGTCCACAGTCACAACTACTTGGTAACAAGCTGTAGCCCTGGATGCCCATTTCAAACACACTTTGCAACACACTTTGCAATGCAGACTAGGGGTGTATTCCAAACCCCTGGGGTTTTGGCTCCATCGGGGTCCAGCCTATTGCTAAACTGCATGAACGAAGCCTGAGACGAAGACGAAGCCGAGGTTTAGAAAACGGCCTAGGATTACCAACAAGACTTTACTACAGCCTGCAACTGTGCTGTAATTGTAAAGAGATCTTTACAAAAGTTAAAGATTTGACAGCCTTTTTTTTAAAGGAATAAATAAAGCAAAGTAAATTAAAACCCTTAACCCCCTAGAGTGATTTACTATGAACCTTCCTCGTCCTTGCAGATTCCATATGCAGACACCTAGTAAACTCTACACCCAAACTGCTTAATTTCTGAGTAGTGGTATGCCTTATGTCAACCATAACCCATAACTAGTTTATTTAGTGCATTACCCACTCAAACAGATTCCAACAAGATACATACATGTAGGTGGATTTTGATGGGTTTTTTTTTGGGGGGGGGTTTCGGAAGAAATGTTGGTTATTCATCGGTGTTGGTCGAATATTGACTACCTCTGCTTTGTGTCAGGAGGTACATGTATATTCAAACCAAAACGTCTCAGGGCCCGTTATTCTTCCGACAACTTCCCTCAAAGCCATTATCTTAGAAGATTGCGGGAACAAAATATTTATCTAAATTAATTTGACAGATTCACGCATGATAACTAGAAACACATCTCCCTTTTGTGGCGACGAGAGATTTTGCCATATAATTTCCATCATTATGGGGGAAAAAATACAGCTAGATGGTTGATGAAATTCTTCAAAAGCCTGTTTTTCTAAATCTCCCTCCCGGCATGTATTTTCTTTCAATTCAGACGAATGTTGTTTTCGTCTATGAGTATCTAATTAAGATATCTTGAATGAAGTTATACATTCTTGCCTTTGGGGCATAACTCTTTATGATGACAGCCAATTCCATGTAGATCTTTGATGCTACCATTGTCTTCCCCACATAATGATGTATGCAGCCAGTCTTGCGTCTTACATATTACATAACAGTCTTACATAAGGCAGAGTGTCCAGAACAACACAGCGGAGAAATCCTGACATGTCATAATTAGGAACTGTGTTTTTGGATAAAAATATCAAGGGTTGTTTAGTTCAATGCTTACCGGGGTAGCACTAATTAAAGGTTCTGCTTTTGTATTCGATGAGATCCCCCCCCCCCCCCCCCCCCCCCTCCCTCTTTTTTCATTTTTCCTATAATTTGTGTACACGCTTTCATTCTACAAGACAAAAATATAATTATCTTCAAACTTTGCATAGTCATCAACGATCATCTGAAGAAGTGCCCCGCACAATTTTGTCACCGTGACATCATCAGGGGTCATGTTACATCAATTCAAAGGTTTATTTCACAGTCTTATAACTATATAACTATTTGACCAATTGATCTAGACGGGGGGGGGGGGGGGGGGGGGGGGGGGGGGGGGGAGTGAAGTGTTACAGAAAAAATGTTGGTATATAACAAGGTCATGTAACAAGATAATGTAACCGGGGTTACCAGAAGTGTTCATTTTGGACCATATTAATTATTATGTCTCATGAATTATATATTTGATGGAGTTATAACCTTATGTTTATATGAAACATCAACAGATTATATTATTGCATTGTAGACCAGTTTCAAGAAAACAATGACAACACTGTATTGACCCCTTTCAATGGGCCGATTTCGCTTCTTGCCTCCCAGCCTATTTATGCGCATGTGTGCATGAATTTGAATTCATTAGGAAACTGGTATATTACTGTGCAGTTTTCCATATCGCAACAATATAGCCCGAGGTATAATTGTAGTTCTTTGCACATTTCCTCATATTGGACTGAAAATGCACCTCCCCTCCTGAAATGTACCTCCTGAAATGTCAAGGTCATGTGACCCTTACTTCCGGTTGTACCGGAAGTGCAATAAATAAAGATTTTAATTATAATAGTTATAATTTGTTTTAATAATTAAATCATTTTTTACTGTCCAATAGACAATCAAAAATATTTCGGGAACAGCTCTGTGTTGGTTCAGTTACAACCCCCAAAACAGGTTGGTTTTTATGGCTGCATCTGTGTATACCCAGCACGATATGTGGCAGAGGGGTACCCCCTATTATCCCTATACTTTATACGCACTCGACACTATTGTAACCTAACCCATCCCCCCTTGAAACCTAAAAAGAATTCCCGAGATTCCGGGAACACAATGGTCAACACAAAGAGGGGGGGGTTTTCTCTGCCAGATATCGTGCTTCAATGCATCTGTGAGTGGTCAGGAAATTCCGTTGCCTATAAGCAAGCTGGTTTATCATCAATGTTCCTTTGCAATGTCCCTCTGCATTGTTCCTCTGCATACTGATAAGACAGCTCCCATCTCTGCCGCACAAACGCACAGTGTTACTTCGCTTACCCAAATTGGCGTGTGTGATCTGTAACTGTATTAAAGCTGATGGGTTAAATTTTGAGTTTAATCTGTGTCCTTGTGCTGGATATTAAATAATCATAATTTCCCTTATACCTGGTGGTAAAATGAGGAGAAATTCCCTTTCTAACTCATATTTTTTTCTATTCTCATATTTGAGAAAAACGCAACAAAATTAATGACCTTGCTGAAGCTCGCAGTGGCTGTTTATAGATCGACAGAATTATCCCGCATTGTAAGGATGGTCGTTGGGACGGGTTCAATTCGGTTATATCATAATCCATCTTGCAACTTTGTGTGCATTTTATTTTGCACTAGATTGTCTTTTCCGTTTATGCATATCTGTTGCATTTGTTCCCTTGCTAACATTTGTCATAATTGCTTACATTTGTCCTCTTTTGATTGTTTTATCAATATTCCTGTAGAGAATATACATATATTCATGTCCTCGTAAGGTTAACTTTATACAGGAAGCTAATGGTCGTGTGACCCCTCGTGGAATGCCATCCAATCGCACTATGTAATCCAACATGTTAATATTTGAAGCTATTTATCAAATATTTAAGGACGATATCAGTTTATCGTTCGATATCAGTGTAACGTGGACATTTAGCTTCCTCTTCAAACCGAGTGATCCCCAACAGATACTCTTTATGACACTTCTCAGTATTTATGAGGTTGCTTTTGTTCGTTATCTTACCTGAAGGTATTGCCAAGTTGTAAGGGAAATGTTAATTTGTTTAACATGTCTGTAAAGGAGAAAAAAGAGGGAATTTCCCCGATTATTATCCGACAATAATCCGACTCCTCCGCACTGTCTCTCAGCGCGGTCACGCACCGAACACGGTGAATGGTTTGTTGGTCTGATTTAGCAGAATTTATTGAGAGAAAATCACTCACGACTAAATCACACCCTAAATCACATCCGTTTTGCTGACGAATATAATCCGAGTTACACAAGTCGGCGAAATTTGTGGAGCCGGATATTCGCTGATTTGTTCACCACGGTGTTAGGTAGCATTGCTCTCCACTTTATTAATTTGTTCAATGAAATTCACTGTTTAAGTGATGAATTGTTTAATGAATACTCTTAAGTTACAAAATATAGGTCGGTGGATTTTTTTCTTGATGATGTGGTAGGTCGGGGAGCCAATTTCTTGGAACTGCTAAGCACCAAGTTTGCATAGCGTGACCAGTTTTCCTTAGCAAAAACAGAGTTATACGTTATATACATACCAAAGTTGAGATGATGTACATGTACATGTGTATATTGTTTGTAAACTGTAGTCAGCTGGTTTGTGTGTGTTTTTGTGTGTATGTGTTGTTGTTTTTGTGCTTACCATAAAAAGCACATGGAGTTTTCGCTGGTAACCTGTTTGTACTGAGCATGCCTTTTTCGGGCTAAGCAATTTGTTTAGCAGATCCATGAAATTGGCCTGGCCGGCTGTACATCTCGTATTCGTATAGTCTGCAGATGACTAATGGATCCAGCCCACTGTTTGGGAGATGAATTACGCAAAGTGATGGTGTTTGATTGATGGAGAGACACAGTTCTGCCCGTTGTTGCCGCTTTTCATTATTATATACGAGGCGCAGTGGGTATTAACTTTCAGTTTAGTATATATATATAATGGCACTCGGATTAATAAAATGATAACACATGCTTTTATGGATTCGTCTTATGATTGGGGGTTGGGGGGGAGGGGGGGTGAAATAATTTTTTGGCTCCTGTTTGAAGAAGATCTCCCCTGGCATCATGTTTACACATCTCGTTACCGAATGGTGTAACATATAAAATGTGTTACCGTCTCATAAACCTTTGTTTATGGGACAATTACAATGTTTTTTAAAAGTCATAGTATAAGCCAGTGCAGACGTGTTAATAAAAGCTATGTTGGCAGCCAAACACCAGTCTGGCTGGATCAATATATAATGTGTTGTACTGTTAAAGTGCAAATTCTTAAATTATGCCAAATAGTTGGTAATTCGGTCGGAATATTTTTTGTATTATTCTATTGATGACATTGATAATGTTAAACACTTGTTGACATGTATTCGGATAGTACCATTATACGATATCTAGTATTAACCAGAGATGATTTTGTAAATAATATAAATATATACTTAAAACTGTGATTGTGTGTTTCGTTGGAAAGTGTTTGTTAATGGAACTACAGTCAAACCCCTTTATAACAAGGGTCCTTTATATACCTCCAAATAGGCACTTGGGGAGACAATCCCATAGAGATGTACACAAACTTAAACAGTCCCAACTTGTTTACCCTAACCCTTTTCTCTAAGATCTTCGAGATTTATGCTATTTGGACCAAAATCTGTCGTTCTAGGATAAAAATTAAAACAAATTAGGGTAGCTAGACACTTAGGGAGACACTGAAATGTCTCCCCAAGTGCCACTGTCTCTTATTACCTAAAAACTTACGCTAATTTGTCTCAGCCCCAAGTGCCTATTTGGAAGAATTCGGACTTTACCTTGTTATAATAGGTACCTTGTATTTTAAGTAATGGAAACGAAGGGAAAACAAAAAATCTAATTTTGTGCTTTTAGATGTTGTATTAGCGGTGGTCTTATTATCAGGGTTGACTGTTGATGCAACTTTTTAGACGATAAGATCATCGCAGGTTGTACAAAATTACATCCGGTTGTCAGTATCAGAGAAGAGTAATTATACTCCGCGTTTACCGAGTTGACTTGCTTGTATCCATCGTAGTATTTCACTAAGACGACAGCTGATAGTCCTAAAACCGCCCCTTGAACCCCCCCCCCCCCCCCCCCCCCCCCCATCTTTCTAAACCATCCGTCGTAATGAACCGTGTGCGCTTCCCCAAGTTTTGTTTGTCGTTCGCCATCAATCCTACTTTAAGACCCCCCCGCGTCATCAGTCGGTTGCTCAGACCAAACCATCGGACATCTCTGCACTTGTCGGGCCCGAACAAACCTAATTGCCACGACATGGATCACAGTATTAGTATATCGGCGTAGATGGCCCACATCCTCCTCTCGCTTCAGACGCGAGCCGCGCCGCTTCGCTCGCGCTATATAACCCCTATGCTAATATCACTGCAAGGTCTTAGTGTTTGATTGCGTAGGGCGTGATATTGACGGTGGTTGAGCGGTGCAAGTGCACCTAGTTAAAGGGGGAGAAATGTCGGGTTGTTAGGGCTCTCGCTGGCACCCAGACGCGCCAGACATAGGCCCCGGGGGAATGTTTCTTACATTGCATCGCCACCCGAAAATCACCAAACCGAAAATGACTCATTGATTTCACGCGCGAAAATGGTCTCCATAGCGACAACTGGGTCAAAGAAGACATGATAATCAAAGTGGTGGCATGCGCTGGTATATCGGTTAAGAATTCTTTTCTCTAGTAGTTCTTCCTCTCCCCTCCACCCCCTCCACCCCCCCCCCCCCTTTCTCTCTTAACCGGGGGGTATGGGATCGTGTATCAAAGGTACCGACTGGCAGAGACAAAAGCCTCGTCAACGTGAGTCATTGTTAATTTACTCGGCGCGGTGTCATTTAATTTCGAAAACGTCGCAAATGAATCATTTTTGCCCAGCAATTGTTGGAGGATTAATAACGGGTCCCCTACCGATGTCGCCGGTCGGTGCAATAAAAACTCGAGCAGGTTGGCTGAGCATGCACTACGGGAGAAAGGAAGGGAGGGAGGGGGCCTGGTCGCAATAATGTAGGGCCCTGGGCTTTTGGGTTCAAGATCAACACCAAAATGCCTATATTTTTTCTTTTCTTGTTTGATGAAAATAATACCCTGGTTGAGATCCTGGGGTATCGTGCTGATTAACTCGTCTCAGCTTTCACTTCTTTGTTCGATTCCTACAATATCGGCAATCTCGGTTTCAACACACTTGACTCATCATCATCATAACAATAGAAAGCCTGGAGAGACATCTATAGCGTCATCATTCTATCCTTGACTCATCAACGGAGACACATACGGTTGAGACGACAAGAACCATTTTTTTAGTTCAAGCAGGATCTGTTTCTAAGCGGATTCAATAAAGTTACTCAATGAAAAAAGAACCAGTAAGTCACGACGATCGACAATAATTTTTAGAAACAAAATATGGCACAACGAACGTTTACGTTTGCGCAGTGAAATTCGGTTTAGATAGTACGCGCATAAACTGCATGACACTGTTCATTCTCAATCAAGCAGAAGCCCGGCTGGTCCCTGGCTTTATAGCACTGTTTACCGCCAGGGCTCGTATACGATGTTTGCGTACACCAGCAATTTCCACGCTCATTTTAGATAATGCTCCTGAGAAGAAGAAACAAAACTGCACGTAAATCACTTTGAGTTGTCTGTCTTTTTATCTTTCACGACTAAACAGGATAAAATTGCACCGTTTCACTGTCTTTGATCGAAAACCACTCGTATGTCAGCATTCTGCACGATAAAGTATAGCGAGCGTCGAGCGGTGATGTTATGTTACAACGAAACTGGTAATGCAACCGAAACGTGTAAATAACGTCAGCTCATTTACGCGACGATATTTTTAGAGTTGTTCGAAATATCTATAAATGAATAAGGAATATATATAATTTATAGCAATTTCTAATTATGTAAGATATATCTTTCATTATTTAGATATATCTCTAATTAATTTAGAATTATCTCTAAATAACTCTAAACTATCTTCGCGTAAATAATAAATGCTATTGTTGGCTCGCCATAAACGAATCATGTGGAGCTGACGTCATTTCCAAGTTTCAATACATTACAAGTTTCGTTGCAACAGCGACACCCCCTGAAAACTGCAATGTCCTACCGTAAACATTGGGTGACGTCATCAGTACATAAGTCTATTGTCAACAAATCTTTCTTCCTCGCTGCACTTATTTCTCTTATTCTTAAAAGATATGACTGGCTTAAAATGCGTGCATTTTCCCCGCCTAACATGATAATACTTAATAAGTGCCGGTGTAGCGTGAATTTCAGACTATAATCCTGGACTCATTGGTAGTATTGCGCATGCTGAAGTGAAGGTTAATTAGATCACATGGCCGGTCACATGAGAGTGTTTAAAGGTAGGATACACCATTTGGTAAATGCTTGAATTATCATGAATGGGTAGAATTGGGGGGTTGTATTTTATAGTAAACATCGTTTAAAACTGTGACTGTTCGAAGTTTTACAATCATGGATGCCGAGAAAAGCACGAAAAACAGCGTATGTTTTCAACCGCGTCGAGCAGTTATTCTTATGTATCTTTTTTTCGCGATCGCCTTCGGGCGATCGCGAATTTTTTTTATAAATTTGTTTTTCCAGAATAATTACAGGATATCTAGCGCAATCATTTTGCTGGATGCATAGAATCATTATTTACTTTCAAATGAGTAAGATATTTCTTATAATTCGGTAGTAAATATTTTCGATATCAGCAAATGGTGTATCCTACCTTTAACCAATAATAGGGAAATAATAGGGAAAATATGACCCATCTAGAACGACATGCCAAAGCCAGCCATTGTAAGAATTGCATTGGCATACAAAGCAAATTGACTTCTAGCAAGTAACGGCTTACATACGTCGTTCTAAGATAGTCACCTTTTTCCGTCTACCCCGATTTTTTCCAGGATTCTGGTTCATTATCACTGTAGCCTGTTATGAAAGGGGGAGGGGGAGGGGGGATCAACGACAAGATTTGCTCAAATCTTGGCCGTCTGGGCGGAAATAAACTGCTAAGCGGGGGGGGGGGGGGGGGGGGGGGCTGGTCTCATTTTGGCTTAACTCGGTGACGTCATACTGGATGGTCGTCATCCTTACGGTTATTTGCGTATGCATTAAACAGTTCTGCGCAGTACCGGATGGTTTCAGGTGTCTATTGACGTGTGTTTCTCTAGATCTCTCACCGTACCGCGAGTTAACTCTCAACACGATCCATGACTCCATTCCCATTGTGTTTAGACACAGTCCGGTCATCACCACGGGATTTTTTTTTCATCAGAGCCCGATCCCTTTGGCCGTAATGATAGCAAACGGCTTGGATGTCACCATTCGGTGTATATAGCCACTCATCGGCGTTAGTGCGTATTCCTACCGAGAGATGTAGCCATGCACTCATCCGTCAGCATTATCGTCATCATCATCATCACCGCCTTGGCTATCCTGCCTAGCGTCTCAGTGCGGTAATCTAACATCCCATTAGTAGGTCGTGTTAGAATAGCGACATCACCCCATACCGCATCTAAACACCGCGAAAGCCCCCCCCCCCCCCCCCCTTCTCCATCACCTTTTCTGCTCCTTAAGGAGATAGCGACTTCCTTTTAGCGTGATGGCACTTCCTTTTAGCAACAATCATCCTTCGGAGAAAAATGATCAAAACGTGTTTGCGGCGGGCCACAAGGCTGCCCAAACTAATGATGCAGTCGTCCTGGAATGATAGAGCCTGATTTTAAAAGCCGCTGGGACGGTATCCATCTTCTAAACCACCTCGCCTCCTCAATTACGAGAGAACAAAAGTTAGATAGGGAGGCGGGAAAATAACACTATGCATGACCCAACAGAAAGAATAAAATTTGTGCATAAAACAAAGTCGGTCAAGTAAAAGAAAGTGGAGAAGGACGACGAAGAACAGGACAGGAAAAGCAAAGAAAATACAAGTCGTGGATGACAATGAGGTAACATGGTGGCGAATCCGGGGGTATATTCGTCACCGACACCACGAACTGGCACCCTCTGCCATCACAATGTGTACAACAAATTCCAAGAATATTCGAGAAAAAAAAATTATTGCCGAACATATCATTTTGTGCGATGAAGTATAACATGGCGATGTTGATCTTAATTTGCTAATTTTTATTGGGGAGTTTGCAGAAATAGTCCATTCTGGGCGTCCTCGCTGTGAAAAAAGATTTCACGAACTGGGCACTGGTCTATACAACGTCCTCAGGGCAATGTTGTATTACGCCGTGTATACGTATCACGTTTGTCTACGAAATAAATAGAACTCGATGTTGTCAACATCGCGGTACCCAAGCACCATGTGCGCGCACTCCCGAAAACAACGACAGTTTTCGGTTTTCAACGAAACTGACACCCAGCACTGTGTGCGCGCACTCCCCCGAAATCGCGTCAATTTCGTTTTCACGAACTGGCACCCTTCCTTAATCATTTAATTATTAATTAACTAAGCAATTTTCACATTATAAAAAATTGTTCTTTCAGCAGTTAACGAATGTTACGTTTAATGATACCAAAACCCCTCAAGTAGACGGATTTTTTGACTGAGTAAACTCGTGTCAAACCTTAAAAGCGGTTTTCTCCGAATTGTATTTCTAGTAACGGCGACCCACTGGGTGTCAGTTCGTGGGTGTCGGTGATAGGCACGGAGGGACATGCTAATGGTAATATCCGCGCTGAAAGTCGTGAGGCGGACAGTTGTGAGGCGGACAGTTTTTGCTGAGATACCGTGACGTGGAACGCTAACGTCATTAAAGAAAAGCTGAGCAAAACTGAGCCAAGTACAAAAAGAGCTACGATAGTCCCAGCAGAGCAGCCAAACGAGAGAGTAACGAAACAGAGAGACAACATAGTAAGAACTATTAAAGGATCGTATTACTCTAAAATTAATGGCGCTAAAAACTTACTTGGTAGAAGTACAGCAGCTTTGGATAGTATAATGCATTTTTTGAAAACTTTTTCACTTCGAAGTTCTGCGGATATAGAAAAAGATATCCCTTTTTATTCCCAAAAATTTGAATCTGAGAAGCGTTACTGCAGTGCGTTTCTCAGACTGTGTATACCAATGCAGATTATCTTCCGGCGGTGGACATAACCGCTCCAGATTTTCGGCAATATCTCAAAATCTCTACCAACCTTTTGAAATGAAATTTTTACATGTTAGTTTTATAGTATATATCTATAACTACATGTATAGGATTGAAACAAACAGTGAGTTCCAATTACCCAAACGTACTGCAGGAGTATAGAGGGTAGCAGAGGAGTGACGTTGCGAAGGCAAATAGATCTGAGAGCAGCAGGCTGCAAAGTTCAGGAAGTAGAAAGAACAAAAATAATAGATGTTGAGCACAGTACGCGCCAGGTTCACATTTGAGGTGAACTGAGCAATGCAAGGACGGTTAAAGAACAAAACAGAACAAGAACATAGTTTGGTAGTGAACAGCAGGCTACAGCCGAGTATAGAGCAAGAGTAGTGCAAAGCACAACCGATATAATGATGAGGTGCATACGCCTGTCGTGTATTAATTCTTACTTGCCAAAACTTTCAATTCTACAGTGTAGTAGTATAGTTCGCATATTGCAGTTTACCAAGGCCTGGGTTACACTTAGCTGATTGAAAGCGACCTCTCTCGACCTGATGTATATGGAAAGTTCGGGAAGGTCAGGGAAGGGCGGGCGCGCGGGACGTAATGCCCTGGAGGTCGGTTGAACTTGGTCGAGGTGCTGCCGACTATTTTGAACTGTTCAACAAATCCGGAGTGATCGGGAATGAAGAGCGGTCCGTGTGCATGATGAATCGTCTTGTATTGCGTTAGGTGTCGTTAGGCCTAGGCCAGGGTGGTCGTGACATAGTCGGCGGAAGGCGTGCGTGATCGATGCTTGAAGAGACTTAGCCACACGCTGTAGCTTTGCTCTGACATCTTTGTATAATACGGTACCTAAAATGACACCTCTCAAATTCGAGAGTGAAATGAGTAGTACGGCAAGACGGGAGCCGGTCGTACGGACTTCAGAGAATGACGGGCTAGTCGTTACGAGATCGTCGGGGGGAAACAGGTAGGGAAGGGACGTCGGCAAGGCGGAAAGGGGGGGGGGACGTTATAGTAAAGGTCCGTTGTTGGTTGTAGTAGTTGGAAAGGTAGTTAGCAAAGGCGGCGTAGGGTCGCGTATCTAGACTGTTTTTAGACTGAATTGGAGCGTGGAATATTACAGGAATGGTATTAGAAAGTCGGGAAATGGTCTCGTCCTCTGAAGACCGAAAATCAGCGCCGTGGTCGTTAACCTTTCAGGTTGCTGGGCGGAGACGGGGACCTCAAGTGTGACCTACGCAGTATCTTGTAGTATTGGATGGACGTTAGGGTTAACCGTCTTGACGCAGGGAAGCGGCTATGGCTGTGGCCGCTAATTCGTCCTGAATGCTGTTGTCCAGCTGCGCTACGCCGTAGAACACGGCCTGTGTGACAGATGCACGCCTGGGTCCATTCTCCATTTGTACAGTGCAGCTATTGAACAAAAGGCTGATGTGTATTCATGCGTTTATA
>JBAIAA010000210.1:0-45937 GCA_037893245.1 Crossaster papposus
TAACAAATGAGAGAAATATCCTCGTTAGTAAAAGAAACATTTTATTTGTGTAGATGTACCATTTGAGCAGGGTATGTGGCTTGGTGGTTAAGCTTTGAGAATCGTGATCAAATGGTTAGGGGCTCCAATCTAGCTGCTGGCCATATGTGACCCGTCATCACAAAATGAGCGGAAAGTCGGCAAAATCAAAAATTAAGCTATGGGTATTTCTAAATTCTGTGGAAACAGAGCTTTCCAATGGTATATAATACTTGGAGGTTTGATACTTAATATTTTTTTTATTTTTTTTTTTTAGTCTCGAGTCTTAATACAGAGATTATAAGAAAACGGGCATTTCTTGCGAGAAATTGTGTAAACGCGCAAAGAAAGGCATAGTCAAAATTGTCTCAAAAACTGGGGTTTTTTTTCTGATCGTTCTGAAAATTTAGGAATTGATTGTTGGGGATTTAGTCTTTAAAAAAAACATATTATCTCAAAACCGACCACCCCTTCAAATTTTGACTTTGACTGGCTGTACTGGGAAATCACTCCGTGCGACTTTACTATTTTTACTATTTTTGTTTAAACTGGCTATTGCAACCTCCTCCCCCAAAAATAAAATTGAGAATAACTTTTGAGACACAAAGGCACTCAGTTTGGCTGACCAACCTTGGCAGGCGGGGAAGTTGTAATATCCGTTCCTGCATTCGTTGCAGGTGCGTTCACCGTAGACGTTGCGGCAGCCACACTGTCCGGTGGTGGCCTCACAGATGGTGTCAAAGGAACCAATTACGTTGCACTCGCAAGCTACGAGAAAATGACGAAAATAACAAGATTTTATGAGATGGAATCCTGGCTCCTGCAAGCTTAAGAGATAAATTGCCACATTTAAGATTCCTTTATTTCACGACATCACAATAAAAAATATACCACTTTATATTACCAGAGGGAGGAAAAAGCTCGAAGTCGCTGGGAAAACAATACATTTTATAGAAAATTAAACATAATTACCCCTAACCTCCCTTCAGGATACCTCCATATTGAACATTTGTTGTTGTTAATGGATTAAGGATTGTAAGCCTAGCGGTACGGCAGGATTTTGATGGATTCAGGATACCTCCATATTAAATAGTCGCCAATCTCAACATGTTTGAGCGTGACAAATGGTTGGATTTTGGCAGATTTAGTATACTTTCTAGTAACAATACCAAAGGGATTAGGGTTAAAGAAACTCGTACGTGTGCATTCAGGGAAGTTGTAGAATCCTAGAGCGCAGCGATCACAGTTACGGCCGGCATAGTTCTGCTTGCAAGGACACTGACCGCCGTTCACCTGACAGACTTTGTTCTGAGTGCCGTTGATGTTGCAGTCACAAGCTGTAAAAAAAATAATATAGAAATCAGCACCAAAATCACAGCAAATTATACAAATTGTTAAGTCACACAAACTAGCATCCGGAAAAATTGCAAGCACTCGTTAAAAAGAATGTAGTATCCTGACATTGTGGTCATTTACAAGTGTATGGAGAGTCGAAACAAATTCCTAAATATTTCCTAACAAAATTGGAAAGGTTTCACATCTTTTAAAATTCATATCTTTTCAACATTTTTGCACCGACTGACCTTCATTGAGATGATATAGGAAAGAAGAAAAAACAGCGTCCGGTTGCAACATTACTTCACACTTGCGCCCAAAATTCAATCATTTATTGACAGACTGAAGTTTAAATTGAGGGCAAGTCCTCATGACAAACACAGTATGATTTAAAAAAAATTGATCAAACCCTTAAGAAATTACTGAAGTAATTAATGGACCAGCAGATGTGACAAAATTTAATGGATTTGGTGATATTCAAGTGCAACACTGGTTTGTTTGAAGTTGTGCTCAAGCGCCCCTCAAACTCAAAAGTAATACCCTATAGACAGCAAGTATCTTACTTACGTCTACAGGTGGGGTAACCATAGTAACCATCGTTACACTGGCTGCATCCAGTTCCGGTGTATTGGAGACGACACTCACACTCGCCGGTGATAGGGGCACAGTTGCCGGTAGAGTAGGTCCGTTCACAGTTGCAAGCTGTTAAAAATAAAACAATCAATTTGGCCTTAAGATTTCCTAGAAAATCAACAACAAAATCCCTCTCCCCAATTTTTTTGTTTTTTAAATACGACACAAAATCTGTTGCTTCTTACATTGGCAGACATCACGAGAGTTTAAGCTGACCCCAGCCTCTCGGTAGTAACCAGCGGCGCACTGGTCACAGTTGATCCCCACCGTGTTGTCCCGACAATTCTGACAGACTCCACCCCCTTCGTAGTTGCCGTAGATGTCTATGGAGTGGCGCTGGTCCGCAATGGTCTGGTTGAAGAAGCACTCCTCCGAGTGACCGAAACAGTTGCAGGCTGATCAACGTAAACAGAACATAAAACAATGTCGGTAGGCTTGGGCAATTCAAGGCTAAAATTTATTTGGTTAAGGGTCACAGTTACAATAAGTCAGTACGGTATTCTAACTACGCATTTGCACATGAAGATCTGACAATTTATTTAATTTTTTAGGAGACAATAAAAAAAAAAATATCATATTATATCACTCACCTTCACACTCGTTGGCGCTGTCCATGGTTGCCCCTCGCCATGCTTTCTGGACGTACCCAGGGCAGCAAGTCTCACACTCTTCCCCGCAGGTGTTATGCTCACAGGAGCACACCAGCCTGCCACCGGTCCCCCGCTGGTTGCAGGTGCTGGCGTGACCATTGCAGACACAGCGACCACCGACAGAGATATCCTTCACACTGTAGAAATACTGTCATCAACAGGGAGAGAAAAATAACTAATGTTCCAAGATCAGTCTGGCTGGTACATACTCCATTACTCACTTTCTATATTTGAATAATAAAAATCTGTTAAAATATTGTTATAACGATTGTCTGGACTTTATTTCTGTCCTTTTCTGATTGTGCGGGTTTCATCCAGACTTGTCTGTGGATGTTTTCATCCTATTTCTAATAAACTAACTGACTTTCTTCATTGTCTCCCACCTTTCAAACTCTAAGGATTCTAAAGGAGTTCTTAGTATTTTGTTTATGATTGGTATAACAGGGCCTGTATGAACAACTACTCTTTTTTAAAGTCAAGTGGACGGCATTACTTGAGCCGATTCAGACTTGCTATTCTCACCCTGCGTGTCACCGTGTTGTCTCGTCGGGCGATAGCCATGAGGTGGCCCAGCAGCGTGTTGGTTCGCAGCAGACGCAGTCTGATGTTAGTAGCTTTAGTCCAATTCTGGAGGACCTCGGAGAAGGAGAAATTCGTGGCACCCGGACGTCCGTTCACTAGCGACACCACAATCTGACGCGCAACAAGAAAATTCAAGAAATTTTTATAGATATTTCAAGTACAGTTCTTGGATGATTAGAAAACAAATTTACTTGATAACAATTTTTCTGCATACCAGAAGCCAATTTAATAGAGCTGCTAAGCACATAAATTTTGCTTAGCCCGAAAATTCTTGCTCAGTAAAAACAGGTTATCAGGTAATAGATCTCCATGTGCTTTTCATGCTAAGCAAAAACCAGCTGAATAGCAGTCAGAAACAATATAACACCTGCAAATTTTGTTGTAACCCTGTTTTTGCCATGAAACATTTGTTGTGCTAAGCAATTTTTGAGCTGATCAGCTCCATGTAATTGACACCAGCTCCAGATTTTTTTTCCAAGAGTGAAACAAATTTCAGAAAGCGAAGGTCCATTGCCAGCCAAACTGGCCTTTGATAATAATTATAAAAGATGATTACTGATTACTGATTCTTTCTAAGCGAATATCTTCTGCTTTTTGGCTTACCTCGCCGTCCTCCAGCGGTACGATGCTAGAGTACTCGTCGGTGCACACTACGTCGTCATCCCTGGTAATCTGCGAGATGGAATCCATGCCAAATAGCTGGTTACATTCTCCTTTAGTCTCGGCAAAGTACTGCCAGGGCTGGTAGGTCTCGCCGTAATCCTTGGAGCGCTCTAGGATCCAGACACCGGGGCGTGGGGAGTTGGCAAACTTGATGATCAGGTAGGCCACGTGGTAGAGCTGAAAAGAATTTGAATAACAAATAAAAAAAAGGCATAACATTTCCTTCATTACTTTCTCCATTCCTTACAATCATCCAGAATAATTTGACATTTTAAATAGTTAAGTCAAACATTTGTTTGGGAAATATCAAAGTATTTTTAAGTTTGTTAATTAAAAAAAAAAAAGTGACAGGTTTTGCACAGGTGGAATCAATTAAAGAAATTAAATTTCCTAAAAACCAGATGTGCCATTCCCATGTTGCTTTTCTTTGTTTTAATCTCTGCATGACACCATCCGATCTGTAGACTGCATTTCCTGGGCCAGATAATGTAAACAAATCGAAACCTTGTACTGTAATTACCTGAACTAGAAGTATTTTTTCAACCCGTTTTGTTCACACTTTCTTCTTGCAAACTTTTGCAAAGTGAGCTTATTTTGAAGAGTTACTGCTATTTTGAATCCAGGAGAGAGTTACAACATTGATAATCCTCGACCCTGGTCTGGAGCAGAGTTCAACCCAGCTTAAAATCAATGTCGGGGATGACGGAGTGTTTGAAAGTAGGAGACACCATTGGTAATTTTTTGAATTATCAGGAATGGGTGGATTTGGGGGGTTGTATTTCATAGTAAATATCATTTAACTGACCTGTCCGAAGTTTTACAATCATGGTTGCTGAGAAAAGCAAGAACCCTACATGTACATGCCTCTTTAATACAAAATCCCTCGATAACAGCTGATCTGATTTCACAAAGAATGTTCCCTGTTGCCAACAGTAACACATATCTCAAAGAGTTGTGGAATCCACAGGGTACATGTACTTGACCTACCAGGTCACCCTATGGGGTCTGGGCTTGTAATTCCGCAGAGGTCAAATAAGGCTTGGTGGTACATGGTGTGCATTGCAGATTGACTCCTGGTAATAATTTACGGCCGACAAGGCAGCAAAACTTGTTTCGTTTGCATATGGGAATGGTGTCAGAGAACAGGGAATCGGTGTGAACATTAAACAAAATATGCATAATAAAATGGTTTGGTACTTAGGTCCACTTAAGAAACTAAAAGTTTGTGTGTGTAATTTACTTTTTAAAATTAAAGTCGTCCGAGAATATTGTTTACACACCTTTGGAGTTTCAGTTTCACAAAATGTTTGATATTTTGTCGTTCGCAGTTTGTTTTATATTTGTATTCTAAAGGCAAATTACAATTCATCAATGTGATATCACATATTTTTCTAGAAAAAATGAAGGTACAAAAAGAACAATGCCACAAAACTCAAATGTGAATTCCCTATAAATTACATTCAACATGAATATAGCTCCACAATGTAGGACAGCAATCTTTTCTTTGGATTTTTGTTTTTCTTTCCAGAAAGTAAACGAACCAGGCCTCCAGACCCTAGACATGTTGATAGAGAAGTGTGTGTTTATCTTTCCATGAACTCCCACTATAAGTATCTGATGATAGATCCACACTAGAATTCTTTCCAGTTGGCCTGGCAATCTAAACAGTTTCTTGAAAACATAAATTCAAGATGCATTTTTTGGCACAGGCCCTCATCCTTCTATAATGTCTTCTCCAGGAAATCCATACTTTTAGAAACCAGTTGTCAAAGTTGACATTTGAATTAAATAGTTTGGAATAATTGTACACAGACATGATAAACAAAGGCTTTAGGTCGAGTATAAAGTGTTTTTCTTTTATTACTTCATGGGTAACACCATACAATGCATTTTAAGACATTTTAAAGGGTAGGATACATAATTGGTAATTGCTTGAAATATCCGGAATGAGTGGATTCGGGGGTGTTGTATTTTATAGTAAATATCATTTAACTGACCTATCAACAAATTTACAATCATGGATGCCGAGAAAAAACCAAGGAAAACGGCGTTCTTTTTTAACCGGCGTTGGGCAGTTCTTGTTGGTTTTTGGGTGTTTTTTTTCGCGTTCGCCGTCTGGCAGTAGTGAAGTTTTTGTTTTCAGTTTGCTTCATTGACGTTGGAAAGGGCGTTAGGTTCAAGTGCATTCACACAATTTGACTACCACAAATGTACCATGTCTGGCTTGAATACATCCGGTCTATCTCGGCATTAGAAATTGAGGAAGCCAACCAGACTCGTGGTGATCAACAAGAAATTGTCAAATGCTTTTGTCCAAATGATAACATCCTGAAGAATCTCCGTATCTCAGGTTATGAAAACATGTAGTTATTTCCCCGTCTAACAAATTGAAATATTGGTACAGACAGTAAAAAAATAACTTATTTCGTCCATGCCATAAAAAACAAAACAGCCATAAAAATTAATACGCCCATCTGGGTATAAGTTAGCTTGGAGTAGCAAGATCCTTTGGGTGGGTTTTACCCTTAATTTGGTTAAGTTTTAATAAATTTAATATTTTAGGAAGAATGGCATTTTTATTAGAGAAACAATTTTGAATTCTTCCAAATCCACAATGGCCAACCATTAAAGTTACTCATTTTGCTTGAACAAAAAAGTTGGGCTCTGCACACTCAATCCACTGTTGAATGATGATTATGTGCAATGAATTCTACATTTAAAGGTAGTATACACCATTGGTAATTTGTTGAATTATCAGGAATGGGTGGATTTGGGGGGTTGTATTTTATAGTAAATATCGTTTAACTGACCTGTCCGAATTTTTACATTCATGGATGCCGAGAAAAGCATGAAAAACAGCGTTTGTTTTCCACCGGAGTCGAGCAGTTATTCTTATGTTATCTTTGTTTTTTCGCGCTCGCCGGACGGCGAGAATGAATTTTGGTTTATACAATTCAATTTTTTTGAACAATTACAGGATATCTAGGGCCCTTATTTTGCTGGATGCCTAGAATCATTATTTACTTTTAAATAAGTAAGATATTTCTTAATAATTCGGTAGTAAATTTTTTCGATATCTGCAAATGGTGTATACTACCTTTAAATGTGAATGCCCATCACATGTGACCTTGCTAGGCTATAGCATTCTATTTGGTTCATGCACCTCTTTTAGTTCAAGCACCGAGTCTATAAACCTGTTTTTTGCAGCCATCAACCCCATGGTACTTGGTAGTTTTAATAAAACCAGAACCAAGCCCCTAATTGAGAAAAAACCCACATGGGGTAGCAAAGCTTGGACACACAGGTGCAGTTGTGGGGTGTCTGCATTCCTGGGGTGTGACATCATTGAAAGGTCATGACATGAGGTGAGGTGAGGTCCCTTGGTTGGTAAGGTATAAGTATAGTACATGTACATTTGTATATGTAGAACTTGACATTGTAACTGAAAACAACACATTTCTAAGCTCAAGCTAATTTTTGTTTAACTCCCAGCCTCCCCACCCTATGCCCCCTCAAAAAAAAAAAATGAGTGAATGTTATTTTTAATTTTAGTTTGTTTTATTTAATATAATTGTTTAACCCTAACAGTCCTCAATCCTTCACCTGTTGGAGGATTGAGGACTGTTTAGGGTTAATGATTGCATCTTTTATGATGATACACATATAGTTTTGAAGTTCAATAAATTTTCTTCATAACTAACTTCCCTTGCTTTTAATTTTAAGGGGTAACAACAAATATCAGCATGGATAAAAGGACTATTGAGGGGGGGGGGGGGGGAACAAGTCCACAAACAGAGATCACAGGAAGTACACAGAGACAAAAGGCCACCAGAGGTGGACCACAGGAAATGGGGCTTTTGTTAGGCAGCCCAATCCTGCAATGCTCCATTGCACACCACTCAGCCTGTTGACAAAACAGTGGATTTAGTCTCAGGGGCATTGAATAATACTAGCTACAGCTCCATGGTACGACCAAGGACACACTGCACTGCTGGTGCAGTGGTACTGTACAGCCAAACCTTGAGTGGTGTATGGTGGGAACTTTTGTGGGAACCATGTTTCCTACCTCCGTGTGGGAACTAACAAAATAATGGGAACTTGTTCTTGGTCTGTTGGGCCAAACTGCTACAGGATAACAATGTCCGTCCACCATGGATAACCACTGCTTAACCACATGCCATGTAGATTTAAAACTAAATTTACGACAACATAAAACTGTTGGCCTTTACTAGAACCTCCTTCATGTGATACTGCATTAAATTTACTTGTTTTGCTCCAGGCATCTATTTTATTTGCTCTGTGAGTGAGTTGACCTGCTTTGTTGCACTGTGGTGTGGGCTGACGGCTGTTGTACTCCAGTCACAGTCGCTGGTTTTGTAGCTTTGTGCTGTGATTTTGTGGGTGATGTGCTACGCATGGTAAAGCATCCACTTGAATACTAGAGATTTTTTTAATACAAATGTGTTATTGTTACACATCAGGTGCATAGTACATCTATGATCTAGCACAAAAGGATCACACTTTTTTATGTTTTCCCTAAAGGTGGGTTCCATTTGGTAAACTCTTCAATTCCAGATACAAGCTTGTAACCCTTTCTACATAGCTTTTATTTTGTTGAAAAACATAAAAAGACATTGTCCATATATGGACAATGTAGGTGACAAATTAATTGTAAAAAAAGTTAGCGGGCTATATTATTATTAGTAGCCAACCCTCCCAAATCCTCCAAAATCAATATGATTTTGCACACACCCTAGGGAGTTAGGGTTAGCTAGAAACTGGGGTTTTGGGGTTATTTTTTCAAAGAGCTCTGTTCTAGTGTTTCTTCCTTACCTGCCCTAAATCAATAGTGACGTTGACCTCGTTGAAATCCGTTCCTCTGGAGAGAGGGGGGCTCTGCCACCACTTCTCTGTGCCGTCGATAGCATACTCAATGGGATGCGCCTTCAAAGGATTGTAGGCATCACAATAATCACAGTATTGGCCCTGTTTATATTTCAGAGAAAAACAAAATCAGAAATGTTGTGTTAACTTAAATTAAACACAAGAAATGGTTTGCCTTTTCTTATTTTCGGGCAAATGTTGCATTTTAGAGAAGGTCAGTGCAAAAATGTTGAAAAGACATGATGAATATATGACTGAGATTGAGAAATAGTTTCATTTTTATTTGAAAATACTTTAAAAATTACATTACAAAAACTTTAGAGCGAACTCACTTTATTGGGGGCGTGTACACTTTTCATCATAATTGGTTGTTGCAAATTCAACAAAGCAGTCATGGTTAAAATAAAAACAGAACACTTTCAATTAAAAGTGTTTTAATTTTATGAAATCTTAAATTAGCCAAGACAAATATTTTATTCTACTACAATTACTAGCTAGAGTATTACTCCAGCTTAAAATGCTCATGATATTGGGAGATTTGCATGTACAGCTATAGCCAGGCATACGCGAATCTTCCATTCCCAATGTCATTTTAGCATTTTTTAAGCTGAAGTTACTTTTATAAAATTGCAAACTGTTAAACTGTAACGGGATAATACTTAATATAGTGTGTTTTAAGGTTTGTACTATTAGGCGCTCCATACTAGGAAGTTGCTAGTGCATTATGGGAAAAGCAAGCCATGTGCTTGGGGGCTTGACAAGATGGATCTTCAGAGTTGAGATGTGTGATTAAAGGGCGATTGTTTGTTCATGTATTTCAAGACTGTCTGCGATGTATCTTCCTTCCAACATTGACCATCCGAACCTGAAGTGACGGTAGCAACCGTTACACTGGCGTAGTCGGCAGGATGGCGCGTTGGGAAAGTGATTTTTGTGGATAGTTTTAGTCTCGTTTTTGTACGTTGCGTGCACGTACGCAATGCCGGACTTTTGCCGTCTTGTTGGCCCCGCCGCCACGGCCATGCGCCAACATAAGCAAGTCTGTGCTGTACCTTCGACTGTTCCTGAGTTCCTCGTATGTCGATGTTCGTCTGTTTAAACCTACATTATGTCATCATGACCATTTGACTATCAGTATCAAAAATGTCATCGTCTGCTGTGAACTGAGCGGCCAGCTCTGCCGTCTTGTTGGCCCTTGCCCTGGCCCTGCCACTGCCATGTGGTGCAACATAAGCGAGCTTCGGCTGTATCTTGTTTTTCGTCTAGTCTGCTGTGACTGTGACTGGGAGCAACCAGCTCTGCTGTCATGATGACCCCGCGAAAGCCATGTGTCATCATAAGCGAGTTTCGGTTGTAAACTCATTCACCGTTTATCGTTTTTCCTAACGTTAACTGTTACCATGGTTACCCGTTATGAGTAAGTTCACACTCCAGTTTTCATCGTATTTCTACAAATGTTTGACTGTATTGCTGTTCGTCATATCGTCATGGTGATGAAGTCGACATCTGCTGTCGTGTTGACCCCGCTCAACATAAGCGAGTCCTCTGACTCCCCATTGACTGATCATTGTTTGTCAAATAGCCTGTGGTTGCGAGGATGCCGACCTTGTTCGAACCTCTTTTCGATCACATCTATCTAACTGTTGCTGCATCACATGCTGTAAGAAGTCTCTGGCACGCTATGCACTCTTGCTGTTGCGCTGCATTGGATCTGTCTGAAGCTGTGGCTGCTGATTGTTGCCGTACCCCCGTGTACGACTGAAGAGTACGACCAAGTTCCCTGCTTGATCTGCTGGTGTTCTGTATCCTGTACTACCCGAGTACCTGTGTCCTGTACTACCCGAGTACCTGTGTCCTGTACTACCCGAGTCTCTGTATCCTGTACTACCCGAGTACCTGTGTCGTTGTCAAGTTCTGACTGTTTGCTGTGTTCGAGAGAAGTGTTCAAGCCCTTGAACGATCGTGTCTGCCTTTACGACTCGACTTGTCACCCCAATCATGAACATGATTTATCTGAACATTAGATTTTGAGACAATTGATCATACCTGATTGGACATTACATTATGTAGCTTTAATGGACCTTAACATGTTAAGTATGATTTATTGCAAGATAACTGAGGATATCAATGAACCTTTTTGAACTTAAAAGAATACTAGGATTGCCTATCAATATCATTGTGTTTAGGAAATAGTGAAACAGAGAATGAGGACCAAATATCTTTAACTGTTATACTAACAGATAGCTAAGATTATTAGACATGTTTGCTTGTGCTAAATTACTTAGTTTAAATTGTGAGACACTCCTTCTGTTACTACTGTTAGAGAAGTCGTATCTAGGGGGAGGGAGTGTAACGGGATAATACTTAATATAGTGTGTTTTAAGGTTTGTACTATTAGGCGCTCCATACTAGGAAGTTGCTAGTGCATTATGGGAAAAGCAAGCCATGTGCTTGGGGGCTTGACAAGATGGATCTTCAGAGTTGAGATGTGTGATTAAAGGGCGATTGTTTGTTCATGTATTTCAAGACTGTCTGCGATGTATCTTCCTTCCAACATTGACCATCCGAACCTGAAGTGACGGTAGCAACCGTTACAAAACAACATGTAAAGAAAGAGCTAAAAATGGTTTTAATTCTTTATTAATTGTGGCTTTATCATGTTTACAAACTAAGTTTTGTTTAACACCAACAATAACAAGCTATTTTAAAAGTTTTTAAAGTAAAGTAGGCCTAGTACATGTACTATAGTAATTTTGATGGCCTCGGCATAGTTTAGAATCACACTTTTTTTTCCATAATTAAATTATGAATAAGAAACTAGAAAGCAGTTTTAATAATTTTAACGCCTATAAAACAAAAAACATTTAAAACAAATTCGTAATTCATTATAATTGTAGGCCTTGTTCAAGTTGTTGCAGTAAATTTTTACCTGGATAATGTCCCGTGCCGATGGCCTAAACGTGTCTCCCGTGTTCCCGGTCAGTTTGCAGTAGAGCTCGCCGGGCGTGGGGAACCCTTCCCCGCACGTCGCGGTGGCAGTTATTCGTTTTCCCTCGGCAACGTTAAAGTAAGTTGGCGTCAGAATTTGCGTGTTTACGCCATGGAAGTTCAACGCCGTGAGTAGGGCGAGAGACAGCCCGAAAAATACGGGGCTCGCCATCTTGTTGGACCCCGTTTTCTTGGAGAAAATGTGGGACCACAACTTACAAGTTCGACAACTTCTTCGTAAAAATGCCAAATTCCAGACCGAATTAATTTTTATTAATTTTGGAAGACAGTCTGGCTCTATTTGCACAAACTTCCAAACTTCAGCACCATCAAGTATAGAAATAAGTGCAGAGGGTTGGTACCAGACTTCCACGCCTGGTCTTGGACTATACCAAACTTTTCAAAGGGGTTTCCTTTTCAGGAAAATGATAATACAAAAAGTACAAATAAGAATTTACTTTGGCTTTTATTTTCAATACAAGATTTGTTTCAACTTTTTAAATGATTTATATCAATACAATTTTGAATTTTAACTGATCAATTTATGCGCATAACCTTTTCAATCTCGAAGGACATAATGAAATATTCCCACATTCTTATGCAAATTTTCATTATTCCTACATATACAGTTGACATAGGCCGTTTTACAAAACCCAGCTTAGGCAGCGAGCGGCCAGCTCTATGGGCCAGCTGCACCACCATTGCCAAACTGCACGAAAAAAGCCAAGTCAAAGACGACGCTTGGGTTTGGAAAACGGCCATAGACTTGTTACCAATCCTAAGGTAAGTGAAAAGTTCCTTTAAAGGTAGGATACACCACTAGATATCGAAAATATTTACTACCAAATTATTAAGAAATATCTTATTCATCTGAAAGTAAATAATGATTCTAGGCATCCAGCAAAATGATTGCGCTAGATAAAAAAGAAAAATTTGCGATCGAAAAAACACAAATAACATAAGATTAACTGCTCGACATTGGTTGAAAACAAACGCAGTTTTTCGTGCTTTTCTCGGCATCCATGATTGTAAAACTTTGGACAAGTCAGTTAAACGATATTTACTATAAAATAGAACCCCCTAAATCTACCCATTCTTGATAATTCAAGCAATTACCAATGGTGCATCCTACCTTTAAAACAAGTTATTTACCAACATTTTAACTCAGTAGTAATTCACTGATCTAAAAATGATCTGATATGGATGACGAAAACTTTATATACATGTACAAGACAACACAAATATATACAGAGCAAAGAGTTTCAATTTTATATAAAACGATGAGCCACCAACGACGGTGGGTTTTAATATTTATAGAATAAATTAAATATCTAAATGGTGAAAGTTTTCACAACAAGTTTGGTGCAACAAGGATGACAGTTTCTAAGGAATATGGGTTTGAAGGATTACAGTGGCGTAACTATATGTATGGTCAACTTAACTCCTTGGGGGAACTAATGAGGTGCATAACTTATTTTTCAAAGTGGGGGAACTTAAAGGGATCGTATACGTTTGGTAATTACTCCAAAATTTATTAGCAATAAAAACTTACTTGGTAAGAAGTATACAGCAGCTTTGGATAGTGTAATGCATTTTTAGAAACTTTTCACTTCGAAGTACTGCGGTTATGGAAAAAGATATCACTTTTTATCCCCAAAAATTTGAATCTGAGAAGCGTTAGGGGCCGTCCAACGTTTTCAACATTTTAATGGTCGTACAAAGCAGACGACAGGGGGGAGGGGGGTCGGAGGCCGCGTACGACTTTAAATTGTGAATAAAATGTTGATTTTGTACCGTACAATCAGCAAAAGATAATTATATAATTGGTTTTGTTTCCTTCTTTTTTTATCTCGAAAGAATTTCCAACGTTAAAATCAGAAGCGATACAAAGTCCGCTGTTCAAAAATGATTGCTTCGGCAGGTATGGTTATACCTTGTTAACAGCTATTGTGCAACTCCGAGAAAAAAATCCGATGCGTCCCTGGCTAGCTATACATATAGCTTGCGAGGATGAGATACTTTTGACGCCGCCCGCACTACGTGCCGCGGCGACCGAGTTGTCAATGATTTCGTACAGCGCAACGTTAACCATGCAGTGTACGTGTACATACACACATTGATGCCCTAGCCCTGAATAAGCGCGCGAATGTGCCAAGCGTGAATGAATAACCTTTGACACGACTGTACTGCGACTCGTTCCCACAGCTGTGCATGCCCCACCGCGCCCTACCGGTGTTTGGATTAAATGTTGAAAAGTACTACTTTGGGGGGAGGGAGGGGGGTCTTGAAAAGTAGTATGCTCTGTACGACCTTAAAAATGTTGACAACTTTGGACGGCCCCTTACTGCAGTGACGTTTCTCAGACTGTGTATTCCAATGCAGATTATTTTTCCTTCGTGGACATAACCGCTCCAGAATTTCGGCAATATCTCGAAATCGCAACCACCTTTTGAAATGAAATTTGTACAGGTTAGTTTTATGGTATATATCTATAACTATATAGGATTGAAACAAACAATGGGTTCCAATTACCAAACGTGTACCATCCCTTTAGGTATCCATACATTTTTTTTTAATTCATGATTTTTGTTTAAGCGGAGGGGAGAACGAACATCCGCTGGGGCCCATCTCTATCCCCATTACCTCCCCCTCCCCCTCCTCCTCCCGCGTTATGCCACTGCTCGTTTTCTCCATATTTTAAGTGAGGGGTTATTACACTCTGTCTCAAGCAATTCAACAAATTTATTATGCAAGTTTTAGTCGCAAGTGTGTCTATTCAGCTTCTGCCCGGATCCCTGTCGTGACGTTCCTTGTGCCAGCGCTTGTCTATCCATTGGTTTTAAATTTGTGTGTCTATTCAGCTTCTGCCCGGATCCCTGTCGTGACGTTCCTTGTGCCAGCGCTTGTCTATCCATTGGTTTTAAATTTGTGTGTCTATTCAGCTTCTGCCCGGATCCCTGTCGTGACGTTCCTTGTGCCAGCGCTTGTCTATCCATTGGTTTTAAATTTGTGTGTCTATTCAGCTTCTGCCCGGATCCCTGTCGTGACGTTCCTTGTGCCAGCGCTTGTCTATCCATTGGTTTTAAATTTGTGTGTCTATTCAGCTTCTGCCCGGATCCCTGTCGTGATGTTCCTTGTGCCAGAGCTTGTATATCCATTGGTTTTAAGTTTGTGTGTCTATTCAGCTTCTGCCCGGATCCCTGTCGTGACAATCCTTGTGCCAGAGCTTGTATATCCATTGGTTTTAAGTTTGTGTGTCTATTCAGCTTCGGCCCAGATCCCTGTTGTGACGTTCCTTGTGCCAGAGCTTGTATATCCATTGGTTTTAAGTTTGTGTGTCTATTCAGCTTCTGCCCGGATCCCTGTCGTGACGTTCCTTGTGCCAGCGCTTGTCTATCCATTGGTTTTAAATTTGTGTGTCTATTCAGCTTCTGCCCGGATCCCTGTCGTGACGTTCCTTGTGCCTGCGCTTGTCTATCCATTGGTTTTAAATTTGTGTGTCTATTCAGCTTCTGCCCGGATCCCTGTCGTGACGTTCCTTGTGCCAGCGCTTGTCTATCCATTGGTTTTAAATTTGTGTGTCTATTCAGCTTCTGCCCGGATCCCTGTCGTGACGTTCCTTGTGCCAGCGCTTGTCTATCCATTGGTTTTAAATTTGTGTGTCTATTCAGCTTCTGCCCGGATCCCTGTCGTGATGTTTTTTGTGCCGATGCTTGTCTTTTTTCTTCTTTTTCTTGTGGGGTTTGTTGGAGTTGCTGGACGTGGAGGCGTCTTGGGGGGCATCGTTGCTACGGTTGAGCTTGGGAATCCGGTAATTGAAGTCCACGGGCTTCGTCAATCCTAACAAAGATTAATAAAAACAAATATAACAGGTTGAGAATTGGCACAACTTTTAAAAACAAATATAAAATAAACGGCCATACAAATATAAAATAAACGACCATACAAATATAAAATAAACGACCATACAAATATAAAATAAACGACCATACAAATATAAAATAAACGACCAAACAAATATAAAATAAACGACCATACAAATATAAAATAAACGACCATACAAATATAAAATAAACGACCATACAAATATAAAATAAACGACCATACAAATATAAAATAAACGACCATACAAATATAAAATAAACGACCATACAAATATAAAATAAACGACCAAACAAATATAAAATAAACGACCATACAAATATAAAATAAACGACCATACAAATATAAAATAAACGACCATACAAATATAAAATAAACGACCATACAAATATAAAATAAACGACCATACAAATATAAAATAAACGACCATACAAATATAAAATAAACGACCATACAAATATAAAATAAACGACCATACAAATATAAAATAAACGACCATACAAATATAAAATAAACGACCAAACAAATATAAAATAAACGACCAAACAAATATAAAATAAACGACCAAACAAATATAAAATAAACGACCAAACAAATATAAAATAAACGACCATACTTTTGTCACAGGTCCTTCCTGATCGGAAGTCCTTATGTTTATTATACCGGTCCGCGGTAGACAAAATTAAATTTAAAGTTATAAAGAATTACAGGTCGATGGGACAATCGCACAAGAACAAATATTAATAGGGACAAAAAATATAACAGTTGGATTAACAAGAATTGACAATATCACAGATGAATACAGATCAACACTTATTATAAAACAGCAATATAAAAGGATATAGATGGTTCAATCTGAACAAACGCGATAAATTTATCCGACACGCGAGCGAATAGTTCACATATAAAACGCGACACGCGAACGAATAGTTCAGTTCAGAATGACGACAAATGGAGAAGAAGACACAGGATCTGGATGAAGAAGAAGACACGAAATGTAGACTGAAGTGGGGGTTGGACTGGCAAAGATGAACTGGGGAAAAGATGTCGAAGAGGTGAACTGGGGAAACTGATGTCGAAGAGGTGAACTGGGGAAACTGATGTACTGCAAAATACTGGAACGGGATGGTGAAATAGTGGAAAGCGACACTCCTACAGCACGCACGGTGATGAGGGAATCCAATCACTACGGGATGCCGTGCTGGAATTCGTCCTCTCGTGAGTCTCGAGTCTTGAGTCTTGTCAACTGCATATGGGGTCACACCTATTTCAGTAGAAATAGTGGAAACAAGGCTCATGTAGGAGGCAAGGTGGCATTGATCCTGACTGGTCGCAGGCTGAAGTCAGAATACACACTAATTATAACTAAACCTACATGTGTAAATCAATAAAGAATAAACTAAACCAGAACAATAATCAAACACTAAAGGTTATAAACAAAAAGCTAAAATATTCACTAAGTCTTAAGAAAAACTAAAACCTTACAGAATTATATTATTTTCAGAGGAAAATAATATAAAAGTAAACACTATAGCCCTTGATCTAGGGTTCAAATAAAAGTCACTCCAAGCTAAATCAATAAAAAGTCAACTGAAGTTAATAGGATCTATAAACCAAAAGCAATTCACAGGTGGTTCAAAGAAATTCTGAAGAACTCCTTAACCACAAAGTGTTTCAACAAAAATAAAGTAAATCGAATCAATCATTAAACCATAACTTCAGAATAAGGCCAAAGTCAAGAAAACTAAAGTGAAGGTAATTTCACATAAACCTTGAATGGTTCAACCCTCTTGAAATGAAGTGGTTAATAGCTTTCAGGCAAAATTGATGGTCCCTGATGACCACAGGCCAGGCCCAGTGGCTTAGAGGTCACTCACACTAGTCCTTTGTTTTACTAAATAGCAATTTACTAAGGGAAAGCATATTTGTACTGTACAGCATGGTCGCAAACCAAACCATAGACTTGTGTTGATAATTGTCTCATGTACGGAATATTATCACTCAAATGGAATAATTGTACTGAAGAATTTCTAACAACATTGTGAAAACCTAAACACAACGAAAAGTCCTCGAGTAATAAACCAGTCTCATATAATTAATGGTGACTCTTCGGAAGCGAAAACCTAAATAAACACCCTACAACTACAAAACTCAAGTGAAGAATAATAACTAGAATCAATAAGAAAATCAAAAGTAATCAATGAATAACTATAACGAATTGTCAAACAAAATGGAAAATAACTACTTTGTATCTAAGCGATAATACTAATACACAACTTCAAAAAGAAATGCAAATCCTTCCAAATCACTGAAAGTACATGTACATGTACTAGGATACATGCCAATATCAGATACTAATTTACCATGAGGGCAAATTAATAAAACATCAATAACACTATTATTATGTACATTATAAAGAACAAAAGTGAATTCGGGGACTCACCTATTTCAGTAGAAATAGTGGAAACAAGGCTCATGTAGGAGGCAAGGTGGCATTGATCCTGACTGGTCGCAGGCTGAAGTCAGAATGACCCAAACCACATACATGAGGCCTCGCCCCGAACCTGACTTGTCAAGCAGCTAGTTCATGTCCGAGACAGGTCGTAAATAACAGTTGGGCACCGTTAAGAACACAATTAAAGGGGTTCAGTGGCCTAAACAACAAAACCTTGTCCAACCCAAAAAGTGGATTTTTTGGGGGGTGTGACACTCTCCCCTTCTAAAATCATGGCGTCCCGACATGGCTATAATATAACTTGACAGAAACTAATGCTTCTACATGTATTTGGACACAAGGCAAGATTGAAGCAGTGTGAGACTTTGCTTCTGGATTGCTAAGTGTTCTTCAATAAGTTTAGTCTCAGAAGGTCTCAATCGGCTATACCCAAGTCGCTCAGGTGCTCTCCTGTTGCGGGCTGGATATCTACGTCTGGCTAGGGCCGTAGGACTATCTGGAGTTGACTCGTCTGACGAAGAAGTATTCGGCCCTGAGGAACTTGTTGTCTCTTGGAGGGAGACAGGTTCCGACGTAGAGGAAGCTCCGGAGGGGGCACTGCCAGCCTCATCCACTGGGTCGATGTCCCGTGGGGCTACTTCAGCTGGAACAAACTCTGGTGCTTCGGGATCAAGGGGGGTTGCTGGTGGATCTTCATCACTGGTGGCGTATGGAAGCAGCATCCGTGGGGCTGGTACAGGCCGTGTTTTGGGTTCAATCAGTACTCCAGACTCACTCTCGGTACTTGGATGTCCAGGAGGTGAAGTGTGATTTATTAATCTCCCTGGCTGGTTGCATTTACTTCTTGATTGGCGTAGTGAGACTCTTGGGGCTGGCTTTGGACGGACAGTAGTTAACGGCTTTACCGGGGCTTCGGGAAGAAACCCACAAGGGAGTAACATATTGCGATGGAGAGTCCTGTCCGGCCCATCACCATTCTCAGGTCTCACCACGTAAACCGGCATATCGTCGGCTACACGGTCTATCACCTTGTATCTAGAAGTGGTCCATCGGTCAGCCAGCTTATGTTTCCCATGGATGCCCACGTTGCGCACCAGCACCAAGTCGTCCACCACTAAGGCATGGTCTCGAACCTTCTTATCATACCTCTCCTTGCTGTAAGCGGCAGCTTTACCTGCTTTGGCTGCGGCTATCTGATGGGCACGTTGGAGACGATTCCTCAAATCTTGTGCATAAGTCCTGTGGGAAATTGCCTTCTTGGCTGGGGATAGAAGGCCGAATTGTAAGTCAACTGGTAGGCGGGGTTCCCGACCAAACATCAGGTAGTAGGGTGTCATGCCTGTAGCATTATTCTTCGTGCAGTTGTAGGCATGCACCAGTGGCCGGACGTGCAGACGCCATTTGCTCTTCTTCTCTGCATCCAGGGTCCCGAGCATGCTGATGAGGGTCTGGTTAAACCGCTCAACCTGCCCGTTTCCCTGGGGGTGGTATGGCGTCGTGCGTGACTTTCTGATGCCCGCCAGCTCACACAGCTCTTTTATCAATGCCGACTCAAAATCTCGCCCTTGGTCGGAATGGAGGCGTTCTGGGAAGCCGTAATGGACAAAGAACTCTTCCCAAAGCATCTTGGCTACTGTCTTCGCCTTTTGATCCTTTGTGGGGAATGCCTGAGCATACCTTGTGAAGTAGTCTGTCAGGACAAGGATGTTTGTAGTATTTCTATCATCAGGCTCAAGGGATAAGAAGTCCATGCAGACTAGCTCCATCGGATGAGTTGTACTGATGGAGACCAAGGGTGCCATCTTGAGCATCTTCTTCTTGCGACGAAGACACCGAGGACAGATTCGACACATCTCTTCAATGTCGTCGGCCATCTTGGGCCAATAGAAACGAGCCCGCGCCAGATCCAAGGTCCTTTCTAACCCCAAGTGACCCACTTGGTCGTGCACTCCATCAAAGGCTAGGTATTTGTAGCTCTTGGGCAGGACAAGCTGCTGGCGTAGGGACTCGCCTGAACTGCTACCCATTCTGAACAACACGCCGTCCTTGAAGACCAGATGTTTTATCTGCCGAAGCAGAATCTTCTTCTCATCTGTTAGGACTAAACGCTCTTTAGCAGTCGGCTGTTTCCCTGTCTGCAAGCACTGGATGATGTATCGGATGCTCTCATCGGCTTGCTGGAGATCCACCCAGTCCTGGCTACTTATGCTTGGGATAGAATCCTGGCCTTGACATCCTGTGCCATCTAAGTCGTCAGGCACAGCACTCGCCGAGTCGGTGATGGTCTCCAAAAGGGTACAGGTGGGACCTAGCTCTACACTTTGGCACAGAGCAGCCACTGTCGACTCCTCCAACTTAACATCACTCCCGCCAAGGATTCTGTTCTTTAGCTGTTGGAACCGCTCGTAGTTTCCATCAAAGTCCTCGTCTGCGGGTTGAGTCGCTTGGGGCCGTCGTGACAGGCCGTCAGCATCCGCGTTACTTTTTCCTGGCCGATACTGGATGCGGAAGTCATAATTTGCTAGGGCAGCCAACCATCGTTGCCCAGTCGCATCGAGCTTGGCCGATGTCAGAACATAGGTCAGTGGATTATTATCCGTTAGTACGGTGAATCGCCCACCATACAAATAATCATGGAATTTTTCCGTCACTGACCACTTGAGGGCCAGGAACTCGAGCTTATGAGCAGGATAGTTGGCTTCACTGCGCGACAGGCCCCTACTGGCATATGCAATGACCTTCAACTTCCCATCTTGTTCCTGGTACAACGCAGCACCAAGTCCTGTCAAGCTGGCATCAGTGTGAAGGAAAAATGGAGAGCCATAGTCAACAAATCCAAGAACCGGTGCCGAGGTTAGCCTTTCAATGAGTGTATCGAAGGCTGTTTGACAGGCTGGTGTCCATCTATCACCAAAGGGCTCACTGGCACTGCGGACCAAAGCCTTCCGTTTTCTCCCCTTCTTAAACTTCTTTGTCATGTCGCAGCCCGCCGTCAACTGGTGGAGTGGTCGTGCAATGGCCGAGTATCCTCCCACAAACCTCCGGTAATACCCAGTAAATCCAAGGAAGGACTTTAGCTCCCTGGCATTAGATGGCGTTGGCCAGGATTGAACCGCATTGATCTTGTCTGGATCGGTACCAACTCCATCCCTGGACACCACATGCCCCAGGCACTTGACGGACGTCTGAAAGAAGTGGCACTTTGCAGAGTTCAGTTTGAGACCAAACTCCTGCAGTCGATCGAGGACTTTCATCAACCTCTCTTCGTGCTCCTCCAGGGTTTTGGAAAAGATCAGCAGATCATCCAAGTAGACCATGACATCCATCAGGTTGAGGTCTCCCATACACTTCTCCATAAGCCTTTGGAAGGTCGCTGGGGCGTTAGTAATGCCCTGTGGCATCCGGTTAAATTCGAAGAACCCAAGCGGACACCAGAAGGCTGTTTTGGGCTTGTCAGCTTCCTCTAGCTCTATCTGGTAATACCCGGACTTGAGATCCAGGCATGTAAACCATTGGGCACCATTTAGAGCATGGAGGGTCTCCTCGATTTTAGGTATTGTGTACTGATCGCGGATGGTTCTTGCGTTTAGTTTTCTGTAGTCAATACACAGTCTGACGTCCCCATTCTTCTTTCTCACCACTACTATTGGCGAAGCGAATTGGCTTTCTGATGGACGAATGATGTCCCGGTCCATTAGCTCCCTCAGATGTTTTCGCACATCTTGGTAATCTGCTGGAGCTATATTCCGGGACCTCACTCGAAAGGGCGAATCATCGGACAGGTGGATGTGGTGTTTTACCGACGAGGTGCAGCCAATGTCCAAATCTCCTCTCGAAAAGACTGGTGATCGCTCCTGTAACTGTCGGATGATCTGCTCCTTCATCCTGTCTGGCATAGGCGAGCCTTCAAAGTTAAACTCCAGGGGTTGTTCCTCCCTAACATCCATCTCCTGGTTCTGGACGTGCTGGTCAAGTCGTGTAGGTGTAGCTACCTCATCCTCGAAAGGATGCACAACCTCGACAGAAAACACTTCAGCCACCTTAGCACCCTCTGGAAGGAAGATGTCGTGCTGGGATTTATTCATGGCCATCACTGACACTTTAGCCTTGGGAGCAGCCGTAAGTGTGTCTACAGTGCGTCTTATGACAAGACCACCAGGGGAGAGACATCCTTCTGCTGCTTCGACCATAACAAGGAATTCAGTCTGACCTCTATTGTCAACCGGGCACTCTAGCTCCACATGGCCTCCACAGGGGACAGTAACTGGATGAGGTAGACGTACATCAGAAACCTTTCCTTCAGGTGTTGCCATGGAGCTCTTATCCACTCGACGATATGCGGCAGCCCATGCACTGTTGACTTCCAATTTCTGAAGAAAGTGGGGTCCAGCTTTCTGCTTGCAACTCGCCAGCATCCGTCTAACTATATTGGTATTCGTACCAAGAAGGAGAGGGGCTTGGTTCTTTGCATCTCGACTAGGCGTTACTAATGCTAAGGTCTCTGTTGTCATATCCACGCCCGCCTTCTCCTTGGTGAAACTCACTGACATTTCTACAAACCCGATGTATGGCACGCTCTGCCCACTAGCTCCTATCACCATAAGATTCGTGAGGGGTTCTAGTGGGCGGTTGCACAGATTCTGACGATAGAAAGCCTCGGATATGCATGTCACCTGTGAGCCGGTGTCCAAAAGGCATGGGACCTCATGTCCGTCTACAACAGCGCTGACGATGGACGGGTTGCCCACCAGGTTATGTGGTACTCCTTGGAGGGGTGTACTTTTCACGCTGTTGCAGGCGACACGATTTCCTGTGTTGCTATTTTGCCTTAAGGGACTCTTCTGTTGATTGGCCGCTGGTTGTCCCCCTACTGGCGGCCGCCGTCGTTTCCCGAGTTAGTTGGGGGTTGGCAACGGGCCATCATTTGCCGCTGGACCTGTTCTGCATTTCGGGGATTGGTGCAGCCTTCCATCCTGTGCCCTATTTGGCCACAGTTGAAGCACACCATAGGTCTCCGTCGTGGTGCTCCCATAGAACGTGCTGCTCCCATAGGACGTGGAGCAGGTCTAGGGGTGACACTTGGAGGGGCTGCAGATAACTGTTGCTGGAGCTGTGTGACAATCTCCTCTAAGTGCTTCACTCGATGGTCATCGTGCACAGCAGGCGTCTGAGCAGTCGTCTGAGCTAACACTGTGGCCCGCCTAGTCGCTGGTACTTCCTTTGTATCTGTCTTCCTCCGATCCTTCTTCTCAGATGCCCGTTGTTCTTCCTGCCGGACTTCACTGAGCAGATCGACGAAGATTGGGGCCAGGGTTCGTCGTTTCAGATCCAGTTTCATTAGTAGCTCCTCGTTGTAAAGGCAGCCACGGCAGAATTGCCGCACCCGCACATTGTCCACTCTTTGGTAGGCGACACCTCCGGCCTCCATAACCCGGGTAAGCTGCTGTTGAAGTCTGGTGAGATAGTTGGAGGCTGTCTCACCTTCTGCCTGAAAGCATTCGCTAAAACGCAGGAACAACTCATCGCCGTCCACTGTCGCTCCGTAGGCCTTGTCTAGCCCATCCAAGCACTCCGCAGCTGTAACTGAGTTTCCCAGGGCCCATATAATGTTACTGGCTGGCGGAAGGAGGGATTCAACAATCCGGCTTAACTTCTCCACTTCTGTGATGCTATCATCTTCTAGCAGTAAGCGGGCTGGCCTTTTCCAGCTCTCATAATCCAGTTCCCCGCTTGGGACAGGGACCTTGCCGGAAAAGAGGCGCAGTCGTCGGCGATGTGAAGATAAGATATGCTTTACCGGATGTTCAGCAGCGACTGTGGGTATAGCCGATGGGTTTGATGGGGGCGACTGTATGTCTTTGAGGGACTTGCCATGTTGTTGTAAGAATTCACCTAATGCTTCCTTAAAATCACTACTGAGCTCAGCTTTACCCTCTGTCTCGGACATGACTTAACAAGTGTATAACAACAATACAATATCAAGAACACAATTAAATATTAGGGAACAATGGAATATCAACAATTGTCCAAGCAAATATTAATATTGGATCTTGTGCTTTATAGTTTGACTGTGGGTCGCTAATAAATATTCTGTATTAGCGATTCGACCCAATCCGGGCGGTGCCTCCAAATTTTGTCACAGGTCCTTCCTGATCGGAAGTCCTTATGTTTATTATACCGGTCCGCGGTAGACAAAATTAAATTTAAAGTTATAAAGAATTACAGGTCGATGGGACAATCGCACAAGAACAAATATTAATAGGGACAAAAAATATAACAGTTGGATTAACAAGAATTGACAATATCACAGATGAATACAGATCAACACTTATTATAAAACAGCAATATAAAAGGATATAGATGGTTCAATCTGAACAAACGCGATAAATTTATCCGACACGCGAGCGAATAGTTCACATATAAAACGCGACACGCGAACGAATAGTTCAGTTCAGAATGACGACAAATGGAGAAGAAGACACAGGATCTGGATGAAGAAGAAGACACGAAATGTAGACTGAAGTGGGGGTTGGACTGGCAAAGATGAACTGGGGAAAAGATGTCGAAGAGGTGAACTGGGGAAACTGATGTCGAAGAGGTGAACTGGGGAAACTGATGTACTGCAAAATACTGGAACGGGATGGTGAAATAGTGGAAAGCGACACTCCTACAGCACGCACGGTGATGAGGGAATCCAATCACTACGGGATGCCGTGCTGGAATTCGTCCTCTCGTGAGTCTCGAGTCTTGAGTCTTGTCAACTGCATATGGGGTCACACCTATTTCAGTAGAAATAGTGGAAACAAGGCTCATGTAGGAGGCAAGGTGGCATTGATCCTGACTGGTCGCAGGCTGAAGTCAGAATACACACTAATTATAACTAAACCTACATGTGTAAATCAATAAAGAATAAACTAAACCAGAACAATAATCAAACACTAAAGGTTATAAACAAAAAGCTAAAATATTCACTAAGTCTTAAGAAAAACTAAAACCTTACAGAATTATATTATTTTCAGAGGAAAATAATATAAAAGTAAACACTATAGCCCTTGATCTAGGGTTCAAATAAAAGTCACTCCAAGCTAAATCAATAAAAAGTCAACTGAAGTTAATAGGATCTATAAACCAAAAGCAATTCACAGGTGGTTCAAAGAAATTCTGAAGAACTCCTTAACCACAAAGTGTTTCAACAAAAATAAAGTAAATCGAATCAATCATTAAACCATAACTTCAGAATAAGGCCAAAGTCAAGAAAACTAAAGTGAAGGTAATTTCACATAAACCTTGAATGGTTCAACCCTCTTGAAATGAAGTGGTTAATAGCTTTCAGGCAAAATTGATGGTCCCTGATGACCACAGGCCAGGCCCAGTGGCTTAGAGGTCACTCACACTAGTCCTTTGTTTTACTAAATAGCAATTTACTAAGGGAAAGCATATTTGTACTGTACAGCATGGTCGCAAACCAAACCATAGACTTGTGTTGATAATTGTCTCATGTACGGAATATTATCACTCAAATGGAATAATTGTACTGAAGAATTTCTAACAACATTGTGAAAACCTAAACACAACGAAAAGTCCTCGAGTAATAAACCAGTCTCATATAATTAATGGTGACTCTTCGGAAGCGAAAACCTAAATAAACACCCTACAACTACAAAACTCAAGTGAAGAATAATAACTAGAATCAATAAGAAAATCAAAAGTAATCAATGAATAACTATAACGAATTGTCAAACAAAATGGAAAATAACTACTTTGTATCTAAGCGATAATACTAATACACAACTTCAAAAAGAAATGCAAATCCTTCCAAATCACTGAAAGTACATGTACATGTACTAGGATACATGCCAATATCAGATACTAATTTACCATGAGGGCAAATTAATAAAACATCAATAACACTATTATTATGTACATTATAAAGAACAAAAGTGAATTCGGGGACTCACCTATTTCAGTAGAAATAGTGGAAACAAGGCTCATGTAGGAGGCAAGGTGGCATTGATCCTGACTGGTCGCAGGCTGAAGTCAGAATGACCCAAACCACATACATGAGGCCTCGCCCCGAACCTGACTTGTCAAGCAGCTAGTTCATGTCCGAGACAGGTCGTAAATAACAGTTGGGCACCGTTAAGAACACAATTAAAGGGGTTCAGTGGCCTAAACAACAAAACCTTGTCCAACCCAAAAAGTGGATTTTTTGGGGGGTGTGACACTAATATAAAATAAACGACCATACAAATATAAAATAAACGACCATACAAATATAAAATAAACGACCATACAAATATAAAATAAACGACCATACAAATATAAAATAAACGACCATACAAATATAAAATAAACGACCATACAAATATAAAATAAACGACCAAACAAATATAAAATAAACGACCATACAAATATAAAATAAACGACCATACAAATATAAAATAAACGACCAAACAAATATAAAATAAACGACCAAACAAATATAAAATAAACGACCAAACAAATATAAAATAAACGACCAAACAAATATAAAATAAACGACCATACAAATATAAAATAAACGACCATACAAATATAAAATAAACGACCATACAAATATAAAATAAACGACCATACAAATATAAAATAAACGACCATACAAATATAAAATAAACGACCATACAAATATAAAATAAACGACCATACAAATATAAAATAAACGACCATACAAATATAAAATAAACGACCAAACAAATATAAAATAAACGACCATACAAATATAAAATAAACGACCATACAAATATAAAATAAACGACCATACAAATATAAAATAAACGACCAAACAAATATAAAATAAACGACCATACAAATATAAAATAAACGACCATACAAATATAAAATAAACGACCAAACAAATATAAAATAAACGACCAAACAAATATAAAATAAACGACCATACAAATATAAAATAAACGACCATACAAATATAAAATAAACGACCATACAAATATAAAATAAACGACCAAACAAATATAAAATAAACGACCAAACAAATATAAAATAAACGACCATACAAATATAAAATAAACGACCATACAAATATAAAATAAACGACCATACAAATATAAAATAAACGACCAAACAAATATAAAATAAACGACCATACAAATATAAAATAAACGACCATACAAATATAAAATAAACGACCATACAAATATAAAATAAACGACCATACAAATATAAAATAAACGACCATACAAATATAAAATAAACGACCATACAAATATAAAATAAACGACCATACAAATATAAAATAAACGACCATACAAATATAAAATAAACGACCAAACAAATATAAAATAAACGACCATACAAATATAAAATAAACGACCATACAAATATAAAATAAACGACCATACAAATATAAAATAAACGACCATACAAATATAAAATAAACGACCATACAAATATAAAATAAACGACCATACAAATATAAAATAAACGACCAAACAAATATAAAATAAACGACCATACAAATATAAAATAAACGACCATACAAATATAAAATAAACGACCATACAAATATAAAATAAACGACCATACAAATATAAAATAAACGACCATACAAATATAAAATAAACGACCGAACAAATATAAAATAAACGACCGAACAAATATAAAATAAACGACCGAACAAATATAAAATAATCGACCATACAAATATAAAATAATCGACCATACAAATATAAAATAAACGACCAAACAAATATAAAATAAACGACCATACAAATATAAAATAAACGACCAAACAAATATAAAATAATCGACCATACAAATATAAAATAAACGACCATACAAATATAAAATAAACGACCATACAAATATAAAATAAACGACCATACAAATATAAAATAAACGACCATACAAATATAAAATAAACGACCATACAAATATAAAATAAACGACCATACAAATATAAAATAAACGACCATACAAATATAAAATAAACGACCAAACAAATATAAAATAAACGACCATACAAATATAAAATAAACGACCATACAAATATAAAATAAACGACCGAACAAATATAAAATAAACGACCGAACAAATATAAAATAAACGACCGAACAAATATAAAATAATCGACCATACAAATATAAAATAATCGACCATACAAATATAAAATAAACGACCAAACAAATATAAAATAAACGACCATACAAATATAAAATAAACGACCAAACAAATATAAAATAATCGACCATACAAATATAAAATAAACGACCATACAAATATAAAATAAACGACCATACAAATATAAAATAAACGACCAAACAAATATAAAATAATCGACCATACAAATATAAAATAAACGACCATACAAATATAAAATAAACGACCAAACAAATATAAAGTAAACGACCAAAACAATATATAAACGGAGGTCACGGGTTCACGCTCAACTCACCTGGTACACCAACTAACTCTTCCTTGACTCTAACACTGGGCGTTGGCTGAGTGCTGGGTTCGGTCTTGAGCGGTCGAGAGACCGGTGATTGGTAGCCCGTCTTCTCACTAGGTGGCACTACCTCATCATCAGAGGATGACTCGGAAGACATTATGCTCCCTTGAGTTTCAAGATTGGGTCTCTGTTGACATAGAAACTAGGAATAAAAAAACACAAATGAATTCACACTGGGTTCACGGAAATTGCAATTGAAATGTTATTCCAAAAAAAAATTAATAAAGTATTTTGGACTTTAAATCCTGCTCCTGCCTTAATTTTTTTCTTCTTTTTTTTCTTCACTTTCAACAATTTATTTAGCTTTACTCCAACAACACTAAAAAATCTGGTGAATAGGTTCATGCAATTAAAGCCTCTTCTGCCAGTAAACAGATGAGAACTGTGCACATTTTATAAATGGCTTGCAAAGTCGCGCGGAAAGAAAGGAGCTTAAACATTCTAAATGGTTGGTTATATTTCCTTCGGGATTCAGCTTACCTTTCTCTTGGCGGACTGATCCCCTTCCTTCCCCTCCTCATCGCTCTTGGGATCAGTGCGTTGCCTTGACAACAAGGACATTGACGATGACGAGGATGGGGGAAGCGGGGAGATGCTCTTGCGTTTCCGCTCCTGGCTGCTCTCCCCGCCAGACAGCAAACTCTCATCTTTGACTTCCTGCCTGTCCTCCTTAGAAGAGAAAAGGGAAAGATTCCGTAAATGCCTGGACTAAATGTTCTTGTACGAAATGAGGAAGATTACGTAAATGTATTAATAGTTTGGAACTCTAAAGTAGGACAGGGCATGTTAAGTTTTTTTTTGGGGGGCATCATCTCAAAAGCAAATCCATTAGAGTCCAGTAGCTGCTACATGCAAGGGGAACAGATCGTGCGACCACATTGTGCGACCCCATCGTGAGACCCCATCGTGTGACCCCATCGTGTGACCCCATCGTGTGACCCCATCGTGTGACCCCATCGTGTGACCCCATCGTGTGACCCCATCGTGTGACCCCATCGTGTGACCCCATCGTGCGACCCCAACGTGCGACCCCATCGTGCGACCCCATCGTGAGACCCCATCGTGAGACCCCATCGTGAGACCCCATCATGTGACCCCATCGTGTGACCCCATCATGTGACCCCATCGTGTGACCCCATCCTGAAACCCCATCGTGTGACCCCATCGTGTGACCCCATCCTGAAACCCCATCGTGAGACCCCATCGTAAAACCCCATCATGTGACTCCATCATTTGACCCCACCATGTGACCCCATCATGTGACCCCATTATGTGACCACCACTTACCACAGACTGCGAATCATTTCCTGCGGGCTCTTCCTTGGGAATAATTATGGATGGGTGGAGCATGGTACGTTTCTCCTTCAAATTAACAACCAAGCCTAGCTGCATGCAGCAAATAAAAAATAAAACGAAAACCAGAAAAGCAACATTTGCTGGGTTGGGTTATACATGTATTATATCGTACATTCTTTGGCACATCGTGCGAGGTTGGGACGGAATTTCGGAAAGGTGAAATTGGGTTGGGTTTTGGGTTGATGGGGGAATGAGCAATGGAATAGGTTTGGGAACTGGGTCAAACTGGGTTCCAGGGTAGGTATGGGGTTGGGAAGGGGTGACATTGGGGAAACTGAATTATTTTGAAAGGGTGAAATTGAGGTTCTTAGGCTGGATTTTAAGGTGGATTTAAAGGGGGGGGGGGGGGGGGTAATAGGTAGAGGGGATGAGGGATAATAGGTTTGGATGAACAGAATTTGGGTGAAACTGGGTTCCGAGGGTTGGTATATGGGGTTGAGAAGGGGGTCTGATATTATCGGGAGGGGTGCAGTACATGAGAAAATCAGATGTACGAACAAAGAATGGGGGAGTTGAAAAGTTATGAAGGGATAGCAGAAATAAAACGAAGAGCAAGAACGGAAACAGAGAGAAGACAAGTGGCAAGCAATAAGATATAAAATCTTAAGGCCAACGGGAGATGCCTTTGTAACGTTACAGTAAACAGCTTCTCACAGGCATTAGTGACATTCTACAATAATTCAAGATGCACAACCATGCAAACAAACAGATTGCCAATTTCATCTTAGAACTTAAAATTGTGACTTGTAAATACACAAGTTTGAAAACGTCTTGGAACAATGATTCCTTCCCTTACGCCCAGCGGCCCTGATGCTTCTGAAGGTCTTGGACCTGTCTGTTTTGGCACATCGTTGTGACTTATACACATTCAAATTTCAAATTAGCAGATGTTTTGGAAAGAATCCCGCCAGGATAATCGAACAAAGATCCCGAGTAAGGAAAGTAAGATGAGAAATAGAGTAAAAAATCGAGAGAGTGCATGCGGATTAACAGTGCAGAGGATCTGGACAAACCTCTGGTATAGGCAAGCATGACGGACGGCTTCTTCCATAGAGGGTGTGGTAGAAGTCTACTGCATCACACCGAAGCCTGGCATCGTGTGAGGTGCCAGAGCTTAGAAAACAATACACAAATAAATTAATGAATAGATGAATTAATTAATTAATTAATTAATAAATTAATGAATACATTAATTAATAAATGAATGAATAAATTAATACAAAATATCCACGGCAAGCCTTGTAGAGTTAATTACAGAGTACATGGATGTAGCCCATTCATTTGCATCACAAGGTTATCCTAATTGATAACACTGCTCGATTCTCTTAACCAGTCAATATCCAGTGACAGACCGTCAGTCAGTCAGTCAGACAAGTACGATAAGAAAACGCTGTTCAAGAATTCGGTTTTGAGGAGATTATTATTTTGGGGCCGATTTGATATTGAGTTTTACCCTTTGCTGATGTCATTTCATAAATATGTGAATACTCGGTAAGGTGGGACGGGAACCCACGACCTCCAGCTTACTAGTGCAGACGTCTCAGCCACTGTACGACACGCTAGCAAAACTCAGCTGGCTGGGTCAAATCTAGCAACACACACTGCACCCCAAGACCTTGGATGGGTATTTCTAAAGGAACTTTAAGTAGTTCTGGCAGGCTGTGGGTAGTTCAGAAGTTAGCAAATTTATAGAAAAAATAAAAGGAATATGGGATTTACTTCATGAGAGTCCACAGCCTCTCCACAAGGCTTTCGTTGTTAAGAGCCGACGTCTCCCGATGCTTGAATGGCGGGTTGGCAGTCAACATCTCAAGCAGTCGGTGTCTGACAGAAGGCATGGGATCCTGCTCCACAATGTCTAAGAGCCAGGAGAAGATGTCAGCGTTGGACTCCACTGGAGAGATTAAAAAGACAAGATGATCAATACTACAGCAATTAATAAGACGGTAACAAATATCTAGAAGACATTAAGACATGATATCCTGAATGCTTCCAGGCTTATTGATACTCTTACAGCTAAATTAGTCTCATCACAGTAATTAATAAGACGGTAACAAATATCTAGAAGACATTAAGACATGATTTTATTATTACTAGATTTTTAAACAGTGGGAGAAAAATGGTGTCTGATAAGGACAGCAGGGGTTCTTCAAAGCTACTTTAGTTTTGGAGAAAGAAGAAATGTAAAGAAAGAAACTGAAGAAATGTTTGGATTTTAAGATGGGAAAAAAACAAAGCGTCACGCACGCTCAACAAAATCAAATTTACATGGTGTGATTTGAATCGGGAACAACCGCTGTGCCAACTGACAAATTCTAGTGGTGACCTACCCTTGACGTAATCCACCAGGGACTCGAGAGCTGCCATTCTGATCTCTACAAAGTGGCTGTACTGGGCGTAGGTCTGGAACAAGGTGGGGTCGCTGGGAAGGTGTCCGTTCTTCTGCAGGATGCGTATGGCTTGGAGGCAGCGGATGGTGATGCGGTGATGGTAGCAGGGAAGAAGCTTCTCCAGGTTCAGGCAGCGAGTGACTTCCTCAAGGACAATCTTTTATTAATGAAATCAAAGTGACTAGAATGAGATTCAAATCCTCCAAGATACTAAGTGGGCACACTATCAACTAAGCTGTCCAACTGTGTAAGTGCTAACAAAGCTCAGTTGGTAGAGCGCCGGTCCGGTATTCAGGAGGTCGCAAGTTCGAGTTCCGTCTGCCAATTTCTTTGTTCACTCTGAAAGTGATTTAGTTAGAGTACCTTGGTTCATCACTCCGGTTCGTGAGTGATTATGGGGTGTCCAACATGCACACGCCCCACCGTAGCGCTCATTGGCTAAACACACAGTAACTTCCGGTACCAATCGTTACGTTCTACTCCCTGTTGGCCCAAAAATTATTCCTGGTACCTACCCTTGTCTCCGGTGTGAGGTTCTCCACACTAGTGCTCACCATGGCAACAGCTGGGGTGATGGTGTGGGTCAGTGCCTTAATAAGCGACGCCCGGTAGTAATTATCGGAGAACTGCAAGTAAGAGTAATTAAATATTTGAAATGACTTGAAAAGATTTGAAATATTGTTTTCTGTTAACAGTATCTTGAAGAGACCTCTACTCACCTTGTTCTTGGTGTTGTCGTTGTATTTGATGAGGTCGACCAGGAAATCCAGTGATTCCTTCGGGCACATGGAGTGAGCGTTGCGTATGGTGGCCAGAGCTAGAGGTAGGGTCTGACAATTAAAAAATTGACATCGGAATAAAATCAACCAACACTTTTTGCCATTCCTCAAAAATCATCCAAAACCACTCAGATAATTTTGGAGACAGAGGAGGGTTAGGGTTAACACAGGGTTGTTTGGAATTAGAGGACCTACCTTTTGCAAGAAGTAGTCCATGAAATTACTGAAGTTGTTCTGGCGGACGATGTCGGCGCAGGAGTAAGATCCAAAGAGTTTCTTGAACATAGCGATGATGGCAGTATGGCCCATGTAGGAGGCCACCAACTCATTAGAAATCTACAAACGATGGAGAGATATAAAACTCTTTGTTTACAGGTGCACTTTCTTAACCAGTTCGCGCCAGGGTTATTTTAACCACACCGAGCCAAGCCAACGCCCGAGGTTATTTTTAACAAAACTCGATCCGAAGCAGGTTCAGGCCGATAGTGCCGGAAGAGCACACCCACGCATTTCCGGCCTTGCTCGCTGCTGACAGACATTTCCGGCCTTGCTCGTGGCATGTTTATGCGTCATCCGTTTTAAATCTGGGGAAACTTTGCGTTTATATACGTCATCAGGTGCGAACTGGTTAAGGAAGCCAGTTCGGGTCGACTGTTTCGTAGTCCATAGAAAAGCGCACATGTATAAAACAAAGTGAGACTTCATCCATAAATGTGACCTGCTCCCACAAAATCAGAGTAAAGTTGACATTTTGATATTTTGAGATATTGGCATTTCTAGATTCCTTGAGCTATAGCAGCAGGTACCGCAACCAAACTATTCATAAAATACAATTTGCGTCAGGGTGAACCAAGACGATTTTAAAAATATGTACCTTTTTATTTTTAATTGCATTAGATTCAACCCACCTTGGCCAGAGAGTTTGCAGCGACCATCCTCACTTTGTAAAAACACTGACGGTTTTCAATGATCTCGGTGAGGACACTAACGGTGGAGGGACTGGGAAACCTCACTAGGTTCTCAATAGCCTAAAGAAAATAAATGAAAACAAATATATATATAATTTATTACAAAATATAGCAGAGAAAATGTTGAAATAATTTACGAGGCTAAACAATTGCAGTAGAATTGCGGTAAAATCGGTCAACATAGTGTCAACACAAATTGTGAAATATTGTCCATTCACATGAATTACAAATCGACGCGGAACGAGCAAATTTACCAAAATTACCACAAACCAAAATTACCACAAACAATTCCACAGGGTCGTCTAATGGGTGTGGCTACATGCCAGCAAGCAATAGAAACAAAAGGAAGGAACAATAAGGGGGTCCTCACAACACAATGTTAGTAAATGATGACTGCGTGTGCATGCATTGTGATCTACACACTGCAGCGCTCATGAACGTCGCCCTCTACTGTCCGCCGTAATCTAACCCACCTGAATCTGGGCGACGATGTCTCTCTCGTAGCGCAGCTGGTAGTGCCACTGAAAGTCTGGCTGCTGGAAGATGACCTGACGCAGCAGGGTCATATGGGTGTCGACTCGGATCCACAGGACGGGCGAGTCAGAACTACGAAGGGAAACGAAAAATACGAAACGGCGGTCAGTTTGAAGAAAAAAAACCAAATATCCAGTTATTCAGAGAATCAAAAAATATGTTTATTGTGGTTACCCCTGATCAGCATGCTTAGAACTATTTCTGGATTTTAGGGTTTTAGAGAAACCAAGAAATTAATATATTATTACCCCTGACAAGCATGCTTATAGTCATTCATTGACTTCTTCAGAGAATCCCAGAAATTAATATTACTATAATTACACCTGACATGCTATTCCTTGCATCAATCCTGAATTTATTTGTTTTTAGTTTCAGAGGATCCACGAATTTAACACCCTACTATTACCCCTGACCAGCATGCTTATTTGATTAAAGGTACGTGCCAATACTTACTCCATTGTGCTGAGGTCCATGTCGACTTCCTCACTGTTCATCAGTGGAATTTTCTTTTTCTTATGCCTAAAGCGAAAAACAAGAAATGTCGATTTTATTTTCCAACTAAAAAAAAATTATCAGAAAAACGTGATTCATATAAAATATTACCAGATACAAGAAATGCCATCACACAGTATTGGAAGATGATTTTATTTCTAATTGTTTTTTTTTTAACTTAAAAGTTCCATTAAATTCAAAGAAAATTTGAATATTTCCAATGAAATTCATTCAGACAGTTTCGGCCAACTGCATTTTTTAAGTGAAGAGCAAGCCCTAATGGTTTACAGAGCATTCTCAGATAAAACTATAATTTGAACCAAAGTTTTTGAGATAACTTGAGTATATACCGTCTGCTTTTAGAGTGACAGGTGATATCTCCTTTAGTGACGTTATCTTCCACCTGAAGAGTGTGCTCAAAGGATCCGTCTAGCTCTTGAACAGTCACCTTTAAAGGTCCCTGAAAACACGAACAGGTTGCAAATTATTCTGGCAAAATTCTTCGTAGTGGAGACAAATACAAGGCTTAGAGAACATGGGTTAATATCTGAGCTGATATGCACAGAAATTTGCTAAGCGCAGACAATATTTGCTTAGCGAAAACCGGTCTCCGCCTAAAATGCCATGCGATCTACAGTGCTTCTGATTGGTTCTCAGATGATTTATGCTTAGCAAAATAATTTTCTAAGCTTTTTCTTCCTCTGTCTACCACCTTCTAAGTTTGGGGCCCAGGTTAATTGAATTTGTTTGTACTTACGACATATTTCAGGACCCCTTTACGGCCCGGATCCTGCCTCAACTCCAGCTCCACGATGTTCCGTTTTCGGTTGAAGTTGAAGTTGCCGGTGAACTGCACGATGCCGCCCTGGTAAACCCACTGGTCTAGGAACAGCGACAGGTCCTTGCCTGACACGGCTAAGAGAGACTTTAAGAACTGACAGGCGGAAAGATAAAACAAATGTTTAGTTTCAATTCGCAAGAGTTGCCAGCAGAAAATGTCATGTAAAGTATTCTGGTTGTAACTGTTCTAAGGCCACGGTGAACACGAGAAACAAGACGCGATTGGAACGCAGCATAAGCTGATGGTTGTTGATCGTCCCCAGAAGGCAAACTATGCTCTCAAAGGATTTACAAACGAAGATGATGACTCACCCCGCTAGTTGACAGCAGCATGTTTCCCCAGGAGTTGGTAATGAACTTCAGCATGGCAGCCGACGCCGCTAGAGACAAAAGCTTATTGAAGACCTGCAGCAGAAGCTCCTGTCCAATCCTGAGCTCAATCAACCTCATGACCAGGTGCGCTTTCACCCTTATCATGTCCAAGTAACGCCAAGACACCGTGTGGGGACTGCGAATGGGGAAGTAGGCCCCGCTTTCACCGGGTTTCGGGACGGGAGGGTTAGCCAAATTCTTCTCAGGGTCATCAGAGTCGGTGGATTGGACGACCGGCGGTGGATCTGGGTGGAGAATGACCCCACCGATCTCTTGCTCGTACTTGCAAAGTGACAACAATTCCTAACAAAATAAATAAACATTTCTGAAAAAAAAGTCATCATAGTAAGTACTGCTTCAATTCGGAATTCTTTTGACGAATCCGGTTTTCCACCAACTTATAATCTATCCAATATCAGATGTTTCCCTTCACCGACGTGTAGGCCCTATTTACAATGTATACTCAGTGTTTTCCCGAGGGATTTAAAAAAACAAAAAAAACGACTTGGGTGGGATTCGAACCACGACCTTCTGCTTTCTAGTGAAGATGTCTTCCCACTCGACCACCGAGCTAGCCAGGGTGGGATGGCTGGTTCGAATCTGATTAGCAACGGATAACGCAATCAAGTGTTTCATAAGATGGAGTTTGCATTGGGAGATGTTGCCTTTAGTAACCCTCTAGCTCGACGATTAACATTTAAGATAAAGCAAAATCACCTTCTGTATGTGGTAGCGGTACTCGTTGACCCCAAACATTCGTTTGAGCAGCAGGCCTGTCAGGTACTTTGAGATGCCTTTGGTTAGCCAGAGATCCGACCAGCTCTGGGAGCCCACAAAGCAGCCGAAGAACTGCTCTGCGAGAGACTGGGCCATAAGGCGTCGGGTCATGAAGGTCTGGTCGATGACGCGGTGGGAGTGCAGCAGGTTGGTGCTGAAGGGAACAAGGGGTGAAGGATATTCTTCAAAATTAGGCAATGTTCCCACATTTCTGTTTTTAAATAAGCCGGTTCAGTATTCCAACTGCACGTGTACTAGCGGGCACCAGCAGAATTACAGAGATCGTCGTGTTCTGAAGTAACATTTTTGAAAAAATAATATTTGGACAGTTTCCTATCACAAACTAAATGAAGTCTTTACTCAAGAAAATCTTAAGGAATTTGCCCACCTTAGAATAGAGAGTGTAGCGAATGATGAGTAGTCCTTATAAGCCTCATCAACGAAGACCTGCTTGTAGTTACTGTAGGGATATCTGGTACCCAGACACTCCTCAAAGTAATCAAAGGCCTGCCAGAAAGAAACAAAAAGAATCCAGACTGTTTTGCACGACATTTGGAAATTGTTTTTTGAAAAGGTTTTCAGAAGTTAAATATTTAAAAAAAAAATTCCAAAACGTTTCTCCTTGATCACAGGGAAAATTAACAAATATTTGATCAACTCACCTCGTGCAAGAAGGATGTGGAGTGCTCAAGAAGCGCCTTGAGTTGAGGCAAACAGAAGTGGGTGATCTCCGGCATGACAGGGTCAACTAGAATCTCAAAAGGGCTAGGGTATGGGAGAGGCAAGGGATAAACATCAACATCATAGCCGGCAGTCAATTAAGTCACCTAAAAATGGTGACTGTTTAGTTGCAAAAATATGGTCGCTCAAAATTGTCTGGCCTGGTCGTAGATACTAGAAGCAAATGTGTACAGGGGTACCTAAATGCAGTGGCTCATGCTTACAAATAATGTGCGGTGTATAAAACGACCCCATGTCAGAAGTTATTTTGCTAATGTGGTTGTGTCCGATTTACTTGGCTGCGGCTTGAAATTTTTTAACTTTAAAAAATTTCTTTGAGATTTTTAACTTGATGGATCCTGCTGCACTGGGTAGGGTTGTCACTGCGTCTGGCAGGGTTTCTAGCATTATTACCCTGGAGAGTTAGAATTAAGGTTATGTCTAGACTACAAACTCACCCTACAGCCAGTGCGATATTCGGTGCCGAGGTGGGTAGATTCAGCACGTAGTGGAAGGTCTTCTTGCGCATGTCCGGCGTGTAGACCGTCTCCATCAAATCGCCGGAGGACACGGCCGTCATCGCCTTATCCACGGTGATTTCCAACTTCCACGTGCAGGGCTCCGAGTAGGTGTCGATGCAAGGGAACCAGGCACGGGATGAGTTCTCATGGCTGTAGGTGAACATGTGAGCGGCTCTCTACAAAAGGATATGGTTACTGGCTAAAATTTGGAATAGAAGGCCTGGGCCCAAAATGTATAAAGACGCTAAAGTGGTATACTTGTCAGGACTTGTGATGGACTCGTGATGCATTTGTGATGGACATTTGATGAATTTGTGCAGACTTGTTAGTATTTGTGCAGACTTGTTAAGATTTGTGCAGACTTGTTAAGATTTGTGCAGACTTGTTAAGATTTGTGCAGACTTGTTAAGATTTGTGCAGACTTGTTAAGATTTGTGCAGACTTGTTAAGATTTGTGCAGACTTGTTAAGATTTGTGCAGACTTGTTAGTATTTGTGCAGACTTGTTAGTATTTGTGGAGACTTGTTAGTATTTGTGGAGACTTGTTAGTATTTGTGAAGACTCGCAAGGACTCGCAAGGACTCGCAAGGACTCGCAAGGACTCGCAAGGACTCGCAAGGACTCGCAAGGACTCGCAAGGACTCGCAAGGACTCGCAAGGACTCGCTAGGACTCGCTAGGACTCGCTAGGACTCGCTAGGACTCGCAAGGACTCGCAAGGACTCGCAAGGACTCGCAAGGACTCGCAAGGACTCGCAAGGACTCGCAAGGACTCGCAAGGACTCGCTAGGACTCGCTAGGACTCGCTAGGACTCGCTAGGACTCGCAAGGACTCGCAAGGACTTGCAAGGTCTTACGTTGAACTTGACTTAAACACTGATTCTGCCTTACCTCTGCCATTGAGCCTTCTATGTCAGGGACAACAAAGTGGATCCCCCCTTGCGGTTTCTCAAGAGAGAACTCAATGCTGACCCGAAGCATCTTCTGATCTGTAAGTAAAAATGTCAATAACATGCCAATTTATTACCAAGGACCTTTTCTTGCTTAGCAAAAAATCAGATGGGAAACCACCCATTTTTCTAATCAAAATAAATACTCATTCAGATGATCTATGGCATTTACCCATGGTCAGCTCGGGATGTGCCGAAAAAAATAATTCAAGTCTGTCCCGAGCTAACATGGCTCGTCAAGCCAGTGTTCAGGAATCAGTACTGAGTAACATGAAACGAATGGGAATATTTCTGATGCGCACCGGACTGGATGCTAATCCGATCCATCGAAGGGTACTCCCTAGCTTATGACGGTACCCATTTATACTCCTGGGTGGTGAGAGGCAAGTAGGGGTAATGTGGCTTGCCTAAAGACACAACACATGGCCTGTAGCTGGATTAGAACCCTTGACCCTCTGATCATGAGTTAAAAACCCTAACTATTAGCCCACAACAGAAAATAGCTGTCGCCAAATTACTCTGTAGACAAATTTGCTCAACTGACCATTGACTAGGTTCATGGCATCCTGAGGAATCTTGATGAGCAGTTCTCCGTTGGCCTGGTCAGGGTCCACCGAGTTCATGGCAGTGTTGTGACACCCAGAAAAGAAATTCAGGTTACGCCTACGATAAAAAAAGCAAAATTTAAACGACTGTATAAAGCCAAGCCTCTTCGCGTGAGCGTACAGTGTCGTCAGCAATGCCAATACACAGTATCCATAGCCGCTATTTTAGAAATGTTACAATTGAGACTTACTGTTTGGTTTCATTTTGACAGATGGACAAGGAAGGATCGCTGTACATAAACGATGCCTCCCAGACATCATTGATGCAGATTCTGTAGATTCGTGGAGAGTTGATGTTAAGGTCCGCAACAGGGATGTAATTTTGGCCTTTGTGTTTCACTTTTCAGGGCAATGTCAGCTAAAATAAATAGTGAGTACCGTTGGCCTGAATGTATTTTGCATTGTTTTTGAGCACGCATCAAGGAACCTATCTGGGACAATGAGATAGTTTTGGGTATTACATCAATGTTTATGCTAGATCTAGTTGTCACAATTTAAGGCTGTTTAACCAGTTCACGCCGGATGATGAATATAAACGCAACGTTTTCCCCAGATTCAAAACGAATGACGCATAAACACGTCATGAGCAAAGCCGGAAATGTCTGTCAGCAGCAAGAAAGGCCTGGAAATGCGTGGGTGTGCTTCCTGGTAGTGTCAGCCTGAACCCGCTTTGGATCGAGTTAAAAATAATCCTGCGCGACGGCTCGGTGATGTTAAAATAATCCCGGTGCGAACTGGTTTACCAATTATGACAGTGAGTAGCTTGTGTTACAAGAATAGTGGGCATGTTTGAATTCATAACCAAAAAGTGGTTCTGTTGTTTCTCTTTGGTTATTCATTTTGGGGATTTGAGTATTGCACGATTGCGCGTAATTCTCGCCGGTAGAAAATTCTCAAAGACAAAAACTTATCAAAACAGTTCTTGGTTATAACTGTTTATGACCACAAAAATGCACATCATGCTTCCGAGTTTGAAAACCTGCTGTGTACTTAATTGTAGATGGCAGGGGTGTCCAGCCAAAAGACTCTTGAAAGATAAAATGTCTTAATCATAGACTCATCAATAAAGGATATGGCACTGCTTGCTGTTGAGAAAGATGCGGTTGACCCCTGACCTCAATGGGAGAAGATGCAGCTCAACATAGCCCTGGGAGGGGTCAAATAAGAAAGGTCAAATATCTGGTTAAAATACATATGATACTGTGCATTGATTGTTATCGCCAAGTCAATATTTTACTGAAACAAAAAATGAAGTACTAAAATCTCTTGAAATAAAATTATGCAACATTACAAAATTGGCATGCCCGACTTAGTTAAAATTGTCAAGGGTAAAAACTTTGACTTACGATTATGGACTTCCTCTGAAAGTTGACCCCGGTTATACACAATATCTGGTGATTCGTGAAGACAAGAAAGAAAAAATTACACTGTCACAGTGATATTAAAATGCCTGGGCAGGCCAAATCATTAGGCCCTACATAATGTTGTTGTTTAATCACAACCCCATCCCCCCCCCCCCCGAAAAAAACACCTACTAACCCTAGGCTAAAAACACCCACACAGTCACAAACAAAAACAAAGTCAAAGTACTATTAACCAGTTCGCGCCGGATGACGTATATAACGCAAACATTTCCCCAAACTCAAAACGGATGACGCATAAACACGCCAAGTTCAAGTTCGGAAATGTATGCCAGCAGCGAGCAAGGCCGGAAATGCGTGGGTGTGCTTCCCGGCACTATCAGCCTGAACCCGCTGCGGATCTAGTTTCGTTAAAAATAATCCCGCCCGTCGGCTCGGCGATGTTAAAATAATCCCGGCGCGAACTGGTTAAGTATAAAGTAAGCAACAATTTGAATATTAAATTTGGTAAATAAATACTCTTCAATCAAAATATCTTAATTTGATTAACTAAAGTTAACTCAGGCCATGGAGGAATAAATGATACCTCCATACCTTAACTTAAGGCCTTTGGCCGGGTAAAAAGGTGGCGATTGTCATAATGCCTAGGCTAGGCTAGTGCCGCTACCGGGTAGTGGGAACATTTTTAATTGCAACACCGGCCAGATGCATTACTGCACAACGATCGCGACATGGCGTTTTCAACAACAAAATGGAGAAAATACTTATAATCTAAAAGAACGAGGTGTTTCGAAGGCTTTCTCTCCCTTTTTGAAAATCTTCGACATCTTTTTTTAGATTAAAATAGAGTCACATTTTTGAGGAAATCCGACAAATTATATGTGGAACTGTGAAAATCGTCTGCTCCGCTGACTGACACTCAGTGACCTTTTTGACCTTAGACAACAATATATATTTATTTTCGTAAAACAAATCATAATAAAAAAAATCTATACTGATACTGATTTTTAACATATTTATAATTTCTTATACATTTTTTCCCATCACTATCAGAGAATATTTAATGATTTTATTTTTTTATGTTTTAGCAAAGACGCGGCAGCGTTGATCCACTCGGGCCGGAACAATGCGTTCGTTAACGTTCGCTATTTGTTTATGCACGTCCAATTCCCATGCAAAGCTGTTCGTGTCGTTGGCATCGACGTGATCGCGTAAGTGGAACGAACCAAAGGGCGCCCTCTTTACATGTGGCTTCTGTGCTAGTGCGACCTTCGGTAAAATCGCCCATCAAAAATGCTTGATTATTGATAGATTTCAGCCAAAATATACAAGAACTTATATTTGTGACAAAGTGTAACGGTTTATTGAAGTGTTTGGTCTCAGTTGATTTTAATATTTTGGTTTGGAAGTTGGTAAAAATTAAGAAAAAGTGCGTAGGTTTGGTGGATACGAAAGTCGAAAATAGGCCGAGTCGAGAGTGAAAACGTGCGGTGTTGCATATGATATTGAACCCCGAGAAATTGAAGGTCCCCTCTTTATTGTATTTGATCACATCAGAATCAAGGGTGTTTTTTTTTAATTCCTAAAATGACTTTTTGATCAAATTCAAATAAAATTGTTCGTTTTTGTCAATTCCAGAGAAAACCGCCAAAATGCAGAACGAAGCCGGTGAATACGTGGATTTGTACATCCCCCGTAAATGGTAAACATCTTGCTTCATTCAATTGTTTGAATTACGTTGACAGAATAGGCCCTAGTAATGATATTACGTCATTAAAGTGGTTATGTTGCCATTAATTACACATTTAAAAACAATCTTTAATCCTGTATTAGCTCTGCAAGCAACAGAATCATTGGAGCTAAGGACCACGCATCAGTGCAGCTCAATATGGCCGAGGTGAGATGGCATTTTGGGCGACAAAAAGTAAAAAGAGGCGGAAGTTGATTTGCAAATTCTAGCTCAGCAAGGAGCTGATTATCAGAAATTGACCTCCATTTAACCCCCCTGTTTTATGGAGTCTTTATTAACCCTAACCCTCCAGGGTATGTTGGCTAGAAACCCTGCCAGATGCATCAGATTGCATATACTTTGTCACATTGACTTGTGTGCAGAGTGCAGCAAGGTCAAGCAGTCACCACAAATGCACTGTGTTGGGTCTGGCAGGCTTAGGGTTAAGCAGAAGAAGACCAGAGCATACTGGTCGAAACGTTGATGAAACCCTCAGGTTCTTTTCAACTCGTAACTTACAGAAGACAGCCAATTGGGAATCTGCGTCAAAACAAAAGTTGACTTGGCATCAGTCAATAGACATCACATGACTTTTGGCTGATAATCGTTTAATAACAGTTTTATTTCATCGTTTAAATCGTTTTATTTGAGCTTTGCTCCTCGTCTTTTCGTTTTCAATTCAGGTTGACTTAACGACTGGTCTTTACACAGGCAGTTTCAAGACCTATGCCGTGTGTGGCTCCATCCGAAGAATGGTAAAAACTGGGGTTTAATTTGTACTTTTTCAACCAGTTCGCGCCGAAGGACGTATATACACGCAAAGTTTTTCCGAGGTTCAAAACGGATGACGCATAAACACGTCATGATCAAGGCCAGAAATGTCTGTCGGCAGCGAGCAAGGCCGGAAATGCGTGGGTGTGCTTCCCTGTACCATCGGCCTGAACCCGCCTCGGATCAAGTTTTGTTGAAAAAAAAAATCCCGTGCCTCAGCTCGGTAAATGTTACAATAATCCCTGTGTGAACTGGTTAAACCCATGACTTGACCAGGAGGCTGGCCCTGTGGGTCATGGATAAAGTTTTAGTGTAAAGAAATCGGTAAAGTGTAAGTGTTTTATGACAAAATATGGGAATACATTTTCTTGTTGTTTCAGGGTGAATCTGATGACAGCCTCAACAAATTGGCGCTTGCCGACAATCTGATAGCCAAGTAAGTCGCTTTGTCGTCATGGCAGAAAAACAGTTTATTTTAATTGCTTCGGAATTTAACCCAAACCAACTTTTCATTTTTACAAGGACCCATTTAAAACTCTTGAACACTGTAGTAAACCAGTGGCACATCGTTCACCGATTGCAATTTTTTTTAGAAGTTTAAACAATCCATATGGAATGTTGTCAACAAAGAAATACCTACTCTCCCATTGAAAAGACAATTCTGCCCATTTACAAGGTGCATGGACTATATATAATACCACTCGACTCACGCAGCTTACAACATCTTAATGCACCTGTTTTCTCATTTTACGTTTTGTTTTTTGTCCACCCAGGAACTTCAACCAGTATTAGGTGATGTTCTTCAGGCAGCTCACAACTGAGATTTGGAAGTCGGGACAACATCTGGGCCAAGAGAAAATGTCGACTTAAGATCGCTAAAACATTGTTTTAAAAGCTTTTTCAACACTAACAATTGCAAGATACTACCAAGTTATATTTTGATCAACGATGGAACACTTTTTGTTATAACCAGAGTAAAAGTTACACAAGAAAATCAATGTACTGCCTTTGAAAAACAAACTGTTTTGTCAAATCTAAAAATGAAAATCTGTACCTCTGGCGAGTAGTGATAAATAAATGCAGTCTCAGTTGTGAAATTTGTGTGAAGAAACTGTCTTTGCTGTTGTCTAATTATATCAATTCAAAACTTTTTAACAAACTACAAATCACGTCTGTTGGCAAATACTGCTTTATTCAAGTAGCATACAAATCAAATCTTTGGTTTCATTCTACATGTATTGAGGATAGTTAACTCCACTTACTTTTATGACAATTTCGGGCTTGGTTCAATGGCTATTCATAAACGGATGTTTAAGGGGATAGAAAATGTGAAAATACTCCATGCTCTCCAGAACGGATGCACTTTCTTAGGGGGAATTATGACTTGAATTATTATAATCTATGGGTGTTTTGGAAGGCTTTATCATTCCGCAAACTAAGTGCATCTTCAGCCTTGAATCGAGTCTCAATTGCATGAAGCATTTACAATTCAAGATAGATCAAACTATTAGGCCGTGCCAGAATTACATTGTACTTGACTACGGCTGGATATTAAACATGGCAATTGAATCGGCTAGTTCATCCACACAGTTTTAGCAAATGTCTCTTTGCAGCTACAATATTTTTGTGAGGTTAATAGAAGTTAAACCTCTTCACACGGCCGATCTGGCACTAACTCTCCATGATTTACTACATGTAAATCATGCAAGGAAAATTTAACATCAAAAGTCGAGCATTAAAATGTATAGACTTTGCAACATGTGAATACGATTAAAACTGCTGCAAATTGCTTACTGGCTGGAATGACCTGAAATATACAAATCAAATAAGGTAAGAGGGCCTAATCAACAAGATTTTGTCTCTGAACAAAATCTTGTTAAGATCAAAATATTAGGCTCTCTTAACTCATTTGATTTATAATGCTATATGTAAGAAATGCATAAAAATCTACTCAACAAGCATGATTTAGATAGAATGACAAATTATGGCATTAGCAGAGAGAGCTCAATTATTTCGAAGCATAGTCCACTCATTAATACTAACTCTGCCGGACCCAGTTGAATCGTTTGCTATATCAGAAATGTGTATTATAATGACAAGTGCCGATCCTATTCACTGCACACAATTATGCTCGGAAGGTTTTGAGGTAGGATACCTCATTTTCAAATATCAAAAATGT